>WNWU01000061.1:5614486-5635611 GCA_012654045.1 Ptyas mucosa | reverse complement strand
TTCTATTCTATTCTATTCTATTCTATTCTATTCTATTCTATTCTATTTTAGTCCACTCCACTCCACTCCACTCCATTCCATTCCATTTTCTATTCTATTTTCTATTCTATTTATTCTATATCAAAAGATGCTCCTAGAGAGACTTGGTGTCATTGCTGGCCTTTTTGGTTGACGGTCTTCTCCTGTTGTGTGTGTGTGTGTATGTGTGTTTTTGTAGGTCCACAGAAGAAATCATTGCACTTTTTATTTCCATCACATTCGTGCTCGATGCCCTGAAAGGAATCACAAAAGGTAAATCTGATGGAAAAAAAATCTCACCCGTCTTCTACATTCATCGTTCTTAACGCAGAAAAACAAGGTGGCCCACGCTCAAATAATGAGACTCTTTCAAAAGTGAGCAACAAATTTTGCTTTTCAGGTTAGGCTTAACCCCCCACCCGACAAAAATTGCACTTACAGGTAGTCCTCGACTTACAACAGTTCATTTAGTGACCGTTTGAAGTTACGACAGCACTGAAAAAAGTGACTTACGACCATTTTTTTACACCTACATACAACCATTGCAGCGTTCCCATGGTCCCGTGATTTACATTCAGATGCTTGGCAACGGACTCACACTTACGACGGTTGCAATATCCCGGGATCACAGGATCCCCTTTGGAGGCCACTTGGGGGTTTCTCTTTGCCCTAAATGAGCCTCCAAGGGTCAGATAAAACCTCCAAGGGGCCTCTGCGACTCTCAGAGAAGAACGCTAACGACCAGAATGACTGCAAGGAATAGAAATCCTTCCCTTCTCCACCCTTCACTCAGAACCGAGGAAGCTCCTCGGATGAGAAGCGAAACATCTTCGAGAAAAAAAAAACAAGTTTGAAAAAGCACCTTTGAGACAACCCCGACCTGAATCTCCGTAGATGTTAAATGAGGGCTTCACACAGGGTCATAAAAAGGAAAAAAAACGGGGTGCTTCTTATGGGGGAAGCCCTGGGAGGCCTAGCACATTCCCAGGCCCATCTGCTCGGAGCCTCCCAAGGCTCCCCCACACATACCCCTATGTTACCCCATAGATTTTCGTCCATCGTTTCCACCCAGTCCTGGGGTCTGCTTAGCCCCCCTTTGGAGACATTCCTGGGCAACCCCAGCAATCCCTCCCTCCAGAGCAGGGGTGAAATGTAAAATTTGTTACTACCGGATCTGTGGGCGTGGCTTGGTGGTGGTGGTGGGTTAATGTGACTGGGTGGGTGTGGCCAATACACACACACACACACATATAAACACACACACACACACACACACACACACACTTTTAAAAGCATTTTTTCTACAACCTCTTCGGCGAAGAGGTTGTAAAAAAGTGCTTTCTAAAGGCTCTGACGATCCCAGCTGAGTTGCCTGATTGCCAGAAGCTTTTTTTCTTTTAAAAGCCTCTGACGATCCCAGCTGAGCCGCGCGATCATCAGAGGCTTTTTTTTATTTTTACTTTTAAAAGCATTTTTTCATCGGAAGAGGTTGTAGAAAAAATGCTTTTAAAAGTAAAAAAAAAAAAAAGCCTCTGATGATCCTGCGGCTCAGCTGGGCATGAGAGGGGGGAGGGGCAGGGAGTTTTGCTACCGGTTCTCCGAACCACCCGCCGCCATCGCTACCGGATCGGGCGATCCGGTCCGAACTGGGAGCATTTCACCCCTGCTCTACAGGCTTTCTTTCTTGCAAAATCAGACAGGCTGCCTCTCGTTTTTGGCATGGGGGAGGGTTGCCGATGTGAGGTTGCCAGCTGTCTGTGCTCAGCTCAGCTTTTCAGGATGAAAGAGAGAGAGAGAGACCCCTTTTTGATTTCGGCTGAGCAGAGAACCAGGGCACATTGTCGTAATTTCCTCCATCAAAGGCGAGCGAGGTAAATAATCATTTTCCTTCCCTTCCTTTTTTTTTTTTTACTCCCCCCCCCCAACCCCAACCCTCCCTTCTCTGTACACCGGGAGTCCCAGAAAATAATTTACCATATTTTTCAGACTATAAGACGCACCGGATTATAAAATGCACCTAAATTTACAGGAGGAAAACAAGAAAAAAACAGATTATGGCCTCCGTGCATCAGATTTTCACCCTCCCAGGCCCATAGAAGCAGTTGGCAGTGCTTGGCATGGCCCATTTTGGCCAAAAATGGCCCCATCTTTGCACTCCTAAGCCCTCTGCGTGTTGCGTTTTTGCCTTCCCAGGCCCCCAGAAGCACTCTACAGTGCTCCGCACGGTCCATTTTTTTTTCGTGCTTCTGGGGACTGGGGAGGGCGAAAACGTGATGCGTGGAGGGCTCGGGAGCCCAAAAACGGGCCGATCGTTGGCGAAAACGGGCTGCCCGGAGCACTGCAGAGTGCTTCTGGGAGCCGGGGAGGGTGAAAATGTGATACGCGGAAGTTTCGGGAGGCCAAAAACGCCCGTATTCGGTCTCTTAAGACGCACCTAAATTTTCACCCACTTTTAGGGGCGGGGGGGGGGGGCGGGAAAGGTGCGTCTTATACTCTGGAAAATACGGTAAATCCTTCGTTCTCGTTTCATCTCCAATCTCCGAACCCCCCCTGTGGCTTGGAAGAGCCGTCCAGCCGTCCGGTTTCCTTCTGAAAGGAAGATTAGCGGAATATTCCTTTTCATGCCGGACTCTTTCATGCCCCCACCGTCAGGAAAGGGGTGGGCGGGAGGGTGGTGTGTTTTGCGTGTTAAAATCACATTGCAAGAGTGAGGTGGGGGGGGGGGAAGGGGAAGGGGAAGGACAGGGGGTCTGCAAGGCTGCTGCCCATCCTTTTCAGGATGCTGCCTCCAATTCTGTTTTGTTTTTCAACGGCGGCGGTGATGCAATGCTCCCTACCTCACGCTCCATTGCCCTGTTTGATCTTGACTTTTGCTCTCCGGCAGGAAACGCAACGGCAGCAGCCGGTTCGAAGCAAACAAGTGATTGCTAATGGGATCAGAGGGACCTCAGATAACTCCCTTGCCACACTGACACAGACACACACACACACACACACACACACACACACGTGTAGTTTTGTTGGCTGTTGCAGCCTCTAACACACATAGCAAGTCCATCCGTTCAGCTGCCAGGATGAATTGTCAGCTGCAAATTGTGACCTCCTAAATCTTTGGGAAAGGAATGCCGGCGGCCATCAGCACTGGCAATTGAGAAAGATTTAAGTTTTGTATATGGGATAACAAGAGTTGGAAGGGGTCTTGGAGGTCATCTAGTCCAACCCCCCTGCTCAGGCAGGAGACCCTTATACCATTGCAGACAAATGGTTGTCCGATCTCTTCTTGAAAGCCTCCAGTGATGGAGCACCCACAACTTCTGGTGGCAAGCAGTTCCGCTGGTTAATTGTCCTCACTGTCAGGAAGTTTCTCCTTAATTCCAGGTTGCTTCTCTCCTTGATTAGTTTCCAGTTATTGTAATTCCTGAAGTTTATCAATAGTTACTGATAAATGTAACATCAGTAAATGGTATTGAGCAGAGTACATTAAGTTGTTTTTATGATACAAATTTATATAAAGCTGAAAGTAGTATAAAGTTTTAAGTTTAATGCCCAAAACCTCCACTATATTATTATTTATAAACATTTAAAAAGAGAAAAACCCTTGAAATGAATACGAGTAACTATTTAATTTCTGACTTCCTTCTTTCTTGTGCGCCAACATTTTACAGTATCTGTTGGTATCCGCTTTTAAAAAAAACACCACACTTTAAATGTTTGGTTTTTATCTGATTGTGTAATACAAAATATGAATGGAAGCCATTCCTCCTTAAATTTATTTAAACTTCTGTTATGTAAGAAAGTATTTACCGTATTTTTCGGAGTATAAGACGCACCTTTTCCCCCCCCAAAAAAGAGGGTGAAAATCTGGGTGAGTCTTGTACTTCAAATGTAACCCTGCCCAGCCGCTCAAACGGAGGTTTCAGAGGCTGAAAAAAGCATCAGAAATGAAGATTCAGAAAAAAAGCCTCCAAACAGCTTCAGAGGCTTTTTTTCTGAAGCTGTTTCGGAGGCTTTCAGAGGCAGAAAAAAGGCAGGTTTTTTTCTGAAACAGAGTTTCAGAAGTTTCAGAGGCAGGAAAAAAAATGCAAAAAAAAAAAATGCAAGGCACAGAGCTCACAACCAAGGAACTTGTTGCTAAAATTCACCTCTGGAAACAGCTGATTGGGCGTATTCCGGGAGGCCGATCCAGATGCCAATCAGCTTTTTTCTTATTTTCCTCCCCAAAAACGCATCTTATACTCCGGTGCGTCTTATACTCCGAAAAATACGGTAACTCTCATATGGTGTCCTACATACAGGTAGTCCTCGACTTAACGGCCATAATTGAGCCCAAAATTTATGTTGCCACGTGAGACATTTGTTAATTGGGTTTTGCCCCATTTTACGACTTTACTTGCCGCGCTTGTTAAGTGGATGACTGCAGTTGTTAATTTAATAACCCCGTTGTTTAATTGAAATCTGGCTTTCCCCTTGACTTTACTTGTCAGAAGGTCGTATAAAGTGTTCACATGATCCGGATCACATATTTATGCAACCGTCATAAATATGAACCAAGCATCCAAGCAGTCTTCCAATATCTCAGGGGCTGCCCCAAAGAAAGAGGGAGTCAAGCTATTCTCCAAAACACCAGAGGGCACGACAAGAAGCAATGGGTGGAAACTAATCAAGGAGACAAGCAACTTAAAACTAAGGAGAAATATCCTGACAGTGGGAACAATTAATCAGTGGAACAACTTGCCACCAGAAGCTGTTAAGTCGAGGTCTACCCGTACTTGCAAAAGATGAGTCATAATGTATTTGATTCAGGACGTCTTCTTCTGCAAGATCTACTTTGTAAGACGACGGTGACTCTCTTTTGCCTACGGTGAGATTTAGGATTACGGTCTGCAGAGCATTTCAAATTCGATCAATTGTAGATGTGCAGCACCCTGTCATAAGTAAGGAGTAAGGAAGCCTTGCCGTATTTGGAAAGTGTAGCTCACACTCCAAATAGCTTTCTTTTGAAACCGAGCGTAGAGAATATGGGGATGGCCCTGAGGCATAGGAAGAAAAACTGCTAGCCAGACAGTGCTCGGATAAGTGTTGTCCTGTATCCAACTTTTTTCCCCCTCTTTTCCTATCCTTTAACCCAGCGGTCACCAACTGGGGGTCCGTGGACCACTGGGGGTCCACAAGAAAGTTTTGGTGGTCCGCAGAAAAATTATTTGCATTTTTTATATTGCACTAAATCAGGGGTCCTCAAACTACGACCCCTGCGACAGATATGTGCAATGAACGTTTGTGTTGCTGCAGAGAGTCTCCCCCTTCGGGGTCTTTTTGTGTGGGTTGGAGGGGGGCAGAAATTCCGACTTGTGGTCTGCTTCAGCCTCCTGGTGTGGGGCTTTGGGTGAAGGCTGGAGGGAAGCGCCGCTGGTGGCGAAGAGCCGGAGAGCCTTGTTCCAGTGGGACAGCATCATGGCCTGGAACTGGCTGACCATCTCAGCCCACTGAGCCTCCAGATGCCGGTACCTGGTCTTGCACTCCCGCAGGCCTTCCCTCTGCTTGGAAAGCCTAGGCTCCTAGTCCTCAGTGAGGTGCTTCTGCTGAGCCTCCTTCTCGGCCGGATCCAATTTGAATTGAGCTTTTTTGCCAACTCTTTCTCGTGGTGGCTGCTTAGCTCCAGCAACTGCTTCCTGTTGGGACCCTAAGGAGCCCGGGTGGGCAGGCGAGGAGTGGCCGAGAGGGAGGGGGTGAGTAGAGGCTGGTGAGGCACCCCTCGACGAGAGTGACATCAAGTTGGCCCCGCCCACCCAGTCACATGCCCCCTAGCCACGCCCACTCAGCCGGTCATTAGGCAGATCGTATTAGCGGTCCGTGGGATTTAAAATTATGAATTTAGTGGTCCCTGAAGTCCGAAAGGTTGGGGACTCCTGCTCTAGCCAGAGCGAAGAGATCGGAGAGGAAGGGATTGTAAGAGATTAAGCTTTGTGTGAAATAAAGCTAGTCCTCAATTTTTTTTTAACACAAGTGGGACCAGACTTTCCATTGCTAAGCAAGCTGGTTGTTAAGTGCAATCTAATTTTGTGACCTTTTATTGCCATAGTTGTTAACCAAGCCTCTGCAGTTGTTAAGTGAGCCCACATGGCCGTTAAAAGAAATCTGGTTTCCCCCATTGAGTTTGCTTGTTGGAAGCCACCTGTGGAAAGGTCACCATATGGCAATCACCTAGCCCAAGGATGCTACAGCCATCATAAATACTGTAAATGCTGGTTGTTGAGCACTCAAATTTTGACAACATGACCATGAGGCTGCTGCATCATTTCAAGTGCGAGTACCCGTTGTAAGTCGCTTTTTTTTTTTAGCGCTGTTATAACTTTGAATGGTCACCGAATGAATGGTTATAAGTCGAGGATTATTTGTACACGTAGAAAGGAGTGTGGTGACATTAGCAGCTGTCAAGCTTACTACGCAGCTAATCAATGTATTCTCCATTGTGTGACTCGGTCAGGGTTCCAAGTAATAAATCCATTGCTCCGAAGCGATTGAATTCCTCAAAGATTACTTTTATTGGAAATGTCGTACTGGCACGTATCTGGTGAAAAACCGACACTGAAAACTCCCGCGGTTTTCACCATATTAAAAGTCAAAAAGATTTTCCACTTTCTCAAAACGGATCAGTCGCATGGCCCAATCGCCGTGCTGTCCGACAACCGAGTAGCATCGCTCCGCCTTCTTCCGATCAGGTGTGAGAATGTCCTTGATTCCCAAGAGAAAAGTATTTTGTTTTGGCTACAAAAATCCCTCTATTCAAATCCCCCCCCCCAGTGGTGGGATTCAAATAATTTAACAACTGGTTCTCTGCCCTAATGACCGGCTGGGTGGGCGTGGCCACACTGCACCCCTTTGTGCCCTGTTTTGGGCCTACTAGGCATCCCTGCAGCCTCCTGGGAACAAAAACGGGCCGCGGGGGGGGGGGCGCACGGCGCACCGCACCCCGCACGCCAGTGGTGGGTTCCAACCAGCTTTACTACCGGTTCTCTTCATGCACGCACTTCGCGCACGATCGCCGCTCCACGCAAGCGCGTTAGGTATCTGCCTAGCTGAGATGTGGCAATCTATCTGCCGTACCTATCAGCTGGGCTAAAAAAGAAGAAATAAAGATAGGAATAACGCGGGGGTAGGCAGGAGGGCTCAGCTCCGGGACAAAGAGAACCGGTTCGGTGACGTCACATCGTCACCGCTACCGGCTCGTCCGAACCGGCCCGAACTGGGTGGAAACCACCACTGCCCCACGCCCCGTTTTGGGCCTAGTAGCCCACCCGCACTTACCTGGGAACTAAAATGGGGCATGTGGGGACTTCTGGAAGGGGTAGGGTGGGTAGCGGCGGGGCCAACCAGCCATTTAATAACCGGTTCGGCCAAACAACCGGTTCGGCCAAAGTGGTGCGAACCGGTTGAATCCCACCATTGCTGTCTCCCTGACCCTCAGCTCCAGTGAAGTGACACTGAATCGGACAAAATGGCTTCGGTCAGGCCAGCTTCAGGGTTGACAGGCTGCTTATTCTCTTGTAGTCCCTTTCTCCCCAGTGAAGCATTCACATAACTAATTCTAATAAATGTGTCCATGTGTCTAAACAAAAGGGTGAAATATATATATTTTTTAATCTTTATGCTACCTAAAATTGTTTGTTTTCTCCTCCTCCTCCCCCCCTCCCCAGTTTTTACAAATTACTACCATGGCCCAAGACCTCCCAGTCTGACCATCAACAACACCAACTTATTGCTGAACATCTCCACCGAACGTTCATCGATGGGAAATCAGAGCGACGGTCCTTCGGCCACCACGCATGAGGGGCGAGAAACCGCCGTTCTGAGTCTCATGCTGATGCTGGGGACGTTGTGGCTTGGTCACACTCTCTATCAGTTCAAGAAAAGGTAAGCTACTTTCTGTGTAAATTGTGTGTTTCTCCCAGTCAGCGTTTCTCAACCTCGGCGACTTGAAGACGCCTGGACTTCAACTCCCAGAATCCCCCAGCCAGCCATCTAGATTCAGGGCAGTGCTGAAATGTAAAATTTGTTACTACCTGTTCTGTGAGCGTGGCTTGGTGGGGGGAGGGGTTTAATATGACTGAGTGGGCGTGGCCTTTTTTTTTTTTACTTTTTACAACCTGAACAGGTTGTGTAAAAATAAAGCTTTTAAAGTCTCTGATGATCCCAGCTGAGCTGCGTGATCATCAGAAGCTTTTATTTTTTTTACTTTTAAAAGCATTTTTTTCGGCCAAAGAGGTTGTAGAAAAAATGCTTATAAAAATAAAAAAAAAGCCTCTGATTTTTTTTTTAAATTTGATTTATATGCCGCCCTTCTCCGGAGACTCAGGGCGGCTTACAGTGCGCTAAGCAATAGCCTTCATACTTTTTGTATATTTATACAAACTCAGTTTATTGCCCCCACAAACCAGGTCCTCAATTTACCTACCTTAGAAAGGATGGAAGGCTGAGTCAACCTTGAGCCTTGGTGAGATTCGAACCTGCAATAATTGCAGGCAGCTGGTGTTAATAACAGGGTGCTTTAGACCACTGTACTACCAAGGCTCTGATGATTGTGCGGTTCAGCTGGGCAATGGGGGTGGGGGGGGGCAGGGATTTTTGCTACCGGTTCTCCGAACCACCCGCCTCCATTGCTACTGGATTGGGCGATCCGGTCCGAACCGGGAGCATTTCACCCCTGGATCAGGGGTCCCCGCAATTTTTTAAGACTTGCGGACTTCAACTCCCAGAATTCCCCAGCCATGCCCCTTGAAGTTGCCATGGTTGAGGAAATGCTGCTCAAAATATCCATTTTTCAAAGACTAGGACCAAAACGGTGTAAGAAGAATGATCAGGATTGGAGAGAGGCAAGGATATTTCAAAAAACAGCAAAGAAAGAGGAGACAGGGTTCAGAAGGAGTTTGTTGGCAGGGTTAAAGGAGCTTGGTAGGAGGAAGTGCCATCTTAGACAAACAAGCTAACAATAAACAATAGGCTGACCAAGAAACTACCAAGAAGAAAACGATACAACCTCTAACGCCAAGAGGGCAGTCCACTTGTATATAAACAGAGAAAGCCCCACTCCTTTCTAGAACTGATGACGTTACCTAGCTGGGTCATGAAACATCTGCAAGAAAACCATCAAGGTCAGAGGACACCAAGGACCCTACAGTCCTCTCCTCCTCCCCCTCCTCCTCTTCTTCCTCTCCCCAAACTTCACTTCCTTCTAGCACTGATAATGTTACCTAGTTGGGTCATGAAACATCTGCAAAAAAACCCACCAAGTTCAGAGAGCAGCACGGACCCCATAGTTCTCCTCCTCCTCCCACACCCTACTCCCTTCTAGCACTGATATTGTTACCTAGTTGGGTCATTAAATGTCTGAAAGAAGACAAGCAAGCTCAGAGAGCAGCAAGGACCCCGTATGCTCTCATTTCTCCAAAGAAAACCCCTACTCTCTCAACCTTGTTCAACAGAATTCAACAGAGAAAGAAAGACTGTGTGATGGACCAGCATCGTAGCTAGGCATGGATGTTGGCATCTTGACCAACATTCAAAACTTGGCCATGTTCTTATGATGCATGTTTATTTATTTATTTATTTATTTTTAGATTTCTGTACCGCCCTTCTCCCTGGGGACTCAGGGCGGTGTACAGCCAAGTAAAAACGCATAATATAAACAATTAAAAACCAATTAAAAAGAATATCTAAATTTGGCCCAGAAATTTAAAAAACACCCCGCTTTAAAATCATTTAAAAGGCTTCGCTTAGGCCAGCCCGGCTTGTTGGAAGAAAAATGTTTTAAGGGCCCGGCGGAAGGCACGGAGGTCATGGATTCTTCTTATCTCAGGGGGCAGCTGATTCCAGAGGGTGGGGGCCCCCACAGAGAAGGCCCTCCCCCTGGGGGTCACCAGCCTACATTGCTTGGCTGATGGCACCCCGAGGAGACCCTCTCTGTGGGAGCGCACGGGTCGATGGGAGGTTGTCGGTGGCAGAAGGCGGTCTCGTAGATAACTGGGCCCTATGCCATGGAGCGCTTTAAAGGTGGTAACCAACACCTTGAAGCGCACCCGGAAGACCACTGGGAGCAAGTGCAGCTCACGCAGGAGCGGTGTTATGTGGGTGTTATGTTAAGGATATTCTTAGCTCATAATGATGTTGTGGGTTATTGAGCAGAGTACCCTTTGAGTAAACGCATGAAAAGCGACTGGGAGTGGTTGTGAACAATCACAGTCAACATACAAACACACTGAGTTGTTGTAGTCTTTTACTTTTAGAAAAAGTAAAGCAAAGTCCAAAAACAATCCAAGTCATACACAGATAAAAGAGTTAAAAGATCAATGTTTCAAGTACAAAGTCTTCTTACCAGTTGTGGTCATGCACATTAAAACAGTTCTTCTTGAGTTTCAAAACAGGAACAACTTCAATATCAAAACATTCAATAAATAGTAGAAAGCAACATGTAGCTATGATCAAACAGTGATCAGGTAGAGCGTTACAGCAAATAAGCAGGCAAAATGGTGTAGTATCCACACAAGCCATGATCCTGACTTCCCTTAAGTACATTGGCTACAGAGCTTAGCCAATCAGGATACAAGATGATGCAATACAGTCTTAAAGCAATATAATACCTTTCTGACTGCAAACATACATTGTTGGTTTATATATTGCCTGACCAACTAATTAGGCAAATAACCATTTCCTAACAATGCTCCTTGAGCAGTTGAAGCAAGCCTCTCTCCTTTGGGCCAGACATAGGTTGGAGTTTCATCCCGATCTTTCAACCACCTTCAACAAGGTAGTAGTTGAGTTGCTACTCCTAATTCAGTGTTTCTAATTTCGTTGCAGCCCGTACCTCCACCCTCGCGTCCGGGAAATCCTTTCGGATTGTGCGCTGCCTATTTCTGTCCTCACCTTCTCTGTGATCGGATCCCACTTCTTCGAGGAAATAAAAAGTGAGTTCTCTCGAGGGCTGAAATTGAAGGGAGTAGAGATTCGGAGGGTTAATTTATCTTTTGAATTCATTTTGGCACAAATCTCCTTGTCGCAAACGACTCTGTATCGTTGCAAGATAGCTTCCACCTTGTGAGGTAAACCAGGCAGGAACCACCACCACGATGAGCTAATTCTGTTTTGTGGTAGGGCCATGTTAAGAGAAATCTCACAAGTCTGAAAGTACAATAGTCCTCAACTTACGACTGAAGTGGAGCCCAATGTTTCTGTTGCTAAGCGAGTAAACACCAGGAGACAGAGAGTTCTAGTCCTGCATTAGGCGTGAAAGCCTGCTGGGTGACTTTGGGCTAATCAGTCTCTCTCTCAGCTCAACCCACCTCACAGGGTTGTTGTTGTGAGGGAAAAATAGGAGAAGGAAGGTGGCTTGGAAATATTCGCCCCAGGTATTTACTTACTTTCCCTACCGGTTTGAAAATGTGAGCGCCGGCCCATGATTTCCGCTACCGGTTTGGGCGAACCGGTTGGAACCGGCTGAATACCACCTCTGATTCGCCCCCTTGAATTTTTTTGTAAAACTAATAATGGCAGAATAGAAACAAACGACGACCGTAAATTACCTCACAAAAGTTATTCCTGGCCAAACAACCCAGGTCCCAACCTATATCTCGACAAACAAATTTTGCAATCTCAGCCCGAGTGGGTTCTTTTGAACTCGTCCAGAGGTGGAGATTCCCTTACCTTCCCTACCGGTTCGCAAATGTGAGCGCGTACGCGCCACCTCTGCACAAGGCCTTCTGCGCATGCACAGTAATCGCGCATTACATCCAGGTGGGTGGGCAGAGCCTCCCACAGTTGCCGCTACCGGTTTGCGTGATCCAGACAGAACCGGCTGAATCTCATTGCTAAACTCGTCCATATAATTCCTCGCTCAGCACCAAGCAGGGGTTGAAATGCTACCGGTTTGGCCCGGTTCGGCCGAGCCAGTAGTGATGGCAGCGGGTGGTTCAGAGAACCGGTAGTGACGGTAGCACGAGGCTCCGCCCGGTCGTCGTAACCTGTTTTTTATCCTCTGCACGTGTGCAGAAGGGCTTGCGCATCGCAAAAGGGTTTGCGCGTGTATGTGACGCGTGCATGTGAGCACTTCCGAACCGGTAGGGAAGGTAAGTAGATTTCACCCCTGGCACGAAGCGTGTATTATCGCAGTTATTAAATTCTCTGAATGATTCTAGTCCACAGTTTTAATTTCGCTCTCATGGAAAAAAATACACTCTAACTGAGGGGGTTGTTTTTTTGTTTTGTTTCTGAGGGGGAAAAAAACTTTTTATTTTTTTCCCCCCCCACAATTATTCTGGCAGCCAGCAAAAGGGCTGCCTTGTTTATCAGAGGCAGGAAGAACCGCTGACGGACAGACAGATGTAAAAGTGATGAGTTTGACTCACAATTTTTTTTTTAAAAAAATGCTGTTATTTTGTATTTTCCGAATTCAACGGCGCAAACAATCCGGAACATCTGCTAGGAGCATCAGATGTTGAAGGAAATCTGAAATATTATTATCCACGGCTGCGTTGGTCAAACGGATCATCTTTTCCGCAGTAGGAAGGGAAAAATCGATTCTCCGTCCTCCGAATGACGTGGATTGGAGATGTGTGGGACAGGGATAAAAGGGAATTAAGGAATCTCACACCTCCCCCTTTGTGTGGGTCGCATTCCACCCATTTGGAACCAGAAAGGGGCAAAACCTCTGCAGATGGTGTTGACCTGACACAACGGTTTCCATGCTCCCTTCCTCGTTGGAAAGGGACAACCTCTCCATGCGTTTAAATTTCATTGTTTTGCTTTCCCTAGAAGGATGCACCAAATCCATCTCGGCTGCTAAGAGGGAAGAGCCTCTATCTCCATTTATTTTATTTATTTTTACCTGTTTATTTGTATCCTGCCTTTATTACCCGTTTATAAATCACCCAAGGGGGTGAACATACCTAATACGTCTTCGCCTTCCTATTTTTCCCACAACAACCACCTTCTGAGGTGAGAGAGAAGGACTGGCCCAAAGTTACCCTGCTGTCTTTCGGGTCTACAGTAAGAGAGGACTAGAACTCACCGTCACCTGGCGATTGAGTGAAAATCACCTGGCTGACTTTCATTCCTAAGGTAGGACTAGAACTCGCCCATCACCTGGTGATTGGCCCAAAGGTACCCAGCTGATTTTCATGCCTAAGGTAAGACTACAACTCACCATCACCTGGTGATTGGCCCAAAATCACCCAGCTGGCTGTCATGCCTAAAGCAAGACTAGAACTCAACATCACCTGGTGATTGTTCCAAAGTAACTCAGCTGGCTTTCATGCCTAAAGTAGGACTAGAATTCACTATCTCCTGGTGATTGGCCCCAAATCACCCAGCTGTCTTTCACGTCAAAGATAGAACTAGAACTCCCATCTCTTAGTGATTGGCCCAAAGTCACGAAGCCGGCTTTTGTGCCTAGAACTCGTCATCTCCTGGCCCTTTTAAAACTTGTGGACTTCAATTCCCAGAATTCAGCTGCTACGAAGGGAGGGAGGGAATGGCTGGCTGGGGAATTCTGGGAGTTGAAGTCCACAAGTTGCCAAGGCTGGACACCGTTAACCTTATCAGTCTTGGCCAGGAGTCAGCAACCTGTGGCTCTGGAGCCGCATGTGGCTCTTTCACCCCTCTGCTGCGGCTCCCTGTCACTCAAAATACGTGTCACAACTGCCAATGAGCGACACCCACCGGAACGCGATTTATTGAGCTTTTCAACCCCCAGTAGGCCAACCATGGATAAATCCAAGAAAAGAAAAGTTTCAGAAGAAAACAGAAAGTTTAATTCAACTACATAGGCTAGTTTTGTGGCCGCTCAAGAAATAGTCGGGCACGGGAAGGATTTTGTGGCTCCCGGTGTTTTCTTTTCTGTGGGAAACAGGTCCAAATGGCTCTTTGAGTGTTTAAGGTTGCAGACCCCTGGTCTGGGCCAATGCCTGTCCAGTCTCCTCTTGAAGACTTCCAATGATGGAGCGCCCACCACCTTATCGTGAGTCTGTTCACCGTCCTGTATTTTTCAGTGTCCAAATTTAACTACAATCAGTCGGAAAGCTTGTTCGTCTTGGCTCCCTTGAAAGACCTCAACCTCGGCTCGGTGATGAGCGCGATGGGGCTGGGTTTTCTGCTATCTATGCTTTTCTTCATAGAGCAAAACATCGTGGCCTCGCTCACCAACGCCCCAGAGAACAGGTAAGGGTTTCCCATCGCGGCCCGTTGGCTTTTGGGTGTCAGGTTCGGATTCTCCGCCTGAGGCCCCATCCGGTAACAAAATGAGGAATCTCTGAGGATGCACAGAGTTGGCCTTGGTCCTCACTGCAGCCAGCACTAACTCAAATGAAGGGTTTCGGCAGCATTTCTGAGTAGCAATAGCCCTTAGACTTATATGCCGCTTCATAGTGCTTTGCAGAGCACGCTCTTAAGCGGTTTGCAGAATCAGCCTCTCGCCCCCAACGACCTGGGTCCTCATTTTACCTGCCTCGGAAGGACGGAAGGCTGAGTCGACCTTGAGCCGGTCAGGATCGAACTGCTGGCAGTCGGCAGAATTAGCCTGCAATACTGTATTCTCACCACTGCACCACCATGGCTCAGATGGATATATAGATAAGATACAATATAGAATAAGGATAGAAGAAGAGAATAAGGATAGGATAGGATAGGGTGGGATAGGATACTGTATACAGTAGCTAGCTAACTATGTAGATAAATAGATACAATAACAGTAGCAGTTCGATTTATATACTGCTTCACAGTGCTTTTACAGCCCTCTCTGAACGGTTTACAGAGTCAGCCTCTTGCCCCCAACAATCTGGGTCCTCATTTTACCAACCTTGGAAGGATGGAAGGCTGAGTCAACCTTGAACGGATCAGGATCGAACTGCCGGCAGTCGGCAGAATTAGCCTGCAATACTAGCTTCTAACCACTGCGCCACCACAGCTCCTTCCTTCCTTCCTTCCTTCCTTCCTTCCTTCCTTCCTTCTTCCCTGCCTCCCCCTCCTTCCTTCCTTCCTTCCTTCCTTCTTCCCTGCCTCACTCCCCTACCACTCTCCTTTCTTTCTTTCTTTCTTCCTTCCTTCCTTCCTTCCTCTCTCCCTCCCTGCCTCCTTCCTTCCTTCCTCCCTGCCTCCTTCCTTCCTTCTTTCTTCCCTGCCTCCCTCCCCTACCGCTCTCCTTCCTTCCTTCCTTCCCCTCTCCCTCCCTGCCTCCTTCCTTCCTCTCTCCCTCCCTCCCTCCCTCCCTCCCTCCCTCCTTCCTTCCTTCCTTCCTTCCTTCCTTCCTTCCTTCCTTCCTTCCTAAATAGCAATAGCAGGCTTATATACTGCTTCACAGTGCTTTTACAGCATTCTCTTAAGCAGTTTACAGAGTCATCATATTTCCCCCCAGCAATCTGGGTCCTCATTTTACCGACCTCGGAAGGACAGAAGGCTGAGTCAACCTTGAGCCGGTCAGGATCGAACTGCTGACAGTCAGCAGAATTAGCCTGCAATACTGCCTTCTAACCACTGTGCCACCACGGCTCTTACAACAGCCATGTCTGCAAGTTTCTCCATAGAATTATAAAGCTCTCGGCTTCCCTTGCTCTTTAAAAATGCAACTAGAAATTGACTTTAAGTATTAAACCTGAAGATGTTTCACAGCTAAATAAACGTAGACTAAAGTGTGGGGTCTTTAGTGCTTGCAGAGCTTGGTTTTTTTTTCTTGCAGATTTTTTATTACCCAACTAGGTAACATCATCAGTGCTGTAACCTACCATATTTTTCGGGTAGCCCCGCCCACCTGCTGTCCCCCACCCTTCGGCCTCTGCCTCCCAGCAATTTGCATCCTTGCAGCAAACGGCCTGGTCAGCTCCAGCACAGCCTGATTTAGCACAAGCAGCTGATTGGCAGTTGGATTGGACTCCTGGAATACCACCGATCAGCTGTTCCAGGCTGCGGGGATCGCCACCGCCCATCGCCACCGTCACCACCCCGCCTCCTGGAACGGGACAAAAATGGGACGCGCGGAGGCCAAAAATGGGGCGGCGCGGAGGCAGCGATAGGCGGCAGTGGTGATGGGTTGTGGCGATCTCCGCAGCCTGGAACAGCTGATAGGCAGTATTTCGGGAAGCAGATCCAACCGCCAATCAGCTGCTTGTGCTAAATCAGGCTGTGCTGAAGCTGACTAGGCTGTTTGCTGCAAGGAGGTAAATTGCTGGGAGGCAGAGGCAGATTTTTTTTTCTTGTTTTCCTCCCCAAAAGCTAGGTGCGTCGTATAGTCTGAAAAATATGGTAGTTTGGTAATGAAATATCTGCAAGAAAACCACCAAGCTCAGAGACCACCAAGGTTGTTATTGTTGTTGTCGTCGTCGTCCTCATTTCTGCAAACCCCACACTCTTCTAGCACTGATGACGTTACACAGTTGGGTCATGAAATGTCCACAAGAAAACAAACAACCTCTGAGAGCACCAAGAACCCCATCATTCAACCCTGAGCTACAACTACAACTATAGAGTGTTCTGGTTCTTGGGTTACAGGTAGTTGTGGCTTGGTCCCGTGTTTCCTACACTGAACCTTGATTCTAACAAAGATTTTACTCCAGGTTGGTGAAGGGAACAGCCTATCACTGGGACCTGCTCCTGGTAGCACTGATCAACACGGGACTGTCTGTCTTCGGATTACCCTGGATTCACGCTGCCTTTCCTCACTCGCCGATGCACGTCCGAGCCCTGGCCTATGTGGAGGAAAGAGTTGAGAACGGTCACATCTACGAGACGTAAGTCCTGTGAAGAGCTTGCTCTGTTTGAGTTGAGTCCAAAGCCATCGGATGGCTGTGAAACACTCTGAGCTGGGCACCAGCGTTTGAAATCCACTAAAAATTGAAAGGGGAGAATTTCTCAAAGTGGGAAGGGAGCGAACCCTTCGCTACAGATAGTCTTCGACTTACCACAATTTGTTTAGTGACCGTTCAAAGTTACAACGGCACTGGAAAAAGTGACTTATGACCAGGGATGGGATTCAGCCGGTTCGGGCGAATTGGTAGTTCCAACGATCAGCTGGCCCCGCCCACCCGCACTCACCGCAGTTAAACCGGTTGCATCCCACCAATGCTTATGACCGTATTTTCACACTTAACAACCGTTGCAGCAACCCCACCATCACGTTACCAAAATGCAGATGCTTTGGCAACTGACTCATATTTATGACGGTTGTAATGTTCCGGGGGTCAAGCAAAATCAAGGGGGAAGCCAGGTTCATTGAACGACCGGGTTAATAACAAGTGCAATGCTTCACTTAACAACTGTGGCAAGGAAGGTTGTAAAACGGGGCAAAACTCAGCTGCCTCGCATAGCGACAGAAACTTTGGGCTCAGTTATGGCCATGAGTCGAGGACCACTTGTACATATTTATAAAATATTTTAAATAAATAAGGTAAATATATAAATTACTTACGTTGTAAGTATTCTTGGTCTATATGTCTATTAGCATCTTTGGGGATTTACATGGCTTTGTCCCTAAATAATTTTTTAATTATTAAATTCATTAAAAAAAAAAAGAAATGCCTTTTTTCTCAAGCAATCAAGGCCGTCCGGAAGCAGATTGGCAGCCGTGGGACCAATTTACCTCTCCTACCCTAATAAAACAAGGGAAAAAAAAACAGGAAAAAAAATGTCAATTGAAGCCAAACATATCCTAAAGTTAAAGGCTGAGGACAGATTTTGTTCTGCCCCTATGAGAAATTTGAATTTAAAAAAAAGAAAAAAACCCTCATATGATTTGGTCTCCTTCTGCTACAGCCTCACTTTGATTCCAGATTATCACATAGGGTAGAACAAGTTGAGAAACGAAGATTATACTTCAGCGAGGGAACCGAATTTGGATTTGGAACTATAATCTTAAAACGCCGAATGTTGTCATCTCGTAAAAAGCGTTGGCTCAGCTGAGCCCAGGGCACGGCAATAATTTGATATAAGGGGCCTGAGTGGCGCAGTAGACTAAGGCACTGTGATTAACATTCAGCTGCCTGCAATTACTGCGAGTTCAAATCCCACCAGGCTCAAGGTTGACTCAGCCTTCCATCCTTTCTAAGGTAGGTAAAATGAGGACCTGGATTGTGGGGGCAATAAGCTGACTTTGTATAAATATACAAAAGTATGAAGGCTATTGCTTAGCGCATTGTAAGCCGCCCTGAGTCTCCGGAGAAGGGCGGCATATAAATCAAAATAAAAAATAAAAAAAAGTAAAAAAAAAATAAAAAAAAATTTAAAAAGTGGAATAAAATAAAAAATTAAAAAAGTGGAAAGCAACTTCTGATTTTAATGAACGGGTTCAGGATAGGAGTCCTTTGGTTTTTTTCAAAAGTCCTAAAATAAAAAAAAAATTAAAAAGAGCAGCGTGTTCCTACAGGGTCCAGATTTAATACCAAGGTGAATCATGCAATTAATGTTATATCGCTTATACCTGACCCCAGGAGACACTGCGACCGTCATAAGTACGAGTCCGTTGCCAAGCACCTGAAATTTGATCCCGTGACCATGGGGAATACCGCAACGGTCGTAAGTGTGAAAAACGATCACAAGTTACACTTTTTGTAACTTTGAACGGTCACTAAACGAACTTGTAAGTTGGAAAGTTTATTCTTGCTAGCAGGAAGGGGGGGGAAATGCTGCTCTCCGCCACCAGAGGGCAGCACTTGTTTGAAAGATCTTTTTGGACCAGCTGTTACACCTGTATCTCAGGTGGCTTCAGATACAGGATTTTGCTGATGCAGATTGATTTGGGGGGGGAAAAAAACCCATCAAAGCCGGTGCTGATTTTTAGAAATCCCACAGGTAAACTTTCTTTAGCAGGACTTCCCAAAGGTGCTTTTTTCCAGAGGCAACTGGACTTTCTGGTTTTTCTTTGAAGACGTTTCGCTTCTCATCTCAGAAGCTTCTTCAGCTCTGAGTGAATGGTAGGGGAATGGAAGGATTGATACTCCTTGCAGACAGCTGGTCATTTGCATCCTTTTTAGACAGTCACTTGGAGGTTTCTCTTGTTCTAACCGAGGCTTCCCGAGTCATTAAAACACAGGAGTAGTCCCAAAAACCTCTTTGATTGCAACAGCTGTGAATTATGTTCATTCACAGCTGAGTCCCAATTAGTTGCAAAAAGTCCTTCGGGAGAAGTCGTTCGGGAGAATCACTCACCTTTATCTCCCTTGGCCCGCTGCCAAAGACCGAATTGGCAAAGCCCCACGGAGTCCAGAATCAAACAGAGATGCCGACTGGGAACAGAATTAACAACGTTGCTTTCCTGCAAAGAGCCCACGTGCCTTTGCTCCTCTTTTAAGGCTTATGGGAGGGGCCAATCATCTCCAAGCCTTACTCCCAAGTCGTCCCTTTTGTTTTAGCTGTTCTTGCCTTCTGGCAGCTCTGCGCATGCGCGCATTGGGAACCGGCTCCCCCTGTTCCTCTGCCTCGCGGAGGTCCGACTCTGGAGGCTCCGGAGGCAGCACGTACCTCCCAGATGGCCCCATCTCTGCCTCCGATGCAGAGCCCTCGTCCGAGCCTTCCCTAGCCTCCTGACTGTCCGACTCCGCTGCCAGCTCCGCAGGCTGCTGGCGGACCACAACATGTCTGTGTCCTCAGGGTGACCTGCGTAGTAGATACTTAGCTACGCACTTTGGGATGAACCACCTTCGAATGGCGGAATAGGTTGTAAAAAAAAATGCTTTTAAAAGTTTAAAAAAGATCGCGCGCCCCACCCCGTGCGCTGTTCTACTTACCCCATGCCTCCTTTTGGCGTGCACTGCGCGCTCGGACCTCGCATTTGGTGCGTTGTGTGTTCAGCGCGCATGCGCAGCCAACGAACTGGTAGTAAACCGGTTCAGATTTCACCACTGGTAGATACCTCCAATTTCTGTTTAAAATACCAACACGATCCTTTGATTCCCAGAATTCGTGAAGCGTGTTTTCCATAATTTGCGAAAGGGATGAAACTTAGTTTTGGTGTTACCGATAATGCTGAATTAATAACGTCTTTTCTTGGATCCAGATGTTCATCCCAACAGCTGGGTCTCTCAAGGGAGGTTTTTTTAAAAAAAAATTGCTGAGCTGAGCTCCTGTTTTTTTTTACTTGTCCCATTTCCTTCTTCTTTTTTTCCCCGTTTCTTTTAATGCTCTAGAAAAAAAAGAAAGTTGAAAGATTGGATTGCAAAAATTGGGGAGCCAGGATCAGGAAGGATTAAAAAGCAGAAGGGAGCTGGCACAGCGAGATAAAAGCTTAGCAGACCTGAGTCTAAAATTTTTCTGTTAAGCTCTGACGATCGGAAGAAATGAAAGGGGAGCGTAGGAAGGTTGAAAGAAAATTCATTAGCCGGAATGGAAATGGACATTTCAAGAATATTTCCCAAAACCTGTTTTGTCTTTTCAGTGGTTAGAACGATGCTTAAGTAAGATCAAAGCAAAAGTGGGAAACATCCTGCCCCAAGGATACAGCTAGTCCTCAATTTACGACCACAATTGAGCCCAACATTCCCATTGCTAAATGAGGCAGTTTTAAGTGAGTTTTGCCCCATTTTACGACCTTTCTTTCCACCATTGTTAAGTGAACCATGGCAGTGGTTCAGTTAGGAACACCGTTGTTAAGTGACTTTGCCGGTCAGAAGGTCAGAAAAAGGGATTATGTGACCCTGGGACACTGCGATCGTCATAAATATGAGTCAGTTGCCAAGCATACAAATATGACCATGGGGATACTGCTTATGGTCGTTAAGTGTGAAAAACAGTCATAAGGTTTTTTTCCCCAGTGCTGTTGTAACTACGAACGGTCACTAAACAAAGAGTTGTAAGTCGAGAACTATCTCTATCCCTAGATTTCCTTCAATGGCAAGTCATCATTTGAGAGATGAATGTAGAAGTTCCTTATTGGCCTTTGCTTTGTTATTTTGAGATTGAGCAGTTCGGTCTAGTGGTTAAGGCAGCAGGCTCAAAAAAGCAGGAGACTGTGAGTTCTAGTTCTGCCCTAAGGCACGGAAGTCAGCAGGGTGATTTTGGGCCAATCACCAGGAGACTGTGAGTTCTAGTTCCGTTTTAAGCTCAAAAGACAGCTGGGTGACTTTGGGCCGATCACCAGG
>WNWU01000061.1:5507275-5519303 GCA_012654045.1 Ptyas mucosa | reverse complement strand
CCCCCACGAGTTCTTCCACCGGAGATGGGATAGAAATCCAGGAGACGCTCAAACTCAACGCAAACAAGATGGGGCAGCCTGTGGATTCCTCAGCCCAACCGATGCCATGATTATTAGACCGTGTTTGATCACTGGTGTTAGCTGAAGTTGGTTAGTTGCCGCCTGGCACAGGAGCGATGGTAGCTTGGAGGAGTTTTGACCAGCTTTGCACCACTTTTGCCTTGAACAGGATTTGCTCGCACCCTTGGTGTCCCTTGATTAGATTACTGCAATTCACCCTCCATGGGGCTGACCTTGAAGACAGGCAGAAATGTTCCCTGATCGGTATGACCCTGTCTGACCTTTGCTGCAGGAGCTGCCCTGGGACAATTTAGAAAGTGCTGGGGCTGGGGGTGGGGGTGGCAACTGAATGACAACCTTGCGAGGTTGGAATCAAATCTTATCCTTCAGCTATGTTTCTACTTAATGGTTTTTGTTTATAAATCTAGGTGTGTGTGTGTATGTGTGCATATATTCAACTAGACTTATACACAGAGACCATCAATCTTTCTGTCTTTCCACTGTATCTATCTATCTGTCTTCTATCTATCTATCTATCTATCTGTCTGTCTGTCTGTCTGTCTATCCATCCATCCATCCATCCATCCATCCATCCATGATCCATATCTATCTGTCTGCCTGCCTGTCTGTCTGTCTGCCTGTCTATCTATCCATTCATGATCCATATCTGTCTGTCTGCCTGTCTATCTATATCTATCCATCCATGATCCATCCATCCATTTAACCATTCTCTTTCTCTCTCTCTCTCTCTCACCTATCCATCCATCATTTCATCATCCATCCATCCAATTCTATCATGTCTCTATAATCGGTCTCTCTCTCTCTCTCTCTGGTCTACCAACTATGCATTCATCTCTGGCGCAATCCAATATTTTTTTTACTACCGGTTCTGTGGGGCGTGGCGTGGCTTGGTGGACGTGGCAGGGGAAGGATACTGCAAAATCCCCATTCCCTCCCCACTCCTGGGAGAAGGCTATTGCAAAATCTCCATTCCCACCCCACTCTGGGGCCAGCCAGAGGTAGCATTTGCCGGTTCTCCGAACTACTCAAACTTTCTGCTACTAGTTCTCCAGAACCTGCTGGATTTCACCCCGAGTTATCTGTCTACTGCTTACTCTATCTATCCTCTTATCTGTGCCTGTGTCCGTCCATCCATCCATCCATCCATCCATTTATCCATCCATCCCATTCTATCATCTGTGTCTGTCTCTATAATTTGTCTGTCTGTCTGTCTACTCTACAGTATAGATATGCGCACATAGATCTATATTATAGATAGATAGATAGATAGATAGAAATAGAGAGATACATAGATAGATAGATATAGATAGAGATATAGAGATATAGATAGATAGATAAATAGATAGAGATAGAGAGATACATAGATAGATAGAGATAGAGAGAGATAGAGAGAGAGATACATAGATAGATAGAGATAGATAGAGATAGAGAGATAGATAGATAAGATAGAGATAGATAGATAGAGATAGAGAGAGAGAGAGAGATACATAGATAGATAGATAGAGATAGAGAGATACATAGATAGATAGATAGATAAATAAATAGAGATAGAGAGATACATAGATAGAAAGATAGAGATATAGAGATATAGATAAATGGATAAATAGATAGAGATAGAGAGATACATAGATAGATAGAGATAGATAGAGATAGATAGAGATAGATAGATAGAGATAGAGATAGAGAGATAGATACTTGCACACGTGCAGGGCAGGCTTTTTACACAATCCGCTATGCCAAGTCGGTGCACACACACACACACACACAAAACACGCAAGCGCGAACCTAAAGCCATTTTCCCACGACGACACGACATCCTTTCCTTTCGGTTCAGGATACGGGATCCGCTCGCCTGTCAGGATTCGCACCAGCCCATCCAACCAACCAACCAACCAGGCACGTGGTGGCTTCTCCTCGGGTGGGTCCTCCTCCCCCCACACCACCACCTTGCATTCCCACGTTACACTCCCCTCTCGGCCAGCTTCCCCCATCCTTCCCATCAGGGCGCTTGGTGCACGTGGGAACCAACCGACCGACCGATCGACCGACCCCCGAAGTCCGGCTCGCCCCTCCGCCGGCAGCCCAGCTGGAGCATCGCTCCTCGGGGAGAGAAGAGTTACAAAGCCGGGCGATCCACCCTCCTCCTGGATCCTGCCCGCTGATAGGCTGAGGCCGGGGGTGGGGGGGCGTGGCCGCCGTTTGCCGCAAGAAAAGGGAGCAAGACGCGTGTCGGCGAGGGCGCGCGTGGGGAAAGGGCTGACTCGGGGCTCGCTCGCTTGCTTTGCTTTGCCTTGCCATGCCAGCCCGCCCGCCGGTCGCGGCGCTCGCTTTCCTCCCGCAAACCTGGCCGGCTTGGCGCTGCTCGTCTGGATCGCTCCACTAGCCGCGCAAGGGGGTGGATGAACCCCCACGGCATCCCACCACCGCCCGGAAAAAAAGCCGGCTTTGGCTTGCAAAAAAGCCTCCGGCAGCTGCGCCCGGACCTCCGCTTGCAAAGAGTAAGAAGGGCAGCGGGGCTGGGTCGGTGGGTGGGAATCCCGGGGGTCCCCCCTCCCTTCTTTGCAACCCCCACGGCCGGAGGGATTTTGGGGGAAGGGGGGCGTGGAAGGGCTGCGGGTGGGGGTGGGGGTGGCGTCGTGTGTTTGCCCGAAGGACCAGCATGCTCGCGCGTGGGTTTTTTTTTTGCAACCTTCCTTTGCCCCGGATTGCTGCACGACGAGCATCCGCGGGCTCCTCCGTTGGAGCGGGCGCGCGCCTGTCTCTCTCTCTCTCTCTGTGTGTGTGTGTGTGTGTGTGTGTGTGTGTACGTGCGTGTAAAGCACGCCCACCTGGGAAGAAGAAGATACCTCGCGGTGGAGGATGCTCGTGGATGGCTCTGTGTGTGTGTGTATTGTGATTGTGCAAATCACACACACACACACAGAGAGATTGTGCAAATCACACACAGAGAGAGATTGTGCAAATCACAGAGAGAGAGAGATTGTGCAAATCTTACACACACATAGAGAGATTGTGCAAATCACACACACACATAGAGAGAGAGAGAGATTTTGCAAATCACACAGATTGTCCAAATCACACACACATATAGAGATTGTGCAAATCACACACACGCATATAGAGATTGTGCAAATCACACAGAGAGAGATTGTGTAAATCATACACACACATAGAGATTGTGCAAATCACACACACACAGAGATTGTGCAAATCACACACACATAGATTGTGCAAATCACACACACATATATAGATTGTGCAAATACACACACATATAGAGAGAGAGATTGTGCAAATCACACACACACACACACACACATATAGAGAGAGAGAGATTGTGCAAATCACACACAGATAGATAGATAGATAGATAGATAGATAGATAATACATAATTGGTTGACCAGAAAGAGAGAGACAGACAGACAGATTATAGAGACATGATAGAATTGGATGGATGGATCATGGATGGATGGGTGGAGAGAGAGAGAGAGAGAGAGAGAGAGATGTGCAAATATATATGCGCATTGGAGGTGGCCTGTGTGGTCCAGAGCATCTTTCGGTGTGCAAACGGCGGCGCTCCGTTGGGCTCCATCCCTGTGCAAAGGTTTGCACGGACGATGCGCTCACCCATCCGCCCGCCTCTGGTGAAAGTCTCTCCGCCCCCCCCCCCGGGGTGTGTGTATGTGTGTGTGTGCAAAATACGCGTGTCCCCGAACCCATCTCCCGTGGAGAGAAGGCGTTGTGGGGAAGGGGGAGAGAAAAAGGGGGAAGGATGATGCGTGTTCGGTGCAAGCGGGAGAGAGAGGGAGAGGTTTGGTTACTTTGGATTTTTATTTTTATTTTTTTAAAAAAATTGATTTTATTTGGAATCGGAGGTCGTCAAGGTGGGACCGTCCAAAGTCCCGGTGGGGTGGGGGGAGGATGGAGCGAGCTAGGACGGGATCAGGTGGGGTGGGCTGATTTTGGAGAGCAGCCCCGAGGCTCAGATTATGTCATCCTGTGTCGTGGGGAGGCTGGCTGTGATCGCGCCACCCTTTTGGGTCTGAGTAATGATGCAGAAGGTGGAGGATGGCGGGGAGGGGGGGGGGAGATTGGAAAAGAGAGCAGAGAGATGCAAAGAATTTTAATCCTAATTTTTTATTTATTTATTTATTTGCAAACCTATCCAGGCTTAGGACCAGAAAGCAAACTCTCGCTTCTCATTGGGAAGCCAGGAGAAGGCGGGATATGTAAACCCCCTTTCCCCCCCCCAAAAAAAGAAGGACTGGACTTTATTTTGGAAAGAGGCTACGATATTTAAAAAGTGACCGTCTTTAAGATGAAGGCTATGCACTTTATTTATTTATTTTATTTATTGGTTCGATTTATATGCCGCCCTTCTCCGGAGACTCAGGGCGGCTTACAATGCATTAAGCAATAGCCTTCATACTTTTATTGTATAAAGTTTTATTTATTTATTTATTGTATTTATTTATTTTATTGTATAAAGCTGCTTAGCAGGGTTTTTGCCCCCCCCCCCCCCCAAGCGGTGTTCTTTTTTATACAAAGTCAGCTTATTGCCCCCACAATCCGGGTCCTCATTTTACTTACCTTGGAACATGGAACGATGAGTTAACCTTTTTAAATATTGTAGCCTCTTTCCAGAATAAATCTCATCCTTCATTGGCATCCTTCAGTCTCAAGAGACGATGGTATCGTGCTCTGGAAAGAGGCCCTAAAAAAAAGCATCTAGTGTGACTAAAAAAGCCAATTCGAGAGTGACAATCCCTTCCACACATAAAATAAATCGATGGCTTCATATATTTATCCGTCCAGTATCTGATTTTTTTTTCCCCCCACTGTGCTTCGATGGTAAGACACTGATATCTGGAGAGAGAGAGAAAGAGAGATTTTTGGAACTGTTCGTATTTTACTGTGTTTTTTTAATCGAGGGGAAACGTTAATATGTATTGCAAATCCCCGTTAGGATAATGCCAATAAGATAAATCAATAAATACATTTTAAAAGTATCCCCTTTTTTTTTTCTTTCAAGTCTTTTGCTGCTTTCGCTGGCCTTTGATCCGATGCCCCTGCAAAAAAAAAAAAACCATTTCTGAAATCCCCGTGCAAGTCTCCCCTGCACGCCAGATATTTGGGTTTTTAATTAATTAATTTATATTTTTTGCCCCTGGAGAATGTTTTAAAAGGCAATTCTTGAGGCCTCTCCGGTTTGATCGGAAATTGGTCTTATTTTTTTTCCCCCAGAAAATGTTTTTTTTTTAAATCTCCATAGACATTTTTTTTAAAAAAAGCCATTTTTATGACTCTCTGGTTTGATTGGAAATTGGCCTTATTTTTTTTTTTTTTAGACCTAGTGGACACTCGTGGTGGATGTAAAAATCTGACCTGGTCCCCTTTCGGTAGCTGCCAATGTTTCTTAAAATAGTGTGAGTTTGTGTGTATGTGTGATAATAGTGCATCTCTTCCGCACCATCCTTCCTGAATTCTTCCTGGAACACTTAAAGTTAGCTTGCATTGATGGCAGGAGAGACATAAATTTTTCCTGACTGTCTAGCAGGAGAGGAGAGAAATAAAATGGCTTATTCTGCTGAATTCTGCTGAATATATGTATATATATTTAGATTTTCCCTGTAATCATGGTCTGGTCTGGTCTGGTGGATAACTTGACTGTAGGACAATCCAAAGAGGGGTATTTTCTGTAGCTTGGCATCTAATCCCAGGGCTTTAGGGAATGTGTAACGTGTGTTTTAGTGACAGGTTTTTTTTTCTAAAAGAGCGACTCAGATCTGCAGTACTGCATTCAGGAAAAATCCAGGAAATAATCCTCTTTTAGCTGGCCCTGAGTACCGAGCGCTTGTGTTTTATTTCCAGACTGGCTGGGCATGTTATAAGTGCGTTGGCAAGGACTGAGGCAGAGATGTGGCTCACTGACAACACAACTACAGAACTCGGCACTCAGTCGGAGGCCGAGCATTTCATTACATATCATCATCATCTTCTTTTAAAGATCCCATAATTCCTTGCGGGGTGGAGTCTTGGGCAACCGAATGAGCTGAGTGTTTACTGGCCGGATGCCCTTTCTGTCGCCAGTACGGAGTTTTGTTCAGCAGATATATTCTCAGTGTGCCCAGAGAGAGAGAAATATCTGCCTCTACCTAGGATCGAACTCACAGCCTCCTGATTGTGAGGCGAGAGCGCCACCTTTGGGCTACTGCACCCCTCTCGGTTTAGGAGCACAGTGGAACCTAACGTTTCTGTTGCTAAGCGAGACATTTGTTAAGTAAGCTTTGCCTCGTTTTACGACCTTTCTGGCCACACCTGTTAAGTAGATCCCTGCAGTGGTTTAGTTCATAACACAGTCATTAAGTGAATCATCTGGCTTCCCCATTGACAAGCAAAGTCGCAAAGAAGGTCGCAAAAGGGGATCACATGTCCCGGGGACATGGCGACCGTCATAAGTAACGACCGCAACTGTGACTACCAAAATAATAATAATAATAATAATAATAATAATAATAATAATAATACCACTTTAACAGTTCCTAGGTCCTTGGTTAGGACTCAAGCTGCTGAGCTATTAACCA
This sequence comes from Ptyas mucosa, assembly GCA_012654045.1. Taxonomy (NCBI): domain Eukaryota; kingdom Metazoa; phylum Chordata; class Lepidosauria; order Squamata; family Colubridae; genus Ptyas; species Ptyas mucosa. Next base: position 5,512,637 of record WNWU01000061.1, on the reverse strand, counting down.
GCCTCAAAGGCTGTGAATCTCACTAAAGATTAACCAATAATAATAATAATAATAATAATTTTATTGTCATTGTACGTGTATACACAGTATACCCATACAACGAAATTCACTTAACACCCAAAGACCAGGTCCAACACACATAACAATCCCCAAACACACTCCCACCCACCACAATTCCCCACCCCTAAACCACCCAAACATCCACACAATAGACCAAGTAATGCTGTTATTAAGCTGTTATTAAGCAGTGCGGTTACGTGATGCTTTCCCAAATGACTGCTTCATTTAGACCGTGGTCGCAATTCCAGTCTCAATTGAGGTTGTTAAGTGAGGACCACCTGTATGATTTTTTGGGGCGTTAAAGCGTCGCTCTAAATTTAAATACACTCTCTTTTTTTCTTCATTTCTTCATTGTTGTTGTTGTTATTATTATTATTATTATTATTATTATTGGACTGCCTACTGTAACTGTCATGTACAGAGAGTCCTCGACTTACAACAATTCATTTAGTGACCGTTCGCTGAAAAAAAGTGACCGTTTTTCACACTTACGACCGTTGCAGCATCCATTACAATTTAGGATGTCCATATTACAAGTGTTCAGTTATTTGGCTTTTCCATCCAAAGGAGAGTAGAACAGCTGTGATTCCCATCAAAATATTTGTGATGCAGTAAAGATTTCAATCTTCACCTGATTATTTTACACCAAAGTTTCCATTTGTTTTGCTTCCCAGCATCTGTGTGTCTTTGTACATGCGGATGAAAGGGGGGGAAAATACAAGAATTAAAACACCAGAAAGAGGGGAAAAAAAGAAAAGGGAAAGTTTAAAAAAAAGAACAGTTGGGTTTCTAATTTTTCCCTTTTAATATAGCTACCAATTTGCAATATTTGTAGACAAATATTCTAAATATTCCCATTTAGAAGCCAGACTCCAAGGGATTATATTTGGCCTGCTGTTCTTTCAACGGGATGCAAATGGGTTCCAATAATAGTAATAAGAGCAATTTATTAAATTGATATACCTGCTGACACCCGCTGACTCTATTTTATTTATTTATTTTAATATGACAATGGCGTTATAAAGTGTGAATAGCAGCCTCTGCCTTTTCATGGCGTTAAATATATACTCTTAAACCCATCACTCTGACACATAGATATTTTTCTAGGGCAGTGATGGCTAACCTTTTTGCCGTCGTGTGCCAAAAGCGGGGGGAGCACAGGGGGGGGTCGCGCCCACACGTGCCCACACCTATCATTCAGTGTGCCCCGCCCCCCCACGCATGTGCGTGCGACACCCCTGTGCTCCCCCCGCTTTGGCACGCGATGGCACGGTGGGACCAGTAGGCCCGTTTTTCGCCCTTCCCAGGCTCCAGACGCTTTCTTGGAGCCTGGGGAGGGCAAAAACAGCCTTTCCCATCCCCCCGGAGGCCGGAAACAGCCCATTTGCTGACTTCCAGTGGGACTTGAAGGCCCATTTTTCACCCTCCCCAGGCTCCAGAGCCTTTCTAGGAGCCTGGGGAGGGCAAAAACGGCCTTCCCCACCGCCCTGGAGGCCCTCCGGAGGCAGGAAATAGCCTGTTTCCCGACTTCCGGTGGGCTCAGAAGGCCCGAAAATCAGCTGGCCAGCACTGAGCTAGGGCAACACTCGCGTGCCCACCGATATGGCTCCGTGTGCCACTTGTGGCACGCGTGCCATAGGTTCGCCATAGAATCTAGGGACTTTACATTTTGGGCTAGGCAACCTCATGTGTGGTGTTCATGAACTCATACAAGCCATGGTTTTGAGCAAAACCATAGAGGTAATCCCCGATTTACGACTACAAGTTCAGCCCCAAATATCGGTTGCTGAGACAGGCTGTCGTTAAGCGAGTTCTGCCCCACCCCATTTTACCACCTTCCTTGCCCCGTTTGTTAAACGAATCACCGCAGTTGTTAAGTCACACGGTTGTTAAGTGAATCTGGCTTCCCCGCGGACTTTGCCTGCCAAAAGGTCGCAAAAGGGGACCACATGACCCCGGGACCCTGCAACCGTCATAACCGTGAGTCAGTTGCCAAGCATCCGAATTTTGATCGTGTGACCATAGAGATGCTGCAATGGCCATAGGTGTGAAAAACGGTCACAAGTCATTTTTTTCGGTGACGTAACTTCAAATGGTCACTAAGTGATCTCTTGTAAGTTGAGGACTACCTGTATATTTATTTATTTATTTATTGGTGTGATTTATATGCCGCCCTTCTCCGGAGACTCAGGGCGGCTTACAATGCGTTAAGCAATAGCCTTCATACTTTTGTACATACCTGCTTAGTAGGGCTTTCGGCCGCCCCAAGCGGTGTTCTTTTTTTATACAAAGTCAGTTTATTGCCCCCACAATCCGGGTCCTCATTTTACCTACCTTGGAAGGATGGAAGGTTTGAGCCTGGTGAGATTTGAACTTGCAGTAATTGCAGGCAGCTGGCAGCTGAGTGCTACTTAACAGCACTTTAGTCTGCTGCACCACCGAGGCTCAGTATATTTGGTTGCTCTCCTACATAGAATCAAAATTGGTTGGAAGAGAAATTGGAGATCCAAACAAGAGAATCTGTCGGTCAGGGTTGAACTGAGCTGCCCTTGATTTTCTGACCGAGGCTTCCCGAGTCATTAAAACACACGAGTAGTCCCAAAATCCTCTTTTATTGCCACAGCTGTGAATTCTGTTCATTCACAGCTGAGTCCCAATCAGTTATAAAGAGTCCTTCGGGATAATCACCCACCTTTATCTTTACCTTTGCCTTCCGGTGGGACCGAAAGTCGGCAAACGGGTTTTTTTCCGGCCTCCGAACGGCCTCCAGGCGGGTGGGGAGGTGAAGGCTGTTTTTTCCCCCTCCCCAGGCTCCTAGAGAGGTTCTGGAGCCTGGGGAGAACAAAAAACGGCCTACCGGTCCCACCGTGCCATTGCGTGCCAAAAGCGGGGGGGGGGGGAAGCACGGGGGAGGCGTGCACACGTGCACGGGGGGGGGGGTGCATATAATTATGGGAGTGGGCACGCACGACCCCCCCCGTACTCCCCCCACTTTTGGCACGCGACGGCAAAAAGATTAGCCCTCACTGCCCTATACCGTTTCAGAGAAGTGACTTTCCAGTCTCTTCTTAAAAGCTTCTAGTGATGGAGCACCCACAACGTCTGGTGGCGAGCTGTTCCATTGGTTAATTGTCCTCACTGTTAGGAAGTTTCTCCTCAACTCCAAGTTGCTTCTCTCCGTGATTGGTTTCCACCCGTTGCTTCTTGCCCTGCCTTCTGGTGCTTTGGAAAATAAGTTGACCCCCTCTTCTTTTGTGGCAGCCCCTCGAATACTGGAATACTGCTATCATGCCACCCCTAATTCTTCTTTTCTTTAGACCAGCCAAGCCCAAATCCTGCAGATGTTCTTCATATGTTTTGGTCTCCAGGCCTTTAATTGTCTTAGTTGCTCTTTTCTCCAATTTGCTCCAATCAATCAGAACAGAGCTGGAAGGGACCTTGGAGGTCTTCTAGTCTAACCTCCTGCTCAACCAGGAGATCCTACCTACACCATTTCAGACAAGTGACTGCCCAGTCTTTTCTTCAAAACCTAATGAAGCACCCACAGCTTCCGGTGGCAAGTTGTTCCACTGGTTAATTGTCCTCACTGTTAGGAAGTTTCGCCTTAATTCCAGGTTGCTTCTCTCCTTGGTTAGTTTGCATCCGTTGCTTCTTATCTTGCCTTGGAAAATAAGTTGACCCCCTCCTCTTTGTGGCAGCCCCTCAAATACTGAAAGGCTGCTATCGTGTCTCCTCCAGTCCTTCTTTTCTCTAGATAGCTCAAATCCTGCAACCGTTCTTCCTATGTTTTACTCTCCAGGCCTTTAAATCATGGTAATTGCTCTTCTTTGCGCTTTTTTTGGAAATGCATCTTTGGAAAAACTATGACCTAGATTGATTGAGAAGCTCCCTAGAGTCTCTGAGCTTATTTGTTAAGCTTGCAAAATGACTGGGCTTGCAAAAATGCAAAAGTCTTCCCATTGGTTTGGTAGAACTATGGCTGCGAAGAAGGTTTTTTCTTTGAATTCAGGCTCTTTCCGCAGTCACTTCTCGTAAGCAGGGGCCTCAATAGACCTCCAAGCAGCTGCTAGGAACTCTGCTGAGAAATCCTTTAATGCATGTCCACTTCCTTCCTTTTTCCAACCCCTTTTAAGCATGGAGTCAAACACATTGATTCATTTAATGGCCCCATGAATCAACTCACAACCTTTATCAATTATTAGAAGAGGTCATTGCAAGGCCCTGTTCTAAGCTGCCGTTTCGTCTCTTGCATAAAGAGTCACGGCATTTATGTTTAAAATTTCTTTATAAAATGTATTGGCAGCCCATTGTGCCACAGGGTAATTCTGGGCATCTGACAGTCATCAAAATGTATCTATGCGTATACAGGGAGTCCTCGACTTATGACCAACGTTTCTGCCGTGTTTCGCCGAAAATAAGACCCTGTCTTATATTTTTTTTGAACTCTGAAATAAGCGCTTGGCCTTATTTTCGGAGAGGTCTTATTATTTTGAGGCGCCATGGAGCAAGACGGGGCTCCTCTTGCCGTCTTACCTGATTTCCAACTCTGTCTCCCTAACTCAAGGGTCTGCAACCTTAAACACTCAAAGAGCCATTTGGACCCGTTTCCCACAGAAAAGAAAACACCGGGAGCCACAGAACTCTTCCCGTGCCTGACTATTTCTTGAGAGGCCACAAAACTAACATATATAGTTGAATTAAACATTCTGTTTTCTTCTGAAACTTTTCTTTTCTTGGATTTATCCATGGCCGGCTTACCGGGGGTTGAAAAGCTCAATAAATTGCATGCTGGCGGGTGTCGCACATTGGTGGTTGCGATGCATATTTTGAGTGACAGGGAGCTGCAGCAGAGGGGTAAAAGAGCCACATGCAGCTCCAGAGCTGCAGGTTGCTGACCTCTGCCCTAACCCTAATCAGAGGAAATAGTAGGGACCGGCTGCGCATGTGTTTAAATATTTTTGGGGAGGTCTTATTTTCGGGGGGAGGGGCTTATTTTAGCGCATGCGCTCAAAAAGCCCGATTGGGCTCATTATCAAGGAAGGTCTTATTTTCGGGGAAACACGGTATTTTTAAGCGAGACATTTCTTAAGGTTCCTAAAATTGCCCGCACCACCCTAAAGGATCCTTGGTGCTCTCTGAACTTGGTTGCTTTCTTGCAAACGTTTCATTGCCCGGCTAGGTAACCTCATCAGTGCAAGAAGGGAGTGGGGTTTGTAGAGAGGAAGAGCAGGAGACGGAGTACAACGACGACAATGACTTTAGGGTCTTTGGTGTTCTCTGAGCTTGGTAGTTTTCTTGCAGA
>WNWU01000061.1:5481261-5491801 GCA_012654045.1 Ptyas mucosa | reverse complement strand
GCTGGGTGATTTTGGGTCAATCACCAGGAGATGGTGAGTTCTAGTTCTGCCTTAGGCATGAAAGCTGTCTGGGTGACGGGTTAATTACTAGGGGACTATTGAGTTCTAGTTCCACCCTAGGCATGAAAGCTGGCTGGGTGATTTTGGGCCAATCACCAGGAGACGGTGAGTTCTAGTTTCGCCTTAGGCATGAAAGCTGGCTGGGTGACTTGAATTAATTACCAGGGGACTGCTAGTTCCATGCTAGGCATAAAAGCCAGCTGGGTGACTTTGGGCCAATCAGCAGGGAATTGTGAATTCTAGTTCCGCCTTAGGCATAAAAGCCGATTGGCTAACTTTGGACCAATCACCAGGGGACACTGAGTTCTAGTCCCGCCTCAGGTATGAAAGCCAGCTGGGTGAATCTCTCAGCTCAACCCACCTCGCAGGATTGTTGTTCTGGGGAAAATAGGAGGAGAAAGCAGGATTAGTTAGCTTTGTTTGCCGCCTGGAGTTATTTATGAAAATAACAAAAGGCAGAATAAAAAATAAGTCAGGTTTTAAAAATAGTTCTCAAGATAGGCACGTTCTGATCTCAGAATATATATATATATATATATATATATATATATTTTCCAGGACCTACATGGTCGAATTTAACATGGATGTAAGGACAGGGGAAACTGAGGACACGGAAGGACATTCTTGCTTTTCTGCCGTTGTTACTATGGCATCGTTGTTTGTTTCAATCAGTGTCAGTCTTAATTGTCCTTTGTCTTCCACCCATGGGCGATGCAAGCCAGAAACTGCAATATTGTTTTCCAGACAAGAAAACCCTACAATTATCTCATTATTGGCTCGGAAAAGACACAAGTAATTTTTTTTTTTTTCTTTCCCCCCCCCCCCCCCCCCCCCCCCGTACTGCTAATGGAGGGTTTAGGAGCTCCCAAACTCACTGGTGCATCATTTAAAAATAAATAAAATTATACAATTCTGGGGAGTCATTCAACTTCTTCAGAGTTACTCAAATCAGGCCTTGGGGTGGGGTGGGGATAAATAAGTTATAAATAAGATACATAAAAATAAAAAGCATACGAAGAACGGTTGCAGGAGTTGGGTTTGGCTAGTTTAGAGAAAAGAAGGACTGGGATGGGGGGAGAGATAATATTAGTATTCCAGTATTTGAGGGGTTGCCCCAAAGAAGAGGGGGTCAAATTATTCTCCAAAGCACCAGAGGGCAGGACAAGAAGCAACGGATGGAAACTAACCAAGGAGAGAAGCAACCTGGAATTAAGGAGAAACTTCCTGACAGGGAGGACAATTAACCGGTGGAACTACCTGCCACCAGAAGTTGTGGGTGCTCCATCACCGGAGGTTTTTAAGAAGAGACTGGGCGGCCACTTGTCTGAAATGGTGTAGGACAGTGAATGGCGAACTTTTTAGAGACCGAGTGCCCAAACCGCAACCCAAAACCCACTTATTTATCGTAAAGTGCCAACGCGGCAATTTCACCCACAAAATAATGATAAACAAGGCAGAGTTCAGCGAATTGTTCTAAGAAAAATGTGCTAAATGCACTTTTATGCCCCTTCATTTTTCCCTCTGCTTTTGAAATATTATGTTTAGCAATAATAAAAAAGAAAAACTTTTGTAATATCATTTCCCTCTTTTCCCCCTTTCCCTCCCTCTCTCTTTCCCTCCCTCCCTCTTTCTTTCTCTTTCTCTCTCTCTCTCTCTTTCCCTCCCTCTCTCTTTCCCTCCCTCCTTCTCTTTCTCTCCTTCCCTCTCTCTCTTCCCCTCTCTCCCTCCCTCCCTCTCTTTCCCTCCCTCTCTCCCTCTCTTTTTTCATTTCATTTTCATTTTATTAAATTTGTATATTGCGCTTCTCCTGCAGGACTCGGGGCGGTGAACAGCCAGAATAAAACAGAACATTACAAAATTTAAAAAACAATTTAAAATAATTAAATAATTTTCAGCCTGATTTAAAACCCAATGAAAACTAAGTTCCAATTAAAGCCAAAACAAATGGGGTCAAGCCAGCCCAGCTAGATGGAATAGATGTGTTTTCAGGGCTCAGCGAAAAGTCCGGAGAGCTGATATTGTCCGAATCTCTGCGAATCTCTTCCCCTCCCTCTTTCCCGCTCTCCCTCTCTCTCTCTTTCTCTCTCTCTCTTTCCCTCTCTCTCTTTCTCTCTCCCTCCCTCCCTCCCTTTCTCTCTCCCCCCTGTGGGAGAAACGCGATGGAGCTGGGCTGGGCCGACAGCATGCATGCCCACAGAGAGGGCTCTGAGTGCCACCTCTGGCACGCGTGCCATAGGTTCGCCATCACGGGTAGAGGATCTCCTGCTTGAGCAGGGGGCTGGACTAGAAGACCTCCAAAGTCTCTTCCAGCTCTATTCTGATTAAGAAAGCAAATAGAGAGTTAAAACATCCCTTTTCCCCTTTGAAATCCTGCAGAATTTTCTGCCAATAATGTTGTGAAATATATATTTTCCCCCCTGGAAATGTTGAAACCATATGGAGAAAAATTCTTTTGTGGCCTCCCCTTAGCTTCCCCCCACCCTCTTAAATTCCCTGTGAGGAAAGAAAGTTAGAGATTGGAAGGAAAAAAGTGAGTTACGACTATTTTTCACACTTAACAACTGTTACAGCATCCCCATGGTGACGTGATCAAAATTCAGACTTTCTTGGCAACCGACTCGTATTTATGACGGTTGCGGTTGTCCCGGGGTCCTGTGATCCCCTTTTGTGACCGGATTTACTTAACAACTGGGTGACTCGCTTATTAAACTGCAACGATTTGTTGAGTGACCATTCCGACAAAAGTGACCTACGGCCCGTTTTTCACACCACTGTTGCAACATCCCCGGGATCACGTGATTAAAATTCGGAAGCTTCGCCACCGACTCATATTTATGACGGTTTGCAGTGTCCCGGAGGTCACGCGATCCCCTTTTGCGACCTTCTGACCAGCCAAGTTAGTGGATTCACTTAACAACCAAGGTTACTAACTTAACAACTACATGTGATTTCGCTTAACAACCGTTAAGCAAAGAAAAGAGCGTAGAATCGGGCGAAAGTCCCTTAACAAACGTCTCGCTTAACCACAGACATTCCGGGCTCCGTTGTGGTCGTAAGTCGAGGACTACCTGTACCTGTGATGGCAAACCTATGGCATGCGAGCCATATCTGTGGGCACACGAGCATTGCCCTAGCTCAGCTCCAGTGCGCATTTGCGCGCCGGCCAGCTGATTTTCCGGCCTTCCGGGCCCACCAAAAGTAAGGAAATAGGCTATTTCCGGCCTCTGGAGGGCCTCCGGGGGCGGGGGGGAGGCAGTTTTCGCCCTCCCCAGGTTCCAAGAAAGCCTCCAGAGCCTGAGGAGAGTGAAAATTGGGCTTACCAGGCCCACCAGTAACCTTTTTGCCGTCACGTGATAAAAGTGAGGGGAGCGCGGGGTGGTGGTGTCACACACACATGCGTGGCGTGACGGGGCAGGGGGGCATTGAACTTTGGGTGTGGGCACATGCGTGCATGACCCCCAACGCTCCCCCTACTTTTGGCATGCAACGGCAAAAAGGTTGGTATGACCTATACTGTTCTGTCCCCGTCTCCCACACGCACAAACACCCACCCCAAAGGGTTAAATAATTGTTCCAAAACAGTCAAAGGTTCGTTATCAAAACTTGGCAGCAACGCAGCAGCTGCCTGCCAAGAGCTTTTACTCCAAGAAGGAGGGGTTGTTCCTCCACCAGATAACACAAAAATACAGACAGTTTGAAGTAGTCCAGTAACTGAAACCCACAACAGAGGAGGCTTTGTTCGTCCAGAAGTGCAAGTGACTCGCCAGAGTTTTTGCTTTGTCCGTCACAGAGCTGGAACGGCCATCACCCTTCCTTATATAGCCTGTGGGGTGTGGTCCAGTGACTCAGCTCAATCTCTGGCACGCCTCCTCATCTGCTGTGACCGTTTAGCACGCCGACGCTGGCGTGGATCCAGCCACAACTTGTCTCCCTCATCACTCTCCGACAGATCGGAGACACCTGGCTCCTGGCCAACCTCCTCTCCTTCAGCCGACACCTGAGGAATTGCCAGAGAGGAGGGGCCGGGAGAGGGAGGCCCGGCCGGCTCCTCTCCTTCATGTTTGGAGCCTTCTTCCTCCGATACGATGGGCTCGGGGGTCGGAGCCACAACATATACCATAATCTAGCCAAAAAGAAAATGTGAGTTTCCTTTGAACATTTTGAAAGAGGTGGGGTCGTGAACCTAGAATTAGCAAAGCACATAGCTCCAATTCAGCCTCCACCACCCCTCCCTTTGGAAAGAGCCGCTGAGATTGGCATCAAGAAAAGAAAAGCATTTTTTGTCTTTCTTCTTGTTTATTTTAAATCTCTTTAATGGGTTTTTGGAAAGCCGATGCCTTTGGAGTGGGGGAGGGGCTGGTTAAATATTGACTGTTGGTTTAGTGGAGTTTCGTGGAGTAAATCCTCCCCAGGTTCAGCCAAAGTAAGCAAAAAGCTTTCCGGAGAAAAGCAGTCATAAAAACTTTATTAAAAGTTTGCATGCTTAATTGCGTTGGAATTAGGAAAAAATCAGCCTTCCGAATGGCTTTGCTTAGAACGATCCGGCCAGTTTGAACACCGAGGAGGAAATCAGATCTCGGATTTAGAGGATGCGGTTTGTCCAGCCGAGTTGGTGAAGATTTGAATCCAGTTCAAGCAAATTTTTAAAAAAAGCAAGCAAGAGGCTAGTCCTCTGCGAGTCTAGCGAGTCATCTTCGAGCACAGTGTTTTTCAAACTTCGAGCATGCTTGCTGGAGAATTAAAGTCCACGCATGTTGGCGGGGGGGGGATTCTGGGAGTTGGAAGTCCACCCCGTCTTCCAGTTGGCAAGGTTGAGAAGCACTATTGTACGGTACAGGCAGTTCATTTAGTGACCGGTCAAAGTTACGTCGTCGCTGAAGAAAGCGACTCATGACCATTTTTTTCACACTTAACGACCGTTGCAGCGTCCCTATGGCCACGTGATTGAAATTCAGACACTTGGTAAATGGTTCATATTTATGACGGTCGCAGTGCTGGGATCATGCAATCCCCTTTTTTTGGTGACCTTCTGAACAAGCACCGTCGACGGGGAAGCCAGTTTCACTTAACAACCGTGTGATTAACTTAACAGCGAATCCCTTAACAACTGAAAGCAAAAAAAAAAAGCAAAGAAAGCAATGAAAGATTGTAAAATGGGGCCCAAACTCACGGAATTACCGTCTTGCTTAGCAACGGAAATTTGGGGCTGAATTGTGATCGAAAGTCAAGGATTACCTGCCCTGAAAGGAAAGTTTGGAGTTGACAATTCACACCTGTTATTTCTGGTGCTGGTTTCTCTGGCGGTAGGAAAAAGTTATGGTGTTGGAAGAAAATTCTGATCCGGTTCAAAGCCGGAAGAAAGATGCTGGAAAATAAAATGGAGGCAGGCTGCATTTTGGAAAGGAGGCCTCGGATTATATTTAGTAGCCAGAAACTTCAGTGACAGCAGCATGTTTCTGGGGTGGTCATAAGTTACTTTTTTCAGTGCCGTTGTAAATATACTTGTTGGAAGGAAAATCCATCTGGTTCAGGTCCAAGCCAGGAGAAAGGCACTGGAAATAAAATGGAGGCTGATTGGAAAGGAAGATTCTGTTTATTGGTGAATGGAACCACCAACAGCATGTGGTTCTGGGGCAGCTGACCAAATAGAGTTGAGAGTGGGTCGGTTTTTTATACCTTCTTTGGGCTTTGTATTTGAGCCTCCTGTTCCTGGGCAGGAACATATCCTTTAATAGTCTATTGGCTGTTGTCATGGGGTCATGGCTGGCTCTTACAGCAGGGGTGTCAAACTCAAGGGCCATGGGTTAGATCTGGCCTGCAGCATGCTTAGATCTGGCCCATGGAGCCACCCTGGAACCAGCGACGGACTGGCCCGTGGTGCCTCTGCCAGTGACCCTCCCAACTCCATTTTCACTGGCAGAGGGTTGCAGGAAGCCGTCACAGTCGAAAACGGAGCTTGGGAGCTCGTTTTCACTGGCAGAGTGCTCGCCCCCCCCCCCCAAAATGAGTGATGTTGAGCTGGCCACACCCACCCTGGCCACACACCCCCGCAAGGTCAAACATAACCCTGATGTGGCCCACAATGAAATCGAGTTTGACACCCCTACTCTACAGGCAAAAGAGGAAATGCAAATCCTAGGTGCTGGTCTGAGCTAATCCTCTCAACCCTTTTGGCTCACCCAATTGCTTATCCGGAGTTTCCGTCTGACCCAGTCTTTCTGAACGGATTACCAAATCTGCATTTCTAAAAGCTGGCCTCCTCAGTTTCTGCTTGGGGCAGGGATATCCCCTGCCTGGTTTCTGCCTCCCTTAAGATTTTTTTCCCCATTTCTCCTTTAGGGGAAATATTTTATCTTGGGGGGCGGGGGGGGGCTTCCTACATACCGAAAAGCATGCCCTCTTGTGGCTGGCTGGGTATTTGCCACCCAGATTCAGTATTTTTTTTCAAAAATGTGCTTGTGTTGTGACCTAGGCTCAAGTAGTTATTACCAGACACAAATCAGTCCTGAACAAACATATTTTATTAGGACAGCTGAGAATTACTTCATTCCCAGCTTAGTCCAAATTAATTACAAACAGAGTCTTTCAGAATAAATCCTTCGGGTTTATCACAAACCTTTATCTTCTTTGGCATCCTGCCAAAGGCCTTTCTTGGCAAAGCCCCATGAACTTCAGAAACAAGAGAGGCTGACAAGAAACAAATGTAGCAACGTTGCTTTCCTACAAAGAGCCCAAGAGCCGTTGCTGCTCTTTTAAGCCTTATGGGAAGGGCCAGTTATCTCCTGGCCTTACTCCCGAGTTGTCCTTTTTGTTTTAACTGTTCATGCCTTCTGGCAGCTCTTCGCATGCGTGCACTAGGAACAGGCTCCTCCTGTTCCTCTGCCTCTCTGCTGTCCGCCTCTGGAGTCTCCGGAGTCAGCGCATCGCTCCCAGATGGCCCTGGCCCCGTCTCTGCCTCCGACGCAGAGCCCTCGTCCGGCCTTCCCCAGCCTCCAGGACTGGTCCATGTTCCTCCCCAGCCTCCTCACTGTCGGACTCCGCTGCCAGGTCCGCAGGCTGCTGGCGGACCACGACAGCTTGAAGGATTTTTGTTGTTAGTTGCGAAGTCGTGTCCGACCCATCGCGACCCTATGGACCAGGTTCCTCCAGGCCTTCCTGTCCTCTACCATCCTCCGGAGTCCATTTAAGTTCCCGCCGACTGCTTCAGGGACTCCATCCAGCCACCTCGTTCTCTGCCGTCCCCTTCTTCTTTGGCCCTCCATCGTTCCCAGCATCAGGCTCTTCTCCAGGGAGTCCTTCCTTCTCATTTGGTGGCCAAAGGATTTGAGTTTCCTCTTCAGGATCTGGCCTTCGAAAGAGTAGACAGGGTTTGCCGTGACCCAATTCCTGGGCTTTTCACAGCTAAACGAGAGGCAGCACACAGAATGAAGGAGTGTTTTTCTGATCCTTGCATCTCCGTTGGCTGTTGAAATGTCTGCCTTCCGGGCAGTTTTCTCATTCTTTAGAAAGTGGGAGAAGTAACACCTCTCCAAATCACCAGGTGTTACTGCTGTCCAGTTTTTAAAGCTGCCGTAAAGTTTGTTGAAGGGCGGTCTTGCTTGTAACGGATTGTAAGCGGGTGCCTGTACATTGGGAGCCAAAATCCAAGCAACTTTGCTCAGCCACCTGTGCAGCATTCATTAACTTTTTCCCCTCTGCCTTTGTTTTGCACAAGGCCTGTTGTTCTCTTCTTCTGTTTTGCACGTGATGATGTTACCTAGTTTGATAAATAAATAATAAAATGTCTGCAAGAAAACCACCAAGCTCAGAGACCATCAAGGACCCCACAGTCTTCCTCCTCCTCCTTCTTCCCCTCCTCCTCCTGCCCCTCCTCCTCCTCTCTGCGAACCCCACTCCCTTCTAGCACTGATGATGTTACCTAGTTGGGTCATGAAACGTCTGCAAAAAAACCCCACATCAAGCTGAGAGAACACAAAGGATCTCATAGTCCTCCTCTTCTTTTCATCTCCTCCTCTTCTCCACCTCCTATTCCCAAACCCCACTCCCTTCTAGCACTGATGATGTTACCTATTTGAATCATGAAATGTCTGCCAGAAAACCACCAAGCTCAGAGAGCACCAAAGACCCCACATTCTTCCTCTTCCTCTTCCTCCTCCTCCTCCTCCTCCTCCTCCTCTTCCTCCCCCTCCTCCTCCCTGCAAACCCCATTCCCTTGCAGCACTGATGATATTGCCTAGTTGGATAATGAAATGTGCAAGAAAAGAACGAAGCACAGAGAACACCAAGGACGCCTGAATTAAAGTTCCTTGATCAAGCAATTCCCTAATTAACTAACTCCCTAATCAAGGAACTATCAAGGAGAAAACCAGACACACACCCATAACACTGGCATGGCAAACAATTGTATATAACAGGGATCACACCCCACTTTCTTCTACCCTGTTTCCCCCATAAAAAGACAACTGATAATAAGCCCAATCGGGCTTTTGAGTGCATGGCAATAAGGCCAAGCGCTTATTTCAGGGTTCAAAAAAATATAAGACAGGGTCGTATTTTCGGGGAAATATGGAGGCACTGGTAATGTCATCTAGTTGGGTAATGAAACCCCTACAAGGAAAGCACCATGCTCAGAGAGCACCAAATTATACCCCCACAATCCTCCTCCTTCTCCTCCTTTCCCACTCCCTCCTAGCACTGATGATGTTATCTAGTTGGGTCATGAAACATCTGCAAGAAAACCACCAAGCTCAGAGAGCAGTATAGACTTCCACAGATCTCCTCCTCCTCCTCTCCGCCAACCTCCCTCCTTCTAACATCGATGATATTATCTAGTTGGGTAATGAAACGCCTGCGAGAAAACCACCAAGCTCAGAGAGCATCAAGAACCCTTCACCACTCCTCCTCCTCCTCCTCCTCCTCCTCCTCCTCCTCCTCCTCCTCCTCCTCCTCCTCTCCACAAGCCCAACTCTTTTCTAGCACGGATGATGTTCCCTAGTTGGGTCATGAAACGTCTGCAAGAAAACAGCCAAGCTCAGAAAGCACCAAGGACCCCACAATTCAACCCCTGAGCTACAAATATTCTCTTCCAAAATTAGATTCATCCTTATTCCTGGTCTAACTTTAAGAGCACCCAGACGGTTGTGCTATAGCAGTGATGGCTAACCTTTTTGCCGTCGCGTACCAAAAGCGGGAGGAGCGCAGGGAGGGTCGCGCGCATGCATACCCACACCCATAATTCAATGCGCCTGCCCCCCCTCCCCGCGCTCCCCCTGCTTTTGGCACACGATGGTACGGTCCGGTAGGCCACTTTTTCCCTTCCCAGGTTCTTGGAGCCTGGGGAGGGCGAAAACGGCCTTTCTTACCCCCCCCCCCCCAGAAGCCTTCCAGAGGCTGGAAACGGCCCATTTCTCGACTTCCAGTGGGACCGCAAGGCCCATTTTTCGCTCTCCCCAGCCTCCAGAGCCTTTCTAGGAGCCTGGGGAGGGTGAAAACGGCTTTTCTTACCCCCCCCCCGAGGCCCTCTGGAGGCCGGAAACAGCTCATTTCCGAACTTCCGGTGGATCCGGAAGACCCAAATATCAGCTGACTGGCGTGCACATGCATGCTGGAGCTGAGCTAGGGCAATGCTCGCATGCCCACAGATATGGCTACACGTGCCACAGGTTTGCCGTCACGGTGCTATAGGCTCCGTGTTTCTTTAATGCTCACTACTGCGTAGGGAGGGGAAAAAATTAGCATTTTTTCCCCTCACTGCTCTTTTTTTGGGGGGGCGGCTGTTTTCTTCTCTTTCTTCCAGAGCCACTGACTTCCCACCTTTTGCCATGGCCAAATTAGAGACCCTCTCCGTCCTGAGTGATGCCACCTACCACAACCAGGAGGTTGCCTTCCATGCCTTCCACCCCAGAAGCTCCGAATCCACCTCGCAGAGCAGCATGGGCAGCGGCGTCTCTCACGAAAAAGACTTTGGCGTGAAGAGCCTGGTGGTCACCAGGCCTCAGAACACCAACCAGCCTCTGGACGGGACGCGGAGTAGCTACTCCCTCTCCACGCGTCACGCCGGGGAGGAGAAGGTCTCCGGTTCCATCTACATCAACGGGGACTTGCGCAAGTGCGAGAAGGGAAAGAGCGATGTTGGTGGGAACGTGGCGGCCAACAACGAGAAGAACATGCCTCCGCCGCTACCCCAGTACAGAGAAGCCAATAAACCACCAAAGATATTGCCAGTCTCTGGGAAACTGGACCAGGTGGGTGTCCACCTTCAGATGAGAATCGGAAGAGTTGGAAGGGACCTTGGAGGTCTTCTAGTCCAACCCTCAAGATGGTGGTTGGTTCCGTGCCAGTCAACAGAGAACCTAATAGGGGTGGCCCCTTTAGGACTTGTGGACTTCAACTCCCAGAATTCCTGAGACAGCCATGCTGGCGGAGGAATTCTGGGAGTTGAAGTCCACAAGTCATAAAAGGGCCACCATTCCTCATGCTG
>WNWU01000061.1:5449973-5464116 GCA_012654045.1 Ptyas mucosa | reverse complement strand
TCCAAGTAAGGGTATGGCTAGCTGACGAGAGCTAAATAGCTTGAAATAGCTTTATTAGCAAAATATAAATTTGATATATATTTATATATACGTACACTATATAGAAGCGTATATACATTTGTAACAGATATAAATATATACAGTCTATATATACAGATATTATATATGTATTGATCTGTCTTAATCGTCGCCTGGTTCTGAAAAGTTTTCTTCCAGGAGGTGAAAAAATGGAGGAAGACTTCCCTTCCCTTTAAAAAGGTAAAAGAGATGGCAACCTTTATATTCATAAAAATCAGAATACAGATATGGCGAAGTCTAGTCCCACCTTAGGCATGAAAGCCAGCTGGGTGACTTTGGGCCAGCGGTGAAATCCCGTCCCCACTCCCTGGTTCTATCCGGCTCGCCGAACTGGTAGCGCCGGGACATCATTATATCCCTTTTTTTACCATGTCCGCATGCGCAGAAAAGGCACGTGTGTGCTCCCGTTCCCGAACAGGTAGCAAAGGTAAGTGGATTTCACCGCTGCTTTGAGCCAATCGCCAGGAGCAGGTGAGTTCTAATCCCGCCTTAGCAATGAAAGCCGATGACTTTGGGCCAGTCTTTCTCTCTCAGCCCTAAGGAAGGAAGCAATGGCAAACCACTTCTGAGACACCTTGAAACACTAGGACGGAGTAATAGAATAAGAGTTGGAAGGGACTTTGGAGGTCTTCTAGTCCAGCTCCCAGCTCAAGCAGGAGCTCCTGTACCATTTTTATTATTATTATTATTATTATATTATATTTATATACCGCTCTACTCCCGGGGGACTCAGGGCGGTGTACAGACAAATGATAAAATACATATAATACAAATATTTTAAAGAATTGATTAAAATACAATTAAATAATTTGGTCTTAAACCTAAAATTAAAACTCTAAATTTATGAGATTAAGATTTAAAAATATAAGAGCAATTTTAGAAGAGGTTAGTCCAGGCCAGCCTGCTGGAATAGAAACGTCTTGAGGGCACGGCGGAAAGCGCGGAGATCTGGGATTGTCCGTATCTCCGGGGGGAGCTTGTTCCACATGGTGGGTGCCCCCACAGAGAAGGCTCTCCCCCTGGGGGCCGTCAGTCGACACTGTTTGACCGACGGCACCCTGAGAAGCCCCTCTCTATGGGAGCGTACTGGTCGGTGAGAGGGTACTGGTGGCAGAAGGCGGTCTCGAAGATAGCCCGGTCCTAAGCCATGGAGCGTTCTAAAGGTGGTAACCAAAACCTTGAAGTGTACCCGGAAGAACACAGGAAGCCAGTGCAGCTCGCGCAGGAGGGGTGTCACATGGGAGCGCCACATCGCTCCCATAACTACCCGCGCGGCTGCATTCTGGACCAACTGGAGCCTCCGGGTGCTCTTCAAGGGGAGCCCCATGTAGAGAGCATTGCAGTAGTCCAGGCGGGAAGTGACGAGGGCATGAGTGACCGTGTTTAATGAGTCCCGATTTAAAAAGGGGCGCAACTGGCGTATCAGGCGAACCTGATAAAAAGCCCTTCTGGCCACAGCCGTCAGGTGTTCTTCTAAAGATAGCTGTGAGTCCAGAAGGACGCCTAAGTTTCGAGCCCTCTCCGTGGGGGCTAATGACTCGCCCCCAATAGTCAGCGTTGGCACCAACTGACTATATCGGGATGTCGGAAACCACAGCCACTCGGTCTTGGATGGGTTGAGCCTGAGTCTGTTCCTCCCCATCCAGATCCGTACAGCCTCCAGGCACCGGGACATCACTTCAAGGGCATCATTGGGGTGGTCTGGGGTGGAGATGTACAGCTGGGTGTCATCAGCGTACTGGTGGTACTTCACCCCGAAACCACGGATGATCTCACCCAGTGGCTTCACATAAATGTTGAACAGAAGGGGCGAGAGAACCGATCCCTGTGGTACCCCACATATAAGGGGCCTCGGGGTCGATCTCTGCCCCCCTGCCAACACAGACTGCCACCGGTCAGAGAGAAAGGAGGAGAACCATCGCAACACGGTGCCCCTCACTCCCAACTCTTCCAGCCGGTGCAGCATGATACCATGGTCGATGGTATCAAAAGCCGCTGAGAGATCTAATAGGACCAGGGCAGAGGAACAACCCTTGTCCCGAGCCCTCCAGAGATCATCAACCAATGCAACCAATGCCGTTTCCGTGCTGTGTCCAGGCCTGAAGCCCGACTGGAACGGATCCAGATAAGATGATTCATCCAGGTACTGAGGAAGCTGTTGTGCTACCACACTCTCAACAACCTTCGCAACGAAGCGAAGGTTGGAGACTGGACGGTAATTAGCCAATATTGCCGGGTCCAGGGAAGGCCTCTTGAGGAGAGGTCTCACCACTGCCTCTTTCAAGGCAGCAGGAAAGACACCCTCACTCAGAGAAGCATTTATAATCCCCTGGAGCCAGCCTCGTGTAACCTCCCGAGAGGCCAGCACCAACCAGGAGGGACACGGGTCCAATAAACATGTGGTAGCATTCAGCCTCCCCAGTATCCTGTCCACATATTCGGGAGTCACAGAATCAAACTCTTTCCAGGTGGTATTCTCAAGACCTGCCTCCATCCTTTCCTCTGAATCTACTATGTCAGAGTCCAGGTGTTCCCGAATCTGAGCGATTTTATCATACAGATATTGAACAAAATCCTCGGCTCTACCCTCCAAGGGGTCTTCCCGCGCTTCCTGAAGGAGCAGGGAGCGGGTCACCCTAAACAAGGCGGCCGGGCGGTTATCTGATGATGCAATAAGAGCGGAAAAATAGTTATGTTTTGCCGCTTTTATCGCCACTAGGTAAGTCTTAATATGAGATCTTACCAGTGTTCGGTCAGATTCAGATCGGCTGGCTCTCCAACTGCTCTCCAGGCGTCTTTTCCGACGCTTCATCTCCCTCAGCTCCTCAGTGTACCAAGGAGCCAGGCGAGATCGGCGTCGAGTCAGAGGCCGCAAAGGCACGACTCGATTCAAGGCCCCGGCAGCCTCCCTATCCCAGGTGGCCACCAGGTCTTCGATCGAGCCATGTGCCAGAGTCTCAGGAAATGGCCCAAGCTCCTTCTGGAACCTATCTGGGTCCATCAGGCGCTTGGGGCGGAACCATCTTATCGGTTCCGCCTCCCTGCGGCGGGGTGTGGTGGTTCGAAGGTCAAAGTGAAGGAGGGAGTGATCCGACCATGACAAGGGCTCAATCACTATATCCCCTATCTCAAGATCACTCAACCACTGACCAGAGACAAAAACCAGGTCCAGCGTGTTTCCCTCAGTGTGAGTAGGGCCATGAACTAACTGGGTCAGGTCCATGGCCGTCATGGAAGCCATGAACTCCTGAGCCACCTCAGACGCCTCACCGACGGATGGCAGGTTGAAATCTCCCATGACTATAAGTCTAGGGATATCAACCGCCACTGCGGCTATAACGTTGAGTAGCTCAGGCAAGGCTGCCGCCACATAGCAGGGAGCCAGGTACGTAACTAGCAAGCCCATCTGTACCCCATGACCCCACTTCACAAGGAGGGACTCACATCCGACCGTCTGAGGAACAGTGGCCTCCTTCGGGCCAAGACCTTCTCTAATGATAACTGCCACCCCCCCACCCCTCCCCTGTGACCTTGGCTGATGAAATGCTCGGAAACCAGGTGGGCACATCTCTATGAGAGAAACCCCTCCCTCCTGGCCCAGCCAGGTCTCCGTAATACCTGCCAGGTCCGCTCCCCCCTCTTGAACAAGATCACAAATGAGGGGGGCTTTGTTTACCACAGACCTGGCGTTGCATAGCATCAGGCCAATGGTTGTCCAATATCTTCTGGAAAACCTCCAGTGACGAAGCCCTCCACAACTTCTGAAGGGAAGCCATTCCACGGATTAATGCTTCCATCCGGAAATTTCTCCTTATTTCTAGGTTGGATCTCTCCTTGATTAGTTTTCATCCGTTTTGTGTCAATGAAGACTCAATCATCCAGCCTAAAAATATCTAAAAGGTTGAATCACGACCATTGGACAATTCATTGATATATTGCAATACATTTGGGGGGGGGAACCCTTGAAGTTGGAGTGGCGAGAATCGATACATCCCAACGACTCTCAGCCTAACTCCAGGTAGTCCTTGACTTACGACAGTTCCTTTAGTGACCGTTCGCGAAGTTACAACGACACTGAAAAAGGATTTACGACCATTCCCCACACTTAATGACTTTTGTGGCATCCCCATGATCATGCGGTCCAAATCCAGGCCCTTGGCAACTGTCTCATACTTGTGACCGTTGCTGTGTCCCTGGGTCAGGTGATCCCCATTTGCGACCTTCGGATAAGCAAAGTTGACGGGGAAGCCCGATTCACTTAACAACCAGGTTACTAATTTAACAACCGCGGCGATTCACTGAACAGTTGTGGCGAGAAGGGTCGTTAAAGGGGGCAAAACTCACTCAACAAATGTCTCGCTTAACAACATAAAATTTTGGGGCTCAGTTGTGTTCGTAAGTCGAGGACTACCTGTACTTTTTTATTCTGACCAATGAAGTTGTTTGGACGAGCAACGAAACGTCTCAGATTAACAAATTTTGATCCAGTTGCCATGATTCAACCTTTTAGATATTTTCATCCATTGTGTTGTGGCCTCTCGGCCGCCGGCCACTCCTACAGCCAAATCAGAGGAGGAGAAGGAGGCATGGGAGTCAGGGTCAGCATCCGGGCAACCTGGGAGCTGCGAGGGGGAGAGGGAATGGAGCCGGCAGAGAGAGAGAGAGAGAGGCGGAGCCTGGGCCGTCTGTCAGCCCTCAGATGGAGAGTCAACAGCCCCCAGGTCTGGAGCAGTGGTGGGTTGCCCCCGGTTCGCACCGGTTCTGTAGAACCGATAATAAAACAGGCGGGAGGCTCCGCCCACCAACCCTGATGTCAACAGAATACTTCTGCTCATGCGAGCGCGGCCCCATTGCGAACCGGTAGTAAAGGTAAGTAGAACCCACTCCTGGTCTGGAGGTGGCTGATGAGGAAGAGGATGAACAGCTGGATCCGGTGCCTGATGCACAGAAGGCAAGAGGAGAGGAGAGCAGTGGAAATCTATGGGCTGGATCTTGGGACAGAAGAGCCACTGATGCTAGCGAAGCCCTATCCTAGCTCTGGGGATAAAAGGCAGGGTGAGGAGATGAATTGATGTGGCAGACAAGTATTCATCTCCCTGCTGGACGGACTTGTTAGCCTGCGGTGAGGGAGAAACTTTTTGCGGGGGCTGCTGGCACTCCTAATAAAGGAATCATTGCTTCAACTACAGAGGGATTGTCGTGTTTGGGGAAGTGGGTCAGAACTCATTACTTCTTGTCCTGCCTTCAGGTGCTTTGGAGAATAGGTGGACCCCTCTTCTTTGGGCAGCCTCTCAAATAATACAGCTATCGTGTTACCCCCCCCCCCCAGTCCTCCTTTTCATCAAACTAGACATACCCAGTTCCAGCAACCGTTCTTGATATGTTTTAGCCTCAAATCCCCAGTGGCATACTTTAGAGGGCTAAAGGGCTAAAATTAGGTAGAGGGCTACAGGGAGACCCTCTTCTAGTACTCTGCCACACCCGGAGTATCCATTGGGCAATGGATCTTGAAGGGAGCCTCAGCTGAAACCCAGCAATTGGGGAAGCTTTACTTATCGAACATCCGCCTGCCACAAAGCCTTGGGCAGGGGCAGAGGGGAGGATTGCAGGAAGACCCTCTCCCACTGCCCTGCCATGCCCAGATCGTCAATGAGGCAAGAGAGAGAGAGATCTGGGAGGGAGTCTCAGCTATAACTCCAGCAGTTGGAGGAGTTTACCAGGTGAACATCTGCCCGCTGCAAAGCTTTGTGGGCAGCGTCAAAAAGGGAAGCTCCAAGATCTTCCATCACCGTGCCACCACGCCATCATCAACGGAGCAAGGAGGCAATTTGGATCAATTTGGAGGGAGGCTGAACTCCAGCAATGGGGGAAGCCTTACCTGGTGAACGTCTGCCTGCCGCAAAGCCTTGGCAGGGCCGGAAGGGGAGATACTTCTGCCCCCTTCAGCTGGTCCAAACGAGATGGGGGGAATCCTGCTTAGGGAGATTTGGAGAGTGGAGTACATTTTGGGCAATTAAAGGACCCATTCGGACAGTGATGGCAAACCAAAGTTTGCATGGAAACATTGCGTGAATGCACGCACTCATCAAGGCTCCACTCCGGAAAAGCCGAACTTCCAGGTTCTAGTGCGCATGCATGACCGATGATCAGCTGGCTGGCCCGCATGTGCAGGCTGGTTTTGGGCACTGCCGCACACACGAAGGGATCATGCTCTGGAAAAGCCGAACTTCCGGGTTCTGGCACGAGTGCACACCAGACAATCGGCTGGCACGCATGCGCACACCGATTTTCAGCACTGCCGCATGTGCCAAGGACAGCTGATCGTCGCGCACACATGCGCACCAAAAACCCAGAAGACAAACAGGCAAGGCCACTCGTGCGCGGCCACATGGCTTCGCGTGCCACTTTGGGCACGTGTGCCATAGGTTCGCCATCCCGGCCTTAGGACGTCCCTCTCACGGTTACTGCTGTAACTGGACCTCACGGATAATAAATATTTACACATGCAGGACTTTCAGACGGTTATTCAAACCCAGAGAGCAAACACAGCATTAATAAGAACAGATGAGTAATAGACTCTTCATTGCACTTATTCTGGGAACAAGTCACAGACCAATTAAGGCCTTTGCTAAACAGCAGATTTAATTAATGAGCCTGTCATCCATTTCCACGTTATTTTAGTCATGCCTCTTACTAGAGGCTTTTTTTTTGAATCTCATTTTTACTGGACAACCTGCCGCTTGTAAACTTCTTTTAAACAGAGTGATTTATTTTCTTCTACATTCGTAAATTATTGAACTAAAAGTCAACAGCGGTGAGACTTTCCTAGACGCCAAGGTAGCTTTCAGCTAATTAGATTGTAATTCAAGTTTTGTTTTTTTTTAAAAAAACGAGGGTGGTATTTACTAAAAGAATTTTGTTAGGCATCCAAATGTAAACCTGGGTTGTAAATGTGGAATGTTTGTTCTGGAGAACACTGGGAAAAAAAGTGATTTATTTGGGTTACTTATTAACTTGGCCTTCCTCGGTCAGCCTCTCTGCTGATAAAAACAGAAAATTTTGAAAAAAGTCCATTTCGGAACCACTTTTAAGAGGTGCTTTGATTTTCAAATAGAGGTCATGTACCATTTGCAGGAAGTTCAACAGGAAAAGTCTCCCCTATATTTCTAGTTAGTTTTACCAGGTGAGTGCTCTCCTCATCTGTTATACAGGTAGTCCTTGACTTACGACTACAATTGAACCCCAAAGTTCTGTTGCTAAATGAGACGTGTTAAGTGACTTTCCTGGCACTGGAGAGACGCACATCATGTGTTCCCGGATCTCTCAACGTTTGAACCAATTTTAAGATGCTTGGACATTTTTTAAGAAGGGTGGACTTGGAGATGGGAAGGCCTGGGGAAAAAACCCAAAATATTTGGAAAAAAATCAGTTTGGGGGGAGGGGGAGGGCTCAACTGTGGTCGTACGTTGAGGAGTCGCTGCACTGGAATTTAGCTACAAGCAGTAGAACAAAGCCAGACTATAGTTTTGGACTTTAAGAGGGCCGATTTCAATAAATTTAGAGTTTGGGAAGGATTCCATGGATGAGAAGAATCCTGAAGGGCAAAATAAGCCAAGAAGCTTTGGGAAACTTTGAAAAGTGAGATTATAAAAGCCCAGTCTAGCACAACGTAGCTTTAAAACATGGAAAGTGAATGGAGCGTTACGTCTTAGATAAACTCTCAAGTGATTCTGGATCTGCGCAATGGCATCAGAAGCTTAAATCAGATTTAATCGGAAGTAAATGCCACTGAATTCCAAAGGGCTCCAGGCTAGGATTCCACTTGTTGTTATTTCTATAGCCGCAAACTTTACAATACTTTAAAAAGATTAGACCGGATACAGTGACTATCTTCTGAACAAACATGTCTAGGATTATTAGGCTCTAAACCGATTTAATTCTTGCCCGTGCGGAAAACTAGCTGTACAACTATCTCCTCACTAGAATTCTCGTTTGAAAATATTTGATTTTGATTTATCAAAAGCTGCGGGGAAGTTGTAGTCCTCACTTTATAACAATTCATTTTGTGACTGTTCAAAGTTACAACGGCACTGAAAAAAATGGACTCATGACTGTTTCTCACAGTTATGACCATTGCAGTTTCTCAGTTTCTACCGTTGCAGCATCCCCACGATCACATGATTTTACATTTGGACGTTTGGCAACTGGTTCATGTTTATTATTTATTTATTTATTACATGTATTTATATGTATTTATGACGGTCGCAGTGCCCCACGGTCACGCGATCCCCTTTTGCGACCTACCGAAGTCAGGTTCACTTAACAATCGTGTTACTACATTAACAACTGCGGTGATTCACTTAACAACTAGGGCAAGAAAAGTCGTAAAATGGGGCAAAACTCGCAGAACAAATTTCTCCCTTAACAACATAAATGTTGAGCTCAATGGTGGTCGTAAGTCGAGGACTCCCTGTAACCTGAGGAAAATCCGGCTGAAAGAAGCCATGTAACACTATCTTGAGCCTCATTTTGAGAATGGACTTGAATTCAACCCAATATTTTAATATTTTAAAAAACGGCACTGTTGTTTCCTGATTTTACAAGGAGTCCTCGGATTTACCACCATTCATTTAGTGACCGTTCATGATTACAAAGGCACTGGAAAAAGTAACTTATGGCTGTTTTTTGCATTTATGACCGTTGTAGCATCCCCACATGATCAGATTTTTGGATGTTTGGCCATTGACTCGTATTTGTGACAGTTGCAGTGCCCTGGAGGGTGTGTGTGTGTGTCGTGTGATCATGTTTTGTGGCCTTCTGACAAGAAAAGTCAATGGGGGATGCCGATTTCAGAATCAGGATATAGAGCTGGAAGGGAAGGGGCCTCGGAGGTCTTCTAGTCCAGCCCCCTGTTCAAGCAGGAGACCCTCTACCATTTCAGACAAGTGGCTGCCCAGTCTTTTCTTAAAAGCCTCCAGTGATGGAGCAGCCACAACGTCTGGTGGCAAGCCGTTCCACTGGTTAATTGTCCTCCTTGGATATGAAGTTCCTCCTTCATTCCAGGTTGCTGGAATTTCACGCAGAACAAGTGTTGAAAAAACGGTCCTACGTCACTTTTTTCCACTGCCGTTGTAACTTCGAGCGGTCGCTAAATGAACTGTTGTAAGTCTAGGACTACCTGTAGCTGCCCCATCGTCCCTTCTGATCCCCCCCCCTCTGGCCAGCAGTTGCACTGCCTGAAGCTGAAGCGTACACAAGTTGCACATGAGAATGCTCCAAAGGAAATAACAGAGTTGGAAGGGACCCGGGAGGTCATCTAGTCCAACCCCGCAGCCCCTCCAAGCAGGAAACTTGGCAAAGCAGGTTTTGCAATGGGGAATGGGGCTTATTGGCAGAGGACCATCCAAGGGCGCCTAGCAAATCCCATCCTATATACGATGCGCCTTATTTATGCGCAAAATAATTTCCTCGTAATTATGAATATTAACGAGCCGCTTGGGAAAAATTGGGGGACTCCACGACTGCAGAGAAAGCTCCCGAGCGCCCCCTGGCGCCTGCGCAATGGCGTCGCCGGCTCTGCTGCTTTTTTTTCCTCCACGGGTATGCGCGCGCAGCAGAAGAGGCCCCGCCTCTTTTCCCTTCCGGCCTCCTCGGATCTCTCTCTCTCTCTTTTTTTTTTTTTTTTCCCCCAAACGGCGCCTGCGCGAGATTCTCTCTTTCGGCGAGGTTAACTCCGGCCGTTAAGGGGCTCTTCGCCGGAAGTGCGTGACGCCACCTGACCGGAAGTGGTCCTAAGGTGAGAGAAAGAGGAGCCTCGCCGAGCGGCCGTGGCAGAAAAAGAAAGGAAAAGGGAACGGTTAGGCCGCGGTGAGTGTGGGACGGGGAAGAAGGGGCGGCCCGTGTTTTCAAGACGAGAGGGGTGAAGGGACGAAGTGGACCGATTCTCCTTCCCGCCCCCGCCTACGTCCCTCACAGAGGGCGAAAGGTTGACGCATTCGCGGGGGAAGGGCTGGCGCGCGAAGCCCCGCCCCTTGCGCGTCTTACGTCACAGCCCCGGCTTGCGTGGCCCCGCCCCCGGGCTGGGCAAGCTTGGTGGTCTGGAGGGCGCTGCGTTGGAGAAGGCTGTGACGTCATTGCCCGGGAATTGCGCAATCGGCCGGTAGGATCGAGTAGGGGGGTTCCTGGGGGGGATCCCTTCCTCCTGCCCCCCCATAAATGGACTCTGGGGAGGGGGGGTTCTCCTGTCTCCCCTCCCCTTTTCTCAGGTGCACCTGCTGTCATCTCAAGAGTTTGCTGGAGCCTGATTAGAAATAGTGGTGGGTGGAGCCTCTTTGGAAAGGGGGAGGGGCAAGGGGAGGGGCTTTGGTATCCAGCCTGGGTAAGTGCCAAGATTTTTTTGCCCTCTGCCCACCTTAAAAACACGACTAGGTGGCTCAGTGGCTAAGACGCTGAGCTTGTCGATCAGAAAAGTCGGCAGTTCGGCGGTTCGAATCCCTAGTACAGGCCTCCTGGGTTGGACTAGATGACCTCCAAGGTCCCTTCCAACTCTGTTACTGTTAAGTTACCTAGATAGCCACAGGTGGACATCCCAGGGGTTCCTGAGTTCCCAACTACAGGTAGTCCTCAATTTACAACCACAATTAACCCCAGCATTTCTTTCTTTTTTTTGGACAAGTTTTATTGGTTTTTTTTCCCCCAATACACACCCACATATTTTTTGAAATAGAGTATTGACCACATTATATTATATATCATATATAATACATTATATCCAAATATATTTTACTTAGCTACAGTGTTCTTTTTCCATATTTGTTAATCAAATCTTAATTTTCTTATTTTTCTAAACAGTATCTTCTTTCACCCTCAAATTCTATTTTTTCTATTCTTAATCATATACATTCTCTTTAATTTTATTTTTTTATTAATTCAATCTTTATCTTAATATATTTAAACGTGTTCGGGGATGCCTTTCTTCCATTTCATCTTTTTTGTTTTACAGCCATCTTTCTTCTCTTTCTCTTCCTCTCCCTCCCTTCTTTTGTCCTTCCTACCTTCTTCTTCCCTCCTCCCCTATTCCTTCTCTACTTCCCCATCCTTTCTCCCCCTCCTCCTTTCCTCCCCCATCTAACCTTCCCTCCTACTCTTATTTCCCTTTCCTTTCTTCCTCTCCTCTTCCCTTTCTTCTGTTCCTCTCTCTCCTTCTCCCTTCCTTCAATCTCCCTACTCCTTCTGACCCCAGCATTTCTGTTGCCAAGCAAGACGTATGTCAAGTGCATTTCGCCCCCCCCCTTTTACGACCTTCCTTGCCACAGTGGTTAAAGTGAATCGGGTTAAGGCAGGGGTGGGCAGTTGTGGCCCTTTTACAACCTATGGACTTCAACTCCCAGAATTCCTGAGACAGCCAAGCTGGCTCAGGAATTCTGGGAGTTGAAGTCCACAGGTCATAAAGGGGCCATATTTACCCACCCCTGAGTTAAGGAGTTAAGTTAGGAACCCGGTTGTTAAGTGGAATCGGGCTTCCCCGTGGACTTCACTTGTCGGAAGCTCACAAAAGTGGATCGTGTGACTCTTAGGATGCCGCGACTGTCATAAATATGAACCGGTTTCCAAGGGTCTGAATTTTGAGGATGCCGCAGCGGTCGTAAGAGTGCAAAATTTTCACGAAAAGAGTGAAAAAAAAGTCACTAGGTGGTGGGAACTTTGAACGGTCACTAAACGAACTGTTGTAAATCGAAGACTACCGGTACAGTTAATCCTTGATTTACAACCATTCGTTTAGTGACTGGGTACATCAGCCCTGAACTGAGTATGAGCATTTTCACACTTATGACCATTGTAGCAGCATCTCCATAGTTACATGATCCAAATTCAGATGCTTGGCAACTGGCATGTACTTATGACAGTTGCAGTGTTCCCGGGATCACGTGATTCCCCTTCCAACAAGCGAAGTCAACAGGGAAGCCAGATTCACTTAACGACCCTGTTACTAATTTAACACTTGCAGTGATTCGCTTTGCAAATGTGCCAAGGAAAGTTGTAAAATGGGACAAGACTCATTTTAACAAACCTCTCACTTAGCAACACCAATTCTGGGCTCAATTCTGGTCGTAAGCCAAGGATTGCCTGTATTTGTGGTGAAACCAAAGGCTGAAGCAGAAGAAGCCGCAAGGGGGGGCGGTGACAGTGGGGGTGGTTAAAAGACATAAGCTGGGAGTCTCGTCTGGGCCTATAAAACATTTCAACTTAAACCTTTAGATCAGGGATCTCCAGTCTTGTCAACTTTAAGACTTGTGGACTTCAACTCCCACAATTCCTGGCTGAGGAATTGTGGGAGTTGAAGTCCACAAGTCTTAAAGTGGTCAAGATTGGAGACCCCCTGCTTTAGATCTATATCAGGGACGTCCAACCTCGGCAACTTTTAAAGACTTGTGGACTTCAACTCCCAGAATTCCCCAGCGAGCCATGCTGGGAGTTGAAGTCCACAGGTCTTAAAAGTTGCCAAGGTTGAACATACTGGGTTTATATCTTGCAAGTCCGGCGAGATTCTTGCAAACGAGTGATCAACCATCAAGAAACCTTGTCTGATCCATTTTTAGAGCTGTTCTGGTTGCATACGCCATAGGATGCAAATCTCTTTCGCCAAGTAGCTAGCTATTTAAATGCTTAGGGAGTGATCAGTTGCTCAAGGAAAGCCAGCAAATACCTTAGGAATTTCTAGCAATAGCACTTAGACTTATATACCGCTTCATAGTGTTTTTACAGCCCTCTCTAAGCGATTTACAGAGTCAGCGTAATATTGCCCCCCAACAATTTGAGTCCTCATTTTATCCACCTCGAAAGAATGGAAGGCTGAGTCAAAGCTTGAGCTGGTGAGATTTATCTTTTTCTTCTGTCAAATCCTGGCGTGTGACTCAGTGGGGGGGAAAAAAACCCCCAAACTGGTCTAGTTTTCCACATACGGCATATTATGGGTTGATGCAGCCCCTCCCACCTAGGCCAGGGAGAGCCTGCAACAGTGCACTCTTCAACCCTTTTGTGAAATGCACAAAATGTCTCCAGTGTGGGGTTGATGGAGGCTGCCCCAAGGCCATTTTCATCCTTTTTGCTTAGGTTGCAAGGCCTGGAGACCAAAACCTATGAAGAACGGTTGCAGGATTTGGGTTTGGCTAGTCTAGAGAAAAGAAGGACTAAGGGGGATATGATAACAGGATTCCAGTATTTGAGAGGCTGCCATAAAGAAGAGGGGACAATTTATTTTCCAGAGCACCAGAAGACAAGGCAAGGAACAATGGGTGGAAACTAATCAAGGAGAGAAACAAACTAGAACTAAGGAGAAACTTCCTAACGGTGAAGACAGTTAACCGGTGGAACAACTTGCCACCAGACGTTGTAGGGGCTTCATCGCTGGAGGTTTTTAAGAAGAGACTGGACAGCCACCTGTCAGAAATGGTATAGGCCAGGGTCACCTGCTTGAGCAGGGGGCTGGACTAGAAGACCTCCAAGGTCCCTTCCAGCTCTATTCTGGTCGAAACATTCTGCTGTTAGCGTTCAATTCCACCTAGATAGACCCTCCAAAGTAACTCTTGAATATTTAGTACCATTTTTAAAAAAACTTCCATTGTTCCTCCTCCTTACTGTAGCCCCCAATTCATGCTCTTGTTTTTCTGAGGAGTGCTGCTACCGTGTTCCCCCGAAAATATGACCCTGTCTTATATTTTTTTGAACCCTGAAATAAGCGCTTGGCCTTATTGCCATGCGCTCAAAAGCCCGATTGGGTTTATTATCAGGGGATGTCTTACTTTGGGGGAAACAGGGTATCTATCTATCTATCTATCTATCTATCTATCTATCTATCTAGTATCTATATCTATCTATATCTAGTATCTATCTATCTTCTATCTATCTATCTATCCATCTAGTATCTATATCTAGTATCTATCTTCTATCTATCTATCTAGTATCTATATCTATCTATCTATATCTAGTATCTATCTATCTAGTATCTATATCTATCTATCTATCTACATCTAGTATTTATCTATCTTCTATCTATCTATCTATC
>WNWU01000061.1:5424302-5439973 GCA_012654045.1 Ptyas mucosa | reverse complement strand
CAAAGACATATATATATGTATGTATGTGTGTATATATATATATGTTTGTGTGTGTGTATATATATATATGTTTGTGTGTGTGTGTGTGTATATATGTGTGTGTGTATATGTGTGTGTGCATGTGTGTGTGTGTGTGTGTGTATATATATATATATATGGAATATATATGCATGCTCCCTTTATTTCTGGAATATATATGCATGCTCCCTTTATTTCTTTATCAACGAAATATAAATTTGGTATAAAATGGTTTGTCTGCTTGAGGGCTCCTGGATTGGAGCTGAAAGGCGAAAGGGAAGCAGTATGCTCCCTCCCACATGCTGGGGTAGACCAGGTGCCTCGATAGAAAAAGCCTTAATCTCTCCCCTGGCTCAAGATGATGAAGGGAGGAGAACTTGTGGCTCAGAGGTTAATACAACTGCCTAACATGCAGGCCGTCCAAGTTCGAATCCAATTAAGGGTATGGTTAGCTGATGAGAGCTAAATAGCTTGACATAGATCTGTACTAGTCTCCCTTTATTTCTTTATCAGCGAAATATAAATTTTATATAAATATATAGGCCAGCAATCTGTTTGCCACCGAGCGAGCACATCTCACATTAAATTTCTCCCATACCGCTTGACAGTCTGAGAAATGGGAATTAAAATTCACCTGAATTTGGAGAGCTGTGAGAAGAATTGTAAAATGCTTTGTGTTTGTGTACCCGCGTGCGTGAGAAAGAGAGTTGGATATGTGCGTGGATTAATCGGAGTGGATGGTACCATGCTGATTGATCTTGGAAGCTAAGTAGGACCAGGCCGTGTAATTATTTGCATGGGAGACCACTAAGAAATCCTCGAGTTACGTGGGAAGTCAAGAAATAGCGTAGAGGAAAGCATTGGGAAATCACTTCTGTATTGCACAGCAAATAAATAAATAAAACCTACATTGAAGATGACTTTGAAATTACCACAAAGGGAATTTCACCACTTCGATATAAATGTGCATGTGGACAGGTAGTTCTCGACTTACGGCTCCAATTGAGCCCCAAATGTCTCTTTAGTTCTAGGTTGCTTCTCTCCTTGCTTTGTTTCCCTCCGTTGCTTCTTGTCCTGCCTTCAGGCACTTTGGAGAATAGATTGATCCCCCCCTCCTCTTTATGGCAGCCCCTCAAATATTGGATCCCAGGTATCAGGTCTCCCCCTAGTTCTTTTCACGAAACTAGATGTGCCTAATTTCTGCAACCATTCTTCCTATGTTTTAGCCTCCATTAATCTTTGTTGTTGGACGCGGTGGCTCAGTGGCTAAGACGCTGAGCTTGTCGATCGAAAGGTCGGCAGTTCAGCGGTTCGAATCCCTGGTGCCAAGTTAACGGGGTGAGCTCCCGTGACTTGTCCCAGCTTCTGCCAACCTAGCAGTTCGAAAGCAGGTAAAAAATGCCAGTAGAAAAATAGGGACCCCCTTTGGTGGGAAGGTAACAGCGTTCCGTGCGCCTTTGGCGTTGAGTCATGGCGGCCACATGACCACGGTGACGTCTTCGGACAGCGCTGGCTCTTCGGCTTTGAAACTGAGATGACCACCGCCCCCTAAAGTCGGGAACGACTAGCACATACGTGCGAGGGGAACCTTTACCGTTACCTTTAAATCTTTGTTGATTTATTTTTGCATATCTTAAATTTATTGTTTATTTCTTTCTCCCATTTATGAGTAGAATCCAAATTAGCTTTGCAGACAGAAGGCAATAGCACATATACCGCTTCACAATGTTTGACAGCCCTCTCCAAGCAGTTTACAGAGTCAGCCTCTTGCCCCCCAACAATCTGGGTCCTCATTTTTCCCACCTCGGAAGGATGGAAGGCTGAGTCAAGCTTGAGCCGGTCAGAATCGAACTGCTGGCTGTGGCAGAGTTTGCCTGCAATGCTGCATTCTAAGCACTGGGAAGGAAGGAAGGAAGGAAGGAAGGAAGGAAGGAAGGAAGGAAGGAAGGAAGGAAGGAATAGCACTTAGACTTATATGCCACTTTACAGTGCTTTACAGCCCTCTCTAAGCACTTTACAGAGTCAGCCTATTGCCCCCAACGATCTGGGTCTTCATTTTACCGACCTCGGAAGGACGGAAGGCTGAGTCAACTTGGAGCCGGTTAGGATCGAACTTCTGTCAGTGGGCAGAATCGGCCTGCAATACTGCATTCTAACCACTGTGCCACCACGGCTCAATATAATTCTATTGTATTTTGAGAGTGATGTCAACAGATATCTGAATTCTGTAAATTGTAACACAGGTAGTCCTCAACTTACAACAGTTCATTTAGTGACTCTTCAAAGTGACGACGGCACTGTGAAAAAAACGATGTATGACCATTTTTCACACAACCATTGCAGGATCCCCATGGTCATGGGATCAAAATTCAGACGCTTGACAACGGACTCATATTTATGATTTATGATTGCAGTAAATCTGGGAGTCATATGATCCCCTTTTGTGACCTTTTGATAAGCAACATCGAAGATTCACTTAACAACTGTTAAGTGTTCCTAACTTAACAACTGCAGTGATTCACTTAACAACCGTGACAAGAAAGGTTGTAAAATAGGGGAAAACTCACTTAATGACTGTCTCACTTAGCAACCGAATTGTTGGACTCAATTGTGGTCGTAAGTCGAGGACTACCAGTACTGGGCTACAAATTGACGGCGAATAACAACTTTCTCCAGTTAAACCAGAATATAAACCATTTTTTTAAAAAAATGATTTATATGCCACCCTTCTCCAGAGACTCAGGGCGGCTTACAATGCGTTAAGCAATAGCCTTCATACTCTTGTATATTTTATACAAAGTCAGCTTATTGCCCCCACAATCCGGGTCCTCATTTTACCCACCTTAGAAAGGATGGAAGGCTGAGTCAACCTTGAGCCTGGTGGGATTTGAACTTGCAGTAATTGCAGCCAGCAGATGTAAGTGGATGTTAATCACTGCCTTAGCCTTCTGAGCCACCAGAGCTATTGCTGTTTTGCCTTCAGCAAGCTGCCGTCGCGACAATGCAGGTTTTTTTTTTTTTCAGACTAGCCATGATATCAAAACAATTTATATTCGTTGCCAGGTGCCGCCAGACCTTTAATATCGTGAGATTGTCCTAATAGAAGAATACAATGAATTGAAGCTCAAATTGAAGATTGAAAGGAACCCAGGTACCTTTTGACACACACAAACCTTACATTGTGAAACTCAATTCATTTGTAAAATCTTGACGCCCCAGGAAAGAGACACAAGCAGGACTTCATGAACAAAAGTTGCTAGAAACCTATATTTCCTAGACCAGGGGTCTGCAACCTTAAGCACTCAAAAGAGCCATTTGGACCCATTTCCCACAGAAAAGAAAACACCGGGAGCCACAAAACCTGGGTGGGCGTGGCCAACTCGATGTCACTCACTTCCACCAGTCACATGGCACACACCCCTAGCCACGCCTACCCAGCTAGTCATTAGGGCAGAGAACCAGTTGTTAAAAAACACCGGGAACCACAAAACCCTTTTGACATCTCTCTCTCTCTTCCTTCCCTCTCCCACTCTCTGTATCTATCTATGTCTCTCTCTCTCTCCCCCTCTCTTTGTATCTCCCTGTCTCTGCTCTGGCTGCTTCTCCATCCCTCACTGTCGCCCTTACCTTCTCAGGCCAGGCGAGGAGTGACTGGGAGGGGAGGGCAAGGGGCGGGGCCAGCCAGTGGTGGGATCGCCTGACAGGGAGCCACAGCAGAGGGCCCAAAGAGCCGCATGTGGCTCCAGAGCCGCAGGTTGCTGACCCCTCTCCTAGACCTAGAACACACTTCACACCTTCAGTGTGAATCGTATTAAAGGCTTTTTCAGCATTGTCTCAACCATGGCAGTTTGAAGATGTGTGGACTTCAATTCCCAGAATTCTGGGAGTTTGAAGTCCACAAGTCTTATTAAAGTTGCCGGTTTGTAAACCTCGGCTGTACTGACTGGGGAATTCTGGGAGTTGAAGTCCACACATCTTCAAACTGCCAAGATTGAGAAACAGCGTTCTACTATGTTACCATATCCAAAACATCACAAACGGGCCATTTCCGGCTTCCCGGGGTGGGGTGGGGAGGAGGCCATTTTCACCCTCCCCAGGCTCCAAGAAAGTCTCGGGAGCCCGTGGAGGGCGAAAAATAGGCCTACCGGAAGGCCGAAAATGAGTCATTCCTGGCCTCCGTGGGGCCTGAGGAGGCTGTTTTTGCCTTCCCCAGACTCCAGGGAATCCTTTGGAGCCTGGGGAGGGTGAAAAACAGACCTACCAGAACTCTGGAAAACAGACCTACCAGAAGACCTACCAGGGCCGTTTCTGGCCTCTGGAGGTTTCAGGGATGCTTGCTAGGCCCAAAAAAGGGTGCGCGGGAGTGGGTGGGTCATGCGCGCAGGCACGATGGGGGGGAAGCAGCTCAAGGGGGTGCGTACAGGGCCATTGCATTGTAGGTGTGTGCACACGAGCGGTGCGATAGCACATGCGCATACACGCTTTTCGGCACCCAAGGGAAAAAAGGTTCACCATCGCTGTCACATATCAAGTGGTATTTATAGAAGTGGCCTTATAGTTTTCCAACTTCTAGGCCAGGGATGCTCAGCCTTGGTCACTTTTAAGACCCGTGGACTTCAACTCCCAGAATTCCCTAGCCAGCTAGGATCACCTGAGGAAAAACAACATTCTCTGCACAGCATCCAGTTAAACCAAGGGTGGGAAACTATGGCCATTTTATGACTTGTGGACTGCCAGCGTGGGAGAATTCTGGAAGGATTGAGAATTCTGGGAGTTGAAGTCCACAATTCATAAAGGGTCCATAAGACACTTGAGTTAAAACCCTAGAATTTGTTTCCTGCAAGGACCAATGGGCATCACTTCCATGTTTAGAACGAAGAATTCCTGTCAACAAGTCATTGTGATAGCAGCCGAAAGGGAAAGGAAGAACTGGTGCCCCGAGCATCCTTTGGGGCACCCCAAGATTGTGCACCTAGTGGTGACGCAAACAGCCCTGGACTAGCCAGGCCTTCAGTGTGACCCATCACGAGTCTCGTATTATTTTGTCATCCGCCATTTAGCACTCTGCTGTGATTTAAAAAAACATTGTGTGTTTTCATCGTAGAGCCAGATTAAAATTCGGGAAGCCGATTTCCGTCTACATCCATAAATATGGTGATTAATCTCTGCCTTCCACAGTTCAAGCCCAGAATTCACTGCAACAAGGTAAAAAAAAAAAAGTACAACACAATTGCACAATACAGGTAGTCCTCAACGTACGACCACCATTGATCCCAACGTTTCTCTCGCTAAACGAGGAGCGGATTAAGTGAACCGACAACCTTCCTGGCCGCAGTTGCAAAGCGAGCCATTGTAGTTGTGAAGCGAGCAACACGGTCGTTGTTAAAGAATTCACAGAGTAACCCTTGAATAGCAAGGGTGTGCACATGAAAGCGATTGAGAGTAGGTACAAATAAAACACAGTCAACACACAGATACACTGAGTTGTGTTTACTTTTAGGAAATAGTAAAGCACAGTCCAATAAACAGTCCAGGTCATACACATATAAAGCAGGAGATAGCAAAACAACAGTACACAGATAATCCAATAACAAAGTCTTCTTACCAGTCGTCGTAGTCATTCACAATAAACAGTTCCTCTGGATTTGCAAACAGTAGCATACAGAGATATCAGAGAGCAAGAACAGCAAAGAGAAACAAACCCTGTTTCTAGCTCCCTCTTAAGGAGATTGGCTCTTGAGCTAACCAATCAGGACACTGTATGATGCAATACAGCAGTTTTAAAGCTATATTGATGGTTTATATATTGCCAACCCAACCAAGATAGGTAATACTCATTTCCTAACAGTCGTTATGTGAATCCGGCTTTCCCCTTGATTTGGCTCGTCGGGAAGGTCGCCAAAGGGGATCACGTGGCCCCAACGGTCATAAGTATGAACCTGTTGCCAGGTGTCTGAATTTTGATCAGGTGACCTTGGGGATGTTGCAACGGTCGTAAGTGTGAAAAGCAGTCCTAAGCCCCTTGCTCCAGTGCCGTTATAGCTTTGAATGGTTACCAAATGAACGGTTGTCAGTCGTTGACCGCCTATATAACACAGCAAACAGACAAAGAGTGGCACAGTGCTGTATCAGCGGACGAAACCGTTGCAGGGATCAGCAATAGTTTGCGTTCCCTGCTGCTTTATGCTTATTTCCACTTCTCAGAAATGGAAATAAGGGCACCTGCAGAGCGACAGCCGGCAAACAGATGGTTTAGAAACAGGGGTGTCAAAACTCGAGGCCCACGGGCCAAATCTGAGCCGTGATGTGGTTGGATCCGGCCTGCGGGGCCATCCTGGAAAATGTAAGGGGATGGCCCGCGAAGGGGATACATGCCAGCTGGCCACGCCCACCCAGCTAGCCACACCCACCCAGTCAGCCATGCCCAATGAATGGGGTCAAGCTGGCCACGCCCAGTCAGCCATGGCCGACTGGCCCCCTGAGGTCAACCACAGCCCTGATGAGTCCCTCAATGAACTTGAGTTTGACATCCCTGGTTTAGAACATAAAACGTAGAATCCTAGGGCTCAAAGGGACCTCGGAGGTCTTCTATTCCAACCCCTAGCTCAAGACAGGAAAACCTATTACCCTGTTTCCCCCAAAATAAAACATCCCCTGATAATAAGCCTAATCAGGCTTTTGAGCGTATGGCAATAAGGCCAAGTGCTTATTTCAGGGTTCAAAAAAATATAAGACAGGATCTTATTTTCGGGGAAACACTGTATATACTATCCCAGAAAAATGGTTGTCCGGTCTACAGGTAGGCCTCGGCCCACTTCGTTTTAGCAACCATTCGAAGTTACAATGGCACTGTAAAAAGTGACTTAATGACGGTTGCAAGCATCCCCGTGGTCACCTGATTGAAATTTAGATGCTCGGCAACTGATTCGTGTTTATGATGGTCGCAATGTCCCGGGGGTTAAAGAAAGAGAGTAAAATGGGGCAAAATTCACCTGCCTCGCTTGGCAACAGAAATTTTGGGCTCAATTGTGGCCGTATGTATTTCCCCATCACTGACCATTATCATCCTGAATTGTAGATTTCCGCCGACGGCTACGAAGTGGAAAACCTCGTCTCCGAAGACCCTGTCAAGAGACACCGTGGCTTCCGCTGCGAATACTTCATCAAGCCGCCGGTCCATGTGACGATTTCCTTCCCCTTCAACGTGGAAATCTGCCGGATTAATATCGATACTTCTTCTGGGTCTTGCCACAACATCACCGGCTTGGATATTTATACCGCTACCTCATCCAATAAGGCCTGTTGGAACAGCCCTGAGCCCCTCTTCTCCGCTCCGTCCAGCCAGCATCCCACGTTGGACAAAGAGTCCTTCACGCTGGTGGGCAAAGCCGTCTTAAAGAATCAAAGCAAAGTGACCTTCGGCCATCGTGGCTTCCGGCCCAGACCTCCCTTCCATCACCAAACAGACCCTCTCCTCTCTTTTCCCGGCTCCGCCTCTTTGGACTTATGGAATAAAGGCCCGACTTCCTTAAACAGCGTCTCGCACCTGAAAATCTGCATCACTTACGTGGCCGGCAGCGGCCTGCCTTCCATTAAGAGAGTCGAGGTCTGGGGCCAACCGGCCAAGTCCTGCTCTCACGAAGTGGTGGATGATGTCCTCCAGGTTGCCACTAAACCTTCGTTGGACGCCTCGGAAGGTCAGCTCCCCACCCTTCCTCTGCCAATGGAGAGCGACGTGATGCCCTTTGGACACTCCGACCACCAGGAACGGAAGCTGGTTGAGGTTCTCCAGGACATTCCCGAAGAATTCCTGGATCCCATCACTCTGGAGATCATGACTCTGCCCATCTTGCTGCCCTCCGGGAAAGTGATCGACCAAGGAACTCTGGAGAAGTGCAACCGCAGCGAGGCGACTTGGGGCCGGGTGCCCAGCGATCCTTTCACGGGGGTGGCATTCAGCCCGCATTCGCAGCCCCTTCCCCACCCGTCCCTCAAGGCAAGAATCGACCACTTCCTCCTGCAGCATAACATCCCCGGCGTGAATCTGCTGGGCAGGAGCCGGGCCTCGGGGATGGTCGTCGCTTCATCCCTCGCCATGTCTTCACTCAAACGGAAAATTGACCTGGTGGATCAGAACCAGGAGAGTGGCTCGGAATCTGGCCACTTTCCGAATGTGGACTTTGCCGTGGCGTCCAGCTTGGGGTTCCACGCGAAGAGGGTGAAAATGGAGTGGGATTTGAATTCCTCCCAGATGGATTGCTCCTCAGGTAACCTGAGCCTTCCAGTTTCTAAACTTGCAGAGCGGGGGACCATCCTGCACAGATGTTTAGCTGCGTATCTCTTTAATATTCTGAATCGCTTTAGCTGTTGCTTTCAGAAGCTTGCGAGTCTTCTGTAAATCGTTTGTTTGTTTGTCTGTCTCCCACCTTTATTATTATTATAAATAATGCAGCGAATATGTCCAACACACCTTCCTCCTCCTATTTTCCCCACAACAACAATCCTGTGTGGTAGGTTGGGCTGAGAGAGAGAGAGAGAGAAAGAAAGAGAGAGACAGGGAGTGACTGGGCCAAAGTAACCTAGCCGGCTTTCCTGATTATGGAAGGACTAGAATTCACCATTTCCTAATGATTGGCCCAAAGTCATCCAGTCACCTTTCAAGCCTTTCACTGTCTCCTGGTGAAGTCACCCAGCCGATTTTCAGGCAGGACTAGAATTCATAGTCACCTGGTGATTGGCCCAAAGTCACCCAGCTGGCTTTTATGCCTAAGGCAGGGCTAGAACTTACCGTCACCTGGTGATTGGCCCAAAGTCAATTTTGTTGTTATTTGCTATTTCTCTCCTGATTGTTGTGTACTACTCTTGAGTTGCTTTTGGTGAGATAGGCAGATATATATATATATATATATTTGATAGACAAATAAGCACATTTGTGCAGCTTGATTCGCCAGGGAGGGTGGCATTTGACTCTTCCATGAAGCCTCTCCCTAGATCTTTCTCCTTCTCTTCACAGAAGCATCGACCCATGAACAGAGGCTGTCCGAAAGCTTGGACAGCGCCTTGAACTCTGCACTTAGCACGATGCCATTCGCCGCGAGTTTGGCTAAAGGCGGACAACACATGTACAGCAGCAGCAGCAGCTCCAGCGATTTCTGTGGGGCAGGCGGTGCTCACGGTAAAGCTGGGAAAAAGTTGGCTAACTCACCCTCCTCTCCCTTCTTTTCGGGGAGTGATCCCCTGCCCACCAGGCTCCTTGGGAATTTGAGTCTCTCACCCACAAGAGGGGGGGGGAAAGCTAAGATAATAGCTTGCTTTTCTATACTTGTTGAATTTTTATTTATGTATTTATCAAATTTTGAGACAACCCTTCTCTTTCACAGAGAGACTCAGGATCGTGTCCAAATAAAATATGAAAACTTGAAAATGGCCTATAAAATTTTAAAAGGAGCTCTGGTGGCTCAGCAGACTAAGGCAGTTATTAACATCCACTTACATCTGCTGCCTGCAATTACTGCAAGTTCAAATCCCACCAGGCTCAAGGTTGACTCAGCCTTCCATCCTTTCTAAGATAGGTAAAATAAGGACCCAGATTATGGGGGCAATAAGCTGACTTTGTATAAATATACAAAAGTATGAAGGCTATTGCTTAACACATTGTAAGCCGCCCTGAGTCTCCGGAGAAGGGCGGCATATAAATCAAATTTTTAAAAAAAGGCAAGGATGGATTAAAGTTAATATTTAAAGTTAAGTAAAGTCCTGCCTTAGGCATGAAAGCTGGCTGGGTGATTTTGGGCCATTCACTATGAGACAGTGAGTTCTAGTCCTTCTTTAGGCATCAAAGTTCGGCTGAGTGACTGAACCAATCACCAGGAGATGGTGAGTTCTAGTCCCCCCTTAGGCATGAAAGCTGGCTGGGTGACTTTGGGCTAATAACCAGGAGACTGGGAATTCTAGTCTTGCCTTAGGCATCAAAGACAGCTGGATGACTTTGATCCAGTCCCTCTCTCTCAGCCCAACCCGCCTCACAGCGTTGTTGTGAGGAAAACGGAAGGAGGAAGGTGTGTTGGATACATTCACCACCTTGAGTCATTTCTAAACATAATAAAGCGGGGGATACATGGCTGGGATTCAATTCGGACCAGTTCAGGTGAACCGAATGTTAATTTTAATCTGGTTCGCGGAACCGGTAGTTGCAAGGACTGGCTGGCCCCTCCCACCCTGCCCCTCCCCTTCCAGGAGTCTCCATGTGGCCCATTTTGGATGCCAGGTAAGTGCAGGATCCATGCGGAGGCTCTGGGAGGGCGAAAAATGGGCCTACCAGAAGTTGTCGGAAGTCCAAAAACGGGCCCGTTTCTGGCCTCCGGAGGGTCTCTGGAGCCTGGGGGAAGCCATTTTTGCCCTCCTGGAGGCTCAACGAAAGCCTCCAGAGTCTGAGGAGGGTGAAAATGCACCCCCCCCAGCCCACCGTGGTGCAGGAGGCTGAGTAGGCCACGCCCACCCAGTAACCGGGCAGAGAACCGGTTGCTAAAATTTCTGAATCCCATCCCTGGATACAAATAAAATAAACGTAGATCTGATTAGCTACGTCGATATATTTCCCTGGTTGAGCATAGCTGTCTCCACTCCGGCCACCCAAAAGATGACCGTCAAGTTGAAGTGGCGCCTCCAGAGTCACATTTTTCACTTTTTGTGTATTTTTTTTTTCCTTTTTCCGCAGAGCACAACAGGAGCATCGGCCCCCAAGGATGTTCTACCTGTTCCCGAGCCTTTTCTTCCTACTTCAAAACCGAGGCCGTGTACCAGCTCCCGTGCCGGCATCTGGTTTGTCGCGCATGCTTGGCTGACCAGCAGAAATCCCTCTCCGTCCTGTGTATGAATTGCAAAAGGTTGTTTGCCACCCAAGACATTTCGAGGGTCCATTTTTGAGAGGGAGAGAACGGGGGACGCGCTCTTGGGGAGTTGGGAGAAAATGATGTAGCCTCCTGGGAAGGCTTCACCGCGGCAGCCAAGAGGCAAGACTGGTTCCTCTCTCCCCACCCCACCCCCACTCCACTGCCACCGCTGAATCGCACAACGACAACACATGCTGTGCTAAAAAAACCGAAGGAACTGATGAGGTTGTACAGGCTTAGAAGGACAGTAGCGTTTTAGAGCTGGAGGAATCAAAAGGATAATAAAGCCATATGCTTCTCTATTTCTTTTCTCTCTCTCTCTCTCCCCGAAAAATGTTCATTTATACATAAAAACGCCGCATCTGTATAACTTAACGTATTTTTCGGAGTATAAGACGCACCTACCTTTTTTGGTGAGGAAAAGAAGAAAAAGAAATCTCCCTCTGCCTCTGAGCAATTTTGCCTCGTTGCAGCAAACAGCCTGCTTTACTTTCAGTTTCGTTTTCAGCAAAGCTTGATTAGCACAAGGGGAAAAAAACAATCCGCTCCAGCAATGTACCTCTTTGCAGCAAGCAGCAGAGCCCCGCGCTAAACAGCTGAGAGCAAATCAGCTGAGAGTCGGGAGGCCGATCTGATCAACTTGGGCTAATTAGGCTGTGCTGAAGCTGAAAGGAGCTGTTGCTTCTTGCTGTTTGCTTGCAAGGAGGTAAACTGCTGCGAGGCAGAGGCCAAAGGGTGGGGGCCAGTGGGTGGGCGGGGCTACATTCGGTGTATAAGACGCACCTAAATTTTCACCCCCTCCGAAAAATACGGTAAATTCTGTTCTTCGGCCACGTTTCAAACTGCCCGTGTCATCGGTGGCTTCCCGTTCGCAAAAGGGAGGAATTAGCAATTCGCTTTTCAAAGGATCTATTCAAATCAGAATGGAGCTGGAAGGGACCTTGGAGATCTTCTAGTCTAACCCCCTGTTCAAGCAGGAGACCCTATACAATTTGAAACAAATGGTTGTCCGGTCTCTTCTTAAAATCCTCCAGCGATGAAGCCCCTACAACTTCTGGTGGCAAGCTGTTCCACTGGTTAACTGTCCTCACTGTTAGGAAGTTTCTCCTTAATTCCAGGTTGCTTCTCTCCTTCATGAGTTTCCATCCATTGTTTCTTGTCCTGCCTTCCGGTGCTTTGGAGAATAAGTTGACCCCCCCCTTCTTTGTGGCAGCCCCTCAAATACTGGAATATTGCTATCATGTGCCCCCCCCCCCAAATCCTTCTTTTCTCTAGACTAGCCAAACTCACATCCTGCAACCATTCTTCATAGGTTTCTGTCTCCGGGCCTTTTAATCCTCTTAGTCGCTCTTCTCTGCACTTTTTCCAAAGTCTCAACCTCTTTTTTTGTAACGTGATGACCAAAAGTGGATGCGGTACTCCAGGTGTGGCCTTACTAAGGCTTTACAAAGCAGTACTAAAATTTCACGTGATTTTGATTCGACGCTTCTGTTTCTACAACCAAGGATTGTATTAGCTTTTTTGGCTGCCGCCGCACACAGCTGGCTCATATTTAAGTGATCGAATATTAGCACGCCAAGGTCCCTCTCACAGTGACGGTTTTTTAAGGTGTTTTTTTGGGGGGGACGTTCAATGAGAGGTTTTGTGTTTTTTGTTTTACTTAAAAAAGAATTTAAGTCAGGAAAACATCGACTCAAAGTAATCTGTCTATGATTTTTGTACATGATCCCTCTCTGGATTTTCCCGTTTGTTTCACAAGATGTGCAAAAAAAAAAGAGAGAGAGAAATAGACCTCTTTGGCAAGTTCTTAACAAGGATGCAGGAGGCTCCCCACCACCATCACCCAAAAAAAAAAAATAAATTGTTTGGTAAGATTCGAACCCTGAACACCTAAAGAAACAAAGAAATTAGGTAGCCGTCCTGAAGCCTTCCAGAAAACAGAAATGAGAGCAGTTTGAACAGTTTTGGAGACCATTTTAATTCATCGTGGCAATCGGTTAAAAGCAGGGGTGAAATATAAAATTTGTTACTACCA
This sequence comes from Ptyas mucosa, assembly GCA_012654045.1. Classification (NCBI taxonomy): domain Eukaryota; kingdom Metazoa; phylum Chordata; class Lepidosauria; order Squamata; family Colubridae; genus Ptyas; species Ptyas mucosa. The sequence goes on along the minus strand of WNWU01000061.1, from coordinate 5,427,028 downwards.
GTTCTGTGGGCGTGGCTTGGTGTGTGTGGGGGGTTTAATGTGACTGGGTGGGCGTGGCCAACTGAGGCTTTTTCTTTTTCTTTTTTAACTTTTAAAAGCATTTTTTCGTCGGAAGAGGTTGTAGAAAAAAATGCTTTTAAAAGTAAAAAAAAAAAAGCCTCTGATGATCGTGTGACTCAGCTGAGCATGGGGGTGCGGGGCGCAGGGAGTTTTGCTACCGGTTCTCCGAACCACCCGCCGCCATCGCTACCGGATCGGGCGATCCGGTCCGAACCGGGAGCATTTCACCCCTGATTCAAACCCTGAACACCTAAAGAAACAAAGAAATTAGGTAGCTGTCCTGAAGCCTTCCAGAAAACGGAAATGAGAGCAGTTTGAACAGTTTTGGTGGCCATTTGAATTCATCGTGCAATCGGTTAAAAGGAGAACCAAAAAAATGTGTTTTACACACACCTGTTTGGTGTGTAAATCTTGGTTTATTGTGCAGCTACGGGTGCAGTGGTCATGGCATCTGGCCGATGACCTTTTAAGCCTTAATAATAAAAAAAAATTAACGGTTCGAAATCACAGGGGACTTACCCAACAGTTGTATTGCTGTCGTTTGTGAAAGCCGGCGCAACATTAAAAAAAAGTAAGACGAAGTCCGCACATCTTAAAATTGCTAAATTGGAAAACGTGGTCTAGACGAGGATTCCCAGTCTTGGCAACTTTAAGACTTGTGGACTTCAACTCCCAGAATTCCCCAGTCAGCATGTGACACACACACACACACACACACACACACACGGCCACATAACTACATTTTGGGTGTTTGGCAACCATCCTGCATTTACCATGTCGTAGCGAACAATCGGTTCGCTTAACAGCCTCAGCATTTAATTACCAAACATCACAAAAAGGCATGAAATTGGGCACAGCTATGTGGCGATCCACTTTACGACCAGCACGACTTAGGTCTGAAATTGTGGGTTCAATTACAGTTGTAGGTCGAGGACTAAGAGAGCTGTTCCTAGGGTAAGCCTTGAGCCATGCAGCTTCTCCAAAGATGGGGTATTAGCCCCTAGTATATAAAAATAAGAGCAACTACCCTCCCTCCGTACACTGATGATGTTACCTAGTTGGGTAATGAAACGTCTATGAAAACCACCAAGCTCAGAGATCACGGAGGACCCATAGTCGTCCTCTCTGCAAATCCCTCTCCCTTCTAGCACTGATGGTATTACCGAATTGGGTAATGAAACGTTTGCAAGAAAACAATCAAGCTCAGGAAATATCAAGGATTCCACAATCTGTTTCTTCTTCCTCCTCCTCGCAAACACTACTCCCTTCTATCACTGATGATGTTACCTAGTTCGGTAATGAAAGGTCTGCAAGAAAACAAGCTCAAGGAGTATCAAGGACCCCACAATCCTTTACTGCTACTACTACTATTACTCTCTTCTTCTCCTCCTCCTCCTCCTCCCTTCTTCTTCTCCTCTTCCTTCTCCTTCTCCTCTTCCTTTCTTCTTCTTTCTTCTCTTCCTCCTCCTCTTTCTTCTCCTCCTCTCTTCTTCTCCTTCTTCTCCTTCTCCTCCTCTCTTCTTCTTCTTTTCCTTCTCCTTCTCCTTCTCCTTCTCCTTCTTCACCTCCTCCTCCCTCGACAAATTCCACTCCTTTCTACCACTGATGATGTTATCTAGTTGGGTCATGAAACATCTGCAAGAAAAGAGCCAGAGAGAGAGAGCAAGCACCAAGGACCCCATAGTCCTCTTCCTCCCCACACATGTCATCCCCTTCTAGCACTGATGATGTTACCTAGTTGGGTCATAAAAAGTCTGCAAAAAAAAAACCCAACAACCCAACCAAGCTCAAAGAACATCAAGGACCCCACAATCCTTTACTGCTACTACTATTATTACTCTCCTTCTCTTCCTTCTCCTTTTTCCTTTCCCCTCCTCCTCCTCCTCCTCCTCCTCCTCTTCTTCTTCTTCTTCCCCACAGCTGGGAGCATTTTCTGCATAAGCCATATCTGATTTTTTAAAAGAATTATTATATTTGTACCTTGCCAAATAATACTTAGAACCTGGGCCTATGTCGGGCTACTTCAAAAAATACGCTGTAACTCTCATCACACCCTTTAAAGATATTAGCCTTTTCACCTTTATTCTGTTGTGCTGAATTAATTTTGCCTCCGGCACCCCACGAGGTTGTTGCGTTGACTTGATTTTATGAATCGCTTTTAGGCTGTTTGTGTGTGTGTAGGTTGCATGCAAATTTCCCTTCCCTTGAAAAACATTTTCATTAACCTTTGTCGACTTTAAAAAAAAAATGTCATTGCATTTTAATTTTTTAGGGCCGTATTATCATTCAAGGCACCGTTTCATGAGGCCGGATAATTGCCGCTAATGTCATTTTACGATACAGTAATCGAGTCTGGCCTAATCTCCTAATGTGGTCATTCTGTCTAGAAAATGACACTTGAGAAAAATAATGAACTTCTCTCTTTCTGTGTCATCATTTTACGACTGGCAGAGCTGAGTCAGTTTGAGAAACTGCGGAGAATATTTTAACCAGGGGTCTCCAATCTTGGCCACTTTAAGACTTGTGGACTTTAACTCCCAGAATTCCTCAGCCAGCAAAGCTGGCTGAGGAATTCTGGGACTTGAAGTCCACAAGTCTTAAAGATGCCAAGATTGGAGACCCTGTTGCTGAGGAATTCTGGGAGTTGAAGTCCACAAGTCTTAAAG
>WNWU01000061.1:5395102-5406408 GCA_012654045.1 Ptyas mucosa | reverse complement strand
ATTCTAATTCTAATTCTAATTCTAATTCTAATTCTAATTCTAATTCTAATTCTAATTCTAATTCTAATCCTAATCCTAATCCTAATTCTAATTCTAATTCTAATTCTAATAATTCTAATTCTTCTAATAATGTCCATTTGAAGTAACAACGGCACTGAAAAAAGGAACATGTGACCATTTTTCACACTTAACGCCCATATTGAGGACGGTTTGCAGTGTCCCAGGGGAATGTGATGCCCTCTTGCGACCTTCTGAGAAGTAAAGTCAGAAGTCTGATTCACTTAACAACCGTGGTACTAATTTAACAACTGCTGGGAGTCCCTCCAGCTACCAGCCCTGGAAGACATCTTCGAATCTCGCTGTTTGAGGAAGTTGCATAACATTCTCAGAGACTCTTCCCATCCTACTTACCATCTTTTTGGACTGTTGCCTTCTGGCAGAAGATACAGAACAATTAAAACTCGGACCACACGTTTTCTGAATAGTTTTTATCCCAGAGCTATAATTGCACTCAACAATGAACTAAAGGGCCACCATCAGTGAGCTGTTGGACAGCATGACTTGGTCTGTTGTGTGGATGTTTGGGCGGTTTGGGGGTGGGGAATTGCGGTGGGTGGGAGTGTGTTTGGGGATTGTTATGTGTATTGGACCTGGTCTTTGGGTGTTAAGTGAATTTCGTTGTATGGGTATACCGTGTATACACATACAATGACAATACAGTTATTTATTTATTTATTTAAACAACTGTGGCCAGAAAGGTCGTAAGATGGGGGCAAAACTCACTTAATGACTGTCTGGCTTAACAACAGAAATTTGGGGCTGAATTATCATTGAGGGTTCGCTGCAACTGGGTTCCTCCATTGAGGACTCTTGAAAGTTACGAAGAAAAATATTCAGTTGCTCGTCCTCCCAATGACGTCCGTGACTTCTGGAGTCTCGGTCCTCGCCTTCTCTTCCCCCCACTTTGGAAGCAAAACGCACAACTGCAAATTGTCCATATTTGAGTGGCCTCACGCTTGCGACCTTGGCATATTAGATGAGACCTCTGGCATGGACAGCAATGACTTATGCTTTTTAAGAGACACGGACCACGCGGCCGGTGCCCTCCCTACGCAGACCTCTCAGCGGTATAAATGCTGGTAGCTACCAAGAAGAAATCCGGACGAGATTTTTCGGGGCAATTCTATAAACTAGGCAACCGGTGTTGGTTGCTAAGATGTCTTCAGCCATGGTGACTTTCTGCTTATTTTCGTTGCTGGCTTTTTCTTCCACTTGCTACATCCAGAACTGTCCCATTGGGGGAAAGCATAGCATATAGAACAGAGGTCTTCAAACTTGGCAGCTTTAAGACTTGTGGACTTCAACTTGCCACCGCTTAGACCCTTCCCAAATGGATTGAGTTCGAAGAGCGCAAAAAGCAGTTTTCAAGCTACGCATTTTACACACAATGCACGCCACGCCTTAAGAAGCCCTCCCAACTCCCCTTTATTCTCCTAAATCAGGGGTCTGCAACCTTAAACACTCAAAGAGCCATTTGGACCCGTTTCCCACAGAAAAGAAAACACCGGGAGCCACAAAACCTCGATGGGCGTGGCCAACTCGACATCACTCACTTTCAGCAGTCACATGACATGAACCCCCCCTAGCCACACCTACCAAGCTGGTCATTAGGGCAGAGAACCAGTTGTCAAAATCCTTTTGACATCTCTCTCTCTCTCCTTCCTTTCCCCTTCCCTCTCTCTCCCCCTCTCTCTGTATCTCTCTGTCTCTGCCCCGGCCACTTCTCCATCCTCCACCGTCACCCTTACCTTCTCAGGCCAGGTGAGGAGTGACTGGGAGGGGAGGGCGAGGGGCGGGGCCAGCCAGTGGTGGGATCATCCAACAGGGAGCCACAGCAGAGGGCCCAAAGAACCACATGCGGCTCCAGAGCTGCAGGTTGCTGACACCTGTCCTAAGTCATCCTTCCAAGTTGTTTTACACTCATCTTGACATTTCCTGCCTAACAACAACTACGTATCTTATCATGTTTACTTTTACTTTTCCCCTTGAGCGGATGTTCCTTTCTTACTGATAGTGGTCTTGCCCAAGGTGTAGTAGGTTCCTCTCTCCAAGGGAGCTTTTAGCAAGTCATTGTCTCTACTAATTACAATTTGCGGTCAGTTTGCAACAGTAAGAACATCATAGATTTGTCGCACGATGCAAGAAGACTTTTATTAATTTAGAATTCATTTTATCCTTAAATGGTTATAGGCTTTGGGTCTACTCAGGGCTACTTTGGTTCTAAGCCCATCACTCCCATGAAATGCCGGCTCTCGGACACCTTAACAAAATTGTGGTTTTCGTCATTCGCCAGGTGCATCAGTCGCAGAAGGAGATCTCCGGCTGAGCCATCCAGCACGGTCAAATTCCTTTCCGGAGACATCCGTCCTTTCTCGCTGCTCTAATTTCAGCACTCAGTTGAAGCAAAGCAAGTCACTGTAAAAGGATGCGAAGGAGAAATAACCGTTGAGTCGGTCCCAGACAGGTAGAGAAGATGGCTAAAGCTTTTCCTAGCTCTTGTTTGTGGGGTTTTAGCAGCAACTCACTCTGGGTGGGGTTAGGATGGCGCCCAACCCATGAGTCAAAGAGGAAGGGGGTCAATGTATTTTCAAAACACCAAAGGGCAGGACAAGAAACAATGGATGGAAACAAATCAAGGAGAGAAGCAACCTGGAATTAAGGAGAAATTTCCTAGAGTTGGTTTGTCAGAGAGAGAGAGGGGGAGAGAGAGAGAGAGAGAGAGAAAGAGAGGGAGAGAGAGAGAGAGAGAGGGAGAGGGAGAGAGAGAGAGAGAGGCGCTACAAAGATCACTGGTTGTTGCCATCTCCTTTAGATAAATTTCTCTGGTACAGTCTTGTCAGTGAGGGAGAGTTTATGAATTGGAATAGACATGGTAACAGGTCAGCCAATGGGGACTGTTTGGTGACTCAGACAGTCTGGAGCCTGGGTGTGGCTTAGCTTGACTGTTATGTATAAAAGAGTTGGTTTGTCCTTGCATTATTGCCTCTGTATGAGGGGTGAAATCCAGCAGGTTCTGACAGGTTTTGGAGAACCGGTAGCGGAAATTTTGAAACAAAATATATTTAATGTATACACAGAGAGACGGAGAGAGAGAGAGAGGGAGGGCGGGAGGGAAGGAGGGAGAGAGAGAGAGAGAGGCGCTACAAAGATCACTGGTTTTTGCCATCTCCTTTAGATAAATTTCTCTGGTACAGTCTTGTCAGTGAGGGAGAGTTCATGAATTGGAATAGACATGGTAACAGGTCAGCCAATGGGGACTGTTTGGTGACTCAGACAGTCTGGAGCCTGGGTGTGGCTTAGCTTGACTGTTATGTATAAAAGAGTTGGTTTGTCCTTGCATTATTGCCTCTGTATCAGGGGTGAAATCCAGCAGGTTCTGACAGGTTTTGGAGAACCGGTAGCGGAAATTTTGAAACAAAATATATTTAATGTATTCACAGAGAGACGGAGAGAGGGAGGGAGGGAGAGGGAGAGAGAGAGGCTACAAAGATTACTTGTTGTTGTCACCTCATTTAGATAAATTTCTCTGGTACCAACTGTTTCTTTTTCCTTGTTTTCCTCCCTCGCAAAGCAGAAAGCTGCTTAAACATGCTCGGGTTTTTTTCCCTGAGCTACTCTCTTCCCAGGACGGTGCATCCTTAAAAAGTTCTAACTGCAAGTCAACAAGCTCAGCTTTGTCACCTTATTTGATTCGAAGCCTGCCATCATCCGGAAGCTGCTGCCTGAAACTGACTGGATCTTAATCAGAGTCACTCTGAAGACTTGTGTTGTTGTAAACGCCTGCGTTGCTTGGGAAATGAATTTTTAATCACCTCCTCTTTGTCAACAATGACGATCGGAGGCCATTGATAAACGAGGACTCCCTTTATAGAAGTGGGATGGCTTTTAACGTGCTGAAATCTTTTCAGATGCCTCAAACTTTAACTCCCAGGGCTATCAGGAATACTGGGAGTTGAAGTCCAAAACATCTGGAGGGCATCTGGTTAGAGAACAGAATGCTTTAGGGCTTCAGGACTCCTCAATGTAACATTTGGCTGAGGATGAATGCGATTAAATTTTCTACAACGTGTCTGATCTTTCTTTTTCTCTCCATTTTCCCTCCCCTGCCTCTGGTTTCCCCTCTCCTATAAATACCATCAGTGCAGCAAACGCCAGTGTATCCGCATCGACCGTTCCCATTGCAGACGGTCCTACTACCCTCACAGGGAGTAGGGTCCAAGTTCTCTTCCGGGCAACGGGCACTCCAATCAGTCATGTAATAGCAGCCATGGTCTCTTACACAACAAATGTGGGGCCCAAAGCAGGTCCCTCTGTTCTCAGGGGCGCAGGACATACACTAAAAGAGAAATGAAAATAAAATGATTAACATCTGGAGGTATCACCAGAAAAAAAACACTTAATCTCTACCCTGGTGCAGCTGACAAAGCGAGGAGAGCCCATGGTTTAGAGGTTAATACATCTACCTAATATGTAAGTAGCGCGGGTTCGAATATGGCTAGCTGACGAGAGCTAAATTGTTTGAAATGAAACTATATTAATGTAAAGGTAAAGGTTCCCCTCGCACGTATGTGCTAGTCGTTCCAGACTCTAGGGGGCGGTGCTCATCACCGTTTCAAAGCCGAACAGCCAGTGCTGTTTGAAGACGTCTCTGTGGTCATGTGGCCGGCATGACTCAACGCCAAAGGCGCACAGAACGCTGTTCCCTTCCCACCAAAGGGGGTCCCTATTTTTCTACTTGCATTTTTTACCTGCTTTCAAACTGCTAGGTTGGCAGAAGCTGGGACAAGGAACGGGAGCTCACCCCGTTACACGGCACTGGGGATTCGAACCGCTGAACTGCCGACCTTTCGGTCGACAAGCTCAGCATCTTACCCACTGAGCCACCGCATCCCTTTTTGGATCTCCCTTCATTTCTTTTAGGTAAATATAAATTCAACACAAAAATAGTTTGTCGCGAAAGCGACTGCCTGCAAAGGGACCTTGGGCTGAAAGGCGAAAGTCAAAAGGTTGCCCTGATAGACTGCTACTCGCCCTGGAGTGTGGCTCATGGAGAGAGCTACCACCCTGCTGGAAATTAAATATTTGGTAACAGACAAGGAAAGGACAATGGGAAGGAAGGGAAGGCTATGGAAGGCTTAAGGAAGAAGGCTGGAAGGGTAAATGCAAAGAACCTGGGATTCTCTGGCTTACTATTCGGACTTCTACATGGGGAGCGGTCCGCTTTCCTCGTTTGGAACAACTCGGCAAGTAGCAGGCTGAAGAAACGGTGAGAAGGCCGAAGAGAAACACCGAAAGGATCCCAGCAGGCATCTTAGGAAGGCTGGCAAACGGGCGCACCGACTGTATTGCCTTCTGGCTGTTTGAATCTGAGTCCTGGCTGCATCCCCTGCGTATTTATATTGTTCGCATTGTCTGTTTGGAGCCCTGTAACGCTGTGCCCCCAACATTGTTACAGGTGGGGGGCTCTGCCTCTGTCCCCTCCCTCCGCAGACCTCTCACCCAAAAGCCAGCCTCCGACCGACACCTGTAAGTGAGCCATTCAGTGCCATGAGCGGAGCTAACGGGGGGGGGGGGGGCATAGAAGGCAAGGGACCAGCCAGGGAAATCGAGCGGAACTAATGGGGGTCAGGGAAGACAGGGGGCTAGTAGCAAAGCTAATGGGGCAGGGAAGAAGAGGGGCTAGCGAGGAGAAATTGTTGACCAAATCTGGGTCTCGGCTCGTGCCCCGCATGCACTATTAAGCAATCCGGGACAGGAAGATCATTTCAGGAGCATTTATTGGGAACGTTCCAGTTCAAAAGCATTCGGTCCTACAAAGAGGGAACCTGGAACTCAAAAGTTACAATCTTTTCTAGTTTAACTCATCAAAGGTCACAACCCCGTAAGCCAACCGCACACAGAAAAACCCTAACCCAGGTTAAAACTAACCAAGGTTGGTTGCTGTGTGAATGCAACTGCTTGTTCCTTGACTTAATTAGGCCTGGGTTGTGTGAACACAGACAGCTGCCCTCCAGTTAAAACTCTGAGGAGTGAGTGTAGAATGTGGACAATTCGATACGAAACAGTTCCCATTAATGTATTGCAAGGTGTGTCGTATTATACATACTTCCCAGTAAATGTGTCATACTACACAGACTTCCTGGTTGGTAGAAAGTGGGGAACAACATATTGGCTTAAAAGGCCGCATCTAAAACAGAGCTCCTAGTTGCATAGAGATGCTTGGAATGAATTTTGCCTTTGAGTGAATTGTGGTCAAAAGAAGGACATAACAGCAGTCTTCCAATATCCGAGGGACTGCCACGAACAAAAGGAAGATTCCACCTATTATCCATAGCACCCAAAAGCAGGACAAGAAACAATAGATGGAAACTAAACTAATCAAGGAGGAAAACAACCCAGAACTAAGGAGAAATTTCCAAACGGGAGGAACACTCAGTGGAACTACCTGCCACCAGAAGTTGTGGGTGCTCCATTACTGAGCTAATGGGATCAGGGAAGGAGGGGTACCCACTAGGAGAAGCTGAGTGGAGCTAATGGGGGGACATAGAAGACAAGGGACCAGCCAGAGAAACCGAGTGGAGCTAATGGGGGTCAGGTAAGACAGGGGGCTAGTAGCAAAGCTAATGGGGCAGGGAAGAAGAGGGGCTAGCGAGGAGAAATTGTTGGCCAAATCTGGGTCTCGGCTCGTGCCCCGCATGCACTATTAAGCAATCCGGGACAGGAAGATCATTTCAGGAGGCTTTATTGGGAACGTTCCAATTCAAAAGCATTCGGTCCTACAGAGAGGGAACCTGAAACTCAAATCTTACAATCTTTTGTAGTTTAACTCATCAAAGGTAAATGCAAAGGTCACAACCCCCTAAGCCAACGAGACAGGAAAAATGGACCACCAGTTGGTGACTGATGGACTAGAAAACCTCCAAGGCCCCTTCCAACTCTGTTATTCTGTTCTTTTGCGTCTGTTCGCTTATGTCGGAAGAAATCTAGCAGAGCTAATGGGATCATGGAAGGCAGGGTACTAGCTAGGAGAAACCGAGTGGAGCTAATGGGGGTCAGGGAAGACAGGGGGCTAGTAGCAAAGCTAATGGGGCAGGGAAGAAGAGGGGCTAGCCAGGAGAAATTGTTGGCCAAATCTGGGTCTCGGCTCGTGCCCCGCATGCACTATTAGGCAACCCAGGACAGGAAGATCATTTCAGGAGGATTTATTGGGAACGTTCCAGTTCAAAAGCATTTGGTCCTATATAGAGGAACTCAAAAAGTTATAATCTTTTGTAGTTTAACTCATCAAAGGTAAGTACAAAAGTCACAACCCTGTAAGCCAGTGGTGGGCAACTGTGGCCCTTTTACAACCTGTGGACTTCAACTCCCAGAATTCCTGAGACAACAACAATTTTGGGCACAATTGTGATCGTTAGTGGAGGACTTTCCGTAACAGGTTTTTATTTATTTTTATCTGGTTTTGTTTTTAAATCGAAAGGCGATGTGAGTGTGCCAAACCATAGATGGAGCAAAGATAAAATGGGACTAAAATCATAAATCTTTCACTTAACAACCGTGTTACTAATTTAACAATTGCAACGATTCACTTAACCGTGGCAAGAAAAGTCGTAAAATGGGGCAAAACTCACTTAACGAATGTCTCCTTTAACAACCTGTGCTTTGGGCTCAGTTGTGGTGGTAGATCAAAGACTGTAGTCCTCAACATATGACCACAATTGAACCCAGAATTTATGCTGTTAAGTGACACGTTTGTTAAGTGAGTTTTGCCCCATTTTACGACTTTTCTTGCCACAGTTGTTAAGCGAATCGTTGCAGTTGTTAAATTAGTAACACAGTTGTTAAGTGAATCCAGCTTCCCACACTGACTTTGCTTGTCAGAAGGTCGCAAAATAGGATCGCATGATCCCAGGATACTGCGACTGTCATATATGTTGGCAAGCATCTCATTGTAAATTACATGTGAAAAATGGTCATAAGTCACTTTTTTCAGTGCCGTAACTTCGAACGGTCACTAAATGAAACTGCTGTACGTCGAGGACTGCCTGTATTCTGTCTTTTCCGCTTTTTAAAATATTTAGTATTTAAAGAATATTAGGACCACCCTGCTGACTGCCCGTCTTGCAATCCAGGGCTGAGCTGAAAATATTCTTTGACTTTGCAATTATCAACCTGGCTCTTGGTTTTGTTTTGTTTTTTTAAATAAGTTTTTATTATTTTTTTCTTTAAAAACAAAAACACAGAAAAATTTCCATTTTACAACAGTTCCGTATAGGTATATAGCCACAGTTTATGTTTCCCCCCCTGTGTATTCACATACTTATTTTTGTGGTTCCCTTATTTCATATATATTATAAATAGTATTCCTTACTTCAGGGATCGGCAATCTTAAACACTCAAAGAGCCATTTGGACCCGTTTCCCACAGAAAAGAAAACACCGGGAGCCACAAAAGTCTTCCCGTGCCTAACTATTTCTAGAGTGGCCACAAAACTAGCATAGGTAGTTGAATTAAACCTTCTGTTTTCTTCTGAAACTTTTCTTTTCTTGGATTTATCCATGGTTGGCCTATTGGGATTGAAAAGCTCAATAAATTGCGTGCCGGTGGATATCACACATGGCAGTTGTGATGCATATTTTGAGTGACAGGGAGCCGCAGCAGAAGGGTGAAAGAGCCACATTCGGCTCCAGAGCCCCAGGTTGCTGACTCCTGCCTTACTTATTATACAAACTATTATATCCATATGTGACTTTACACATATTATATATTTAATATCATTTTAGGAATGCTTCCTGATTTCTAGATCATCCCTATTATATATTTTCTCGTTTGTTATTCCTGTACCATTTCCCCTATATTAAGTAATATTCCGTTTCATCTTTTCCTTTTATTTCTTTCATCAATTTGTCCATCTCCGCACAGTCCAAAATTTTCCTTATCGCCTCTTTGTCTTTTGGTATAACGTTATTTTTTTTCCAATTTTGTGCATAGGTTATCCTAGCTGCAGTTATAATATGTAGAATTAGATATTGTATTTCTTCATTATAATTTCTTGTAGGTATACCCAATAAAAATTGGTTCCGATTTCCAGTCTAGATAGAAATAGAATAACAGAGTTGGAAGGGACCTTGGAGGTCTTCTAGTCCAACCCCCTGCCCAGGCAGGAAACCCTACGCCACTTCAGACAAAGGGTTATCCAACATCTTCTTAAAAACTTCCAGTGTTGGAGCATTCACAACTTCTGCAGGCAAGTTGTTCCATATGTTGTTCTGTTATTTCTTCAAGCCACTTTTTAATTTTAGTCCAATACTTTTTTGCTGTCCAACAAGTCCACCATAGATGATAATATGTCCCGTGCGATTTCTTGCATTTCCTAACAGATCGGTGATGAGTTTGGGAACATCTTAGCAAGTCTCGCCGGTGGGAGGTGCCATCTATAAAACCTCTTCTACTGGTTTTCCTTGTATGCCGCTGACATTTGCAATGATCAACCTTGCTCTCGCTTAAGTGCCCAATATTAAAACCAGAGACAGCGAGTGCCAGAGGTGATTTTCCACACAATTAGCTGATCTGAAACAGGAGTGGGCAGATTATTAATCCAACCCTGCAAATATTATTAAGTGTTTCCAGATCTTGTCCAGGGCTGAGAAATTTGCAAACAGGTTGATTGGCTTTGATGAAGGTCGAACAACGAAAGAAACAAAACAGATTCTAACCCGTATATATGATGACCCCGGTTAATAGTTGGTATTACTCATTGATATTCACTCCTGGCTCTCAACACTGGCTTGGAGGAAGGGATTTAGAAATGGGATCATCGGGTTAGAAGGGAGCTTGGAGGTCTTCTAGTCCAACCCTCCGCTCAAGCAGGAGTGTTGTGGCCCATCAGCGGCCTGTGCAGCTAGTAGCTGATTCCGACAGCTAGGAGGCTGGTGTGATGCTGCACCAGTAGCCTGTGCAGCTGGCGCTCGAGTCGGACAATGAGGAGGCTGGAGAAGATGTGGTGACAGAGGCGAGGATTCAGCCAGGGCCTTCAGAACCTCCAAAGCTCCCATAAGTGAAGAGGACGAAGAGGAGGAGCCTCTTCTCAATGCACGGGTGTGCAGAACGGCCAAAAGGCAGGAGTGGCTCCTCAGGAGGAGGTCTCCTCGAGAGTAAGGCTTGGGGCTAATTGGCCACGCCCTTAGCCTATTTAAGGAGGAACGCCGCTTGCAGCAAGCTGAGATATTTTAGGAAATATTAAAAGGGCAGAATATTTCCCCTAAAAGGGAGGCAGAAACTCAGCCCCTCCCCCGCTTGTCAATGGCCCATTAAGGCCTGGGCTACATAACAAAGATCTACCTCCTTCAGGCAGAGCCATAATAGGAATTGCCCAAAGCCCTTTCATTACATCATCATCACCCAGCAAGGCTCAACCAAGCCTGGGATCCAGGCAACCTACAAAGTTATCCCTGCATGGCCCCATGAGAGTCTGACAACCAATCAGAATACAAGCTCAAGTTCAAAACCCAAACAGAGGGCATAAAACCCAGGCACGCTCAGCATCTCTTCTCCTTTTTCTTTGCCCAGGACCAAGAAACTCATGTGGTCCTGTCCACCATTAAAAACCATCTTTCCAAGCAGTCTCCGTGTTACCAGTGTCTTTCTTCCCCACTTGGAACTGAACCCTGATGGACGTTTCTTCTAACACCTATTTCCCTCAACTTTTCATCGTATAGTTTAGCATTCAGACTGCTATTCATCTTCGTTGCGATTCTCTGCAATCTTTCTAGCCTCAGTCCGCATCTGTTGTGTATCATGGTCACTGGTGGGTTGCCCCCTGTTGTGGCTCCGACCCCCCAGCCCATCGTATCGGAGGAAGAAGGCTCCAAACATGAAGGAGAGGAGCCGGCCAGGCCTCCCTCCCCTGCCCCCTCCTCTCTGACAATTCCTCAGGTGTCGGCCAAAGGAGAGGAGATTGGCCAGGAGCCAGGTGTCTTCGATCGGTCGGAGAGTGATGAGGGAGACAAGTTGTGGCTGGACCCATGTCAGCGTCGGCGTGCTAAACGATCACAGCAGAGGAGGCGGCGTGCCAGGGATTAAGCTGAGTCACAGGACCGCACCCCACAGGCTATATAAAGGAGGGGGGTGGCCGTTTAGATTCTGTGACGGACAAAGTTAATTCTTGCAAGCTCCTTTGGCGCAAAGCCTCAGTCTGCTGAAGGATTGTGAATTGGACTGTTTTTTCCCAGCCGGTGTGTATTGCATTT
>WNWU01000061.1:5376387-5387098 GCA_012654045.1 Ptyas mucosa | reverse complement strand
TATTCTATTCTATTCTATTCTATTCTATTCTATTCTATTCTATTCTATTCTATTCTATTCTATTCTATTCTATTCTATTCTATTCCATTCCATTCCATTCCATTCCATTCCATTCCATTCCAGTTGCCTTTGACTACAGTCAAAATGAGGAATGGACAGTAAATTTAATCTGTTTTAAACACGTGTCAAATCAGTGCTTCTTAACCTGAACAGAATAACAGTTGGAAGGGACCTTCGAGGTCTTCTAGTCCAACCCCCTGCTCAAGCAGGAGACCCTGTACCATTTCAGACAAATGACTGTCCAATCTCTCCTTAAAAAAACTCCAGTGATGGAGCAGCCACAACTTCTGGTAGTAAGCTGTTCCACTGGTTAATTGCCCTCACTGTTAGGAAATTTCTCCTTAGTTCTAGGTTGAATGTCTCCTTGATTAGTTTCCACCCATTGCTTCTTGTCCTGCCTTCAGGTGCTTTGGAGAATAGCTTGACTCCCTCTTCTTTGTGGCAGCCCCTCAGATATTGGAAGACTGCTATCATGTCACCCCAGTCTTTCTTTTCACTAGACTAGACCTACCCAATTCCTGCAATCATTCTTGCTTTTACTATATTTGATTTTATCATTATTATTATTATTATTATTATTCCTTGATCCAGTATCTTACCTACCTCTTCTCTGGCCTAGTATCAAATCTTGTAGAGAGCAAGGAAGATGACGTTGATACAGATAAGCAAAATGGGGAAAATCATATTTTCATGTCTAAAATGAGATAATCAGACATTTGGGAGCAGCTTAGCCAGATTTCCTCCCTTGTTTACTAGAGTGTAAGGAGTGTAAGAAAGGTCCACGTCAAATTTGCAAGAGTTTGTGATTATAGCCAACCTCAATAAAAGTGATTTTAATCTTCCTGTGAAGTTAATTTCCTTACCTGGTTTACCTATTGGGCAGAGAAAATTATATTCGCTGAGGTCTAATATCTAATCTAACCAGTGGTGAGATTCAATTTTTTTTATTACCGGTTCTGTGGGTGTAGCTTGGTGGGCACGGCAGGGCTTGGTGGGTGTGGCAGGGGAAGGTTACTGCAAAATCCCCATTTCCTCCCAATCAGCTGGGACTCGGGAGGCAGAGAATAGATGGGGGCGGGGCCAGTCAGAGGTGGTATTTACCCGTTTTCTGAACTACTCAAAATTTCCGCTACCGGTTCGCCAGAACTGGTCAGAACCTGCTGAAACCCACCTCTGAATCTAACCTGTAATTCTACAGGTCCCAAAGATACAGCTAATCCTAAATTAAATTTTTCCACTTGAACTCTGTTGTTGGTATTCGCTTCTTTACCATTGCTTTTTGTTTTTGCTTTTCCAGAGGGTTGCATGGTTGACTCCATATGTGATCAAGAATGAGAAGACTCAAGGAAGAACACCGCAAAAACAATTTTTAGCTTATGAACTTGGTAGATAATGCCAAACTGATGCGACAGATGGTTCTGAAATGTTTGCTACAAGCCTGCAATCCATACATTTGTGCAAAATAAAAGTTGAACAGACATTAAAATCCACAGTGTGTTCTCTTAGTTTTCCAATAATCAATAGAATTCCTTCTTGAGGGAGACGGGTGGTTGAATGATTGAATGAATGAATGAATGAATTAGTTAATTTATAGATGTATATTTAAGGGCCAGTGGTGGGTTTCAAATTTTTTTACTACCCGTTCTGGGGGTGTGGCTTGGTAGGCGTGGCAGGGGAAGGATACTGTAAAATCTTCATTCCCACCCCAATCCAGGGGAAGGATACTGCAAAATCCCCATTTCCTCCCGATCAGCTGTGACTCGGGAGGCAGAGAATAGATGGGGGCGGGGCCAGCCAGAGGTGGTATTTGCCGGTTCTCCGAACTACTCAAAATTTCCACTACCGGTTCGCCAGAACTGGTCAAAACCTGCTGAAACCCACCTCTGTTAAGGGCCAATTAGGCTGTTAAGGAGTGAGAAAATGAAATGTATTTTTTTTTTACTGGCTGGATTTGCTCCAAACAACCCAAGCAAACCAGAAACATGTTAAAAATTCAGATCAAGCAATGAAAAAAATAGTAAAATTTTAATCTTTCACACCTAGCCATCATTGGATGTCGTCGAGGGTTCTTTAACAAATATTTCAAAAGCTAAATTGGAAGTTGCTTATTTGATCGCAAGAAAGTATTCCATACCTTAAGCTTGCAAGAGCTACCTTTTGAATACGGGTAGTCCTCGATTAATGACCGCCACGAAATTTCCCTTGCTAAGGGAGGCAGTTGCTAAGAGAATTGTGCTTCATTTCACCTTTTTCTATCACAACGGTTAAGAAAATCATTGCAACTGTTAAGTGAATCGTGCAGTCGTTAAGCAAATCTGGCTCCTTCCATTGACTCAGCTTGTCGGGAGCCCGCGGGGAATGTTAGAAATGGTAATGATCACATGACTCCAAGATCGGACAGTGCAACTGTCATAAATACATGGGGATTATGGGAAAGGCAAGCAAGGGATTGTAGGGATAACTCAAAAGCAGGCAAGGGATTATGGGAGATGTAGTCCAATGTCATATCTGATGGCTATCATCTGGCTCAGGGGTCTACAACCTCAAACACTGAAAGAGGCATTTGGACCCGTTTCCCACAGAAAAGAAAACACCGGGAGCCACAAAACTCTTCCCGTGCCTGACTATTTCTTGAGCGGCCATAAAACTTGCATATGTAGTTGAATTAAACCTTCTGTTTTCTTCTGAAACTTTTCTTTTCTTGGATTTATCCATGGTTGGACTACTGGGGGTTGAAAAGCTCAATGAATCGCATAACGGCAGGTGTCGCACATTGGCGGTTGTGACGCAATCACAGGCGTATACAGATAGTCCTCAACTTATAGCAGTTCATTTAGTGACCGTTCGAAGTTACAGCAGCAGTGAAAAAAGTTATTTATTTATTTATTTATTTATTGGTTCAATTTATTTATTTATTGGTTCAATTGATTGATTGATTGATTGATTCAATTTCTATGCCGCCCTTCTCCGGAGTCACACTGGCGACCGTTGCAGCATCCTCATGGGTCACGTGATCAAAATTTGGCAAACTGACTCATATTTATGACGGTTGCAGTGGGGAGGGGGGAAGGGGTCACGTGATCCCCTTTTGCGACCTTCTGACAAGCAACGTCAATGGGGAAGCCAGATTCGCTTAATGACTGGGTCACTAATTTAACAACTACAGTGATTCGCTTAACAGCGGTGGCACCAAATGTCCTAAAGTATAGGGATAAAGTTGACTGAACGTCTCGCTTAGCAACAGAAACGTAGGGCTCAATTATGGTCGTATGTCGAGGACTACGTGTCTTGGCCAGAATTCCTAGAAGGGCACTCCACTCCCAAACGCGTTCCGGTTGCTTCCGGGACTGAGATGACGTTTTTCCGCCGCTCGGGCGGAAGCTCCCCGCGTGTCCCATCATCCCTGGCGTAACTTCCGGTCTGCGGACTCGGAAAAAAGAGAGCGGGCGGTGTTTCTGTTCGTTCTTCGGCGGGACTGCATTTCCCGGCGTCCCTGGCGCCACTTCCGGATCCGGTTTGTTTTCCGGTCGTCCTTCGCCCGCGCTTCCCGTCCGATGCTGGCGGCGGGGCTGAGGGGCCTTCCCGGCCGGGCCGCCCTGCTGGGCCGCGGCGTCCCGAGCCTGGTCCCCTCACGAGGCCGCAAGACCCGCTTCGACCCTCCGGCCAAGTCCAAGGCGGATCGGATTAAGGTGCCGCCGCCCGTCGACCCGGCCGAGCTGCTGGTCATCCTCGACCGCTACGAGCAGTACCGGCGGGTGTTGAGCGCCCTCAGGTGAGGCCCTCCGGGACTGCTGAGCCCATCATTCCCAGCAGGGAAAGTCCTTGGAAGGGCAGGAAAGGGTCTTGGGGACCTGTGAGGGTCTCCGGCCTGCTGACGAGGAACCGCTCTCTCTCTTATTTCTCTATGATCTCTCTAGGTCTCTCTGGCTATCATCTATCTATCTCTATGATCTATCTATGTCTATTCTTTTTTTTCTTTTCCTTCCTTTCTCTCTTCCTTCCTTCCTTCCTCCCTCCCTCCCTCCCTCCCTTCCTTCCTTCCTTCCTTTCTTTCTCTATAATCTATATCTACCTATTATTTCTCTATTATTCATCATCTACCATCCATCCATCTCTATTATTCATCATCTATATTTGTCTGTCTTTTTTAAAAAATTTTATTTATATGCCGCCCTTCTCCGGAGACTCAGGGCGGCTTACAATGCGTTAAACAATATCTCTGTCTGTCTATCTATCTATCTATCTATCTATCTATCTATCTATCTATCTCTATAATCTACGTTATATATCTACCTATTATTTCTCTTATCATTTATCATCTACCATCCATCCATCTCTGTTATTCATCATCTATCTATATTTGTCTGTCTGTCTCTGTCTATATCTGTTGGTCTATCTCAATCACTACCTATTTCTATTATTTCACTATCCTTTATTATCTACCATCCATCTATCTCTGTCTATCATCTTTCTTTCTTTCTTTCTTTTGTACAGTATCCATATCTACCTATTATTTCTCTATCATTTATCATCTACTATCTATCTATCTATCTATAATCTACGGTAGCTATATCTACCTATTATTTCTCTATCATTTATCATCTACCATCCACCCATCTCTATTATTCATCATCTATCTATTTGTCTGTCTGTCTATATCTGTTGATCTATCTCTATGATGTATCTATATCTATTTCTATTATTTCGCTATAATTTATCATCTACTATCCATCTATCATCTGTCTCTGTCTATTTCATATGTCTATATCTGTGATCTATCTATATATTTATCTCTATATCTGTATCCATTTATATCTATTTGATCTTCTCTATTATTTCTCTATCATCTATCTATCTTCTATCACTTGTCTGTCTATATCCATCCATCCATTCCTATTTATATGAAGTGGGCAGCCATATAAATTTGATTAATCCATCCATCCATCATCTTACCTATATCTATTAAATTTATTCCTGCCCATCTCGCTCGAGTGATTCTGTGCAGCTTACAATAACACAATATTATTAAAAAAAAACTAAACAGTAACCTAATAAGTTCATTAAAAATGAATAAAGAAATAGCCATGATGGTGGGGAGCACGCAGTAGAGTGGAGGTGGGATTTTTGCAATTACAAACAATTTTGACTGCACTGAGATTCCATGAAAGCTTCTCCCACGTACTAACCAGGCCCTACCCAGCTTAACCATCAAGTCCAGCTTATCTCAGGTGTTCTTATCTGCTGATATGTCCATTGCTGAGCTCTGTTTAATGTGATCCCGGAGCAAGGGAGACCAGGCTGTCTAAAGAAATTCACTGCCCCACCCCCTCCTTGTCTTTCAATAACATTTAATACATGGATAATTAAATATGCATTCTCTTCACTCAGATAAAATCCCCAACAAAAATATTTCTGGTTTTAAATCAGTGTGCTGCTTTATCATCTTTTCCAGCTGTGTATGTATTTTTGCCCAAAATGTTGGTCACCCAATAGAATTAGATAAATGGCAGAAATGGTGGGACAAAGGAACTACAAATTAACAATGTCAACCTCATGTAAAGAAAATCTGTATAAGATGTTTTATAGATGGCACTTTGCATCGGCGAAGTTGGCAAAGACGGTCAAAGATAAGTCAGCTAAATGTTGGAAGTGCCACCAGATACCTGGGTCCTATTATCGTATGTGGTGGACATGTGTAAAGCAAAAAAAAAAAAAAACAAAACAAAACTGGACAAAAATGCGTACATGGTCTTTCAATAACATTGTACCTTCTTTGTCCTCACAACTATCTTCTGAGTGAAGTTAAATGAAAGGGCTTAGGGCAGTGATGGCTAACCTTTTTGCCGTTACGTGCAAAAATCGGGAGGAGCATGGGGAGGTTGCGTGCACACATGCCTATACCCATAATTCAATGGGCTCCGCCCCCATGTATGTGCACATGACCCCCCCCGCACACACGCCTTTGGCACGCGATGGCATGGTAGGCCCGTTTTTCGCCCTCGGGGGGCTGGGGAAGTTCCTTTTTGCCCTCCCAAGCTCCTAGAAAGCATCTGGAGCCTGGGGAGAGCGAAAACGGGCCTTCTGATCCCACCGGAAGTTGGCAAACGGTCCATTTCCAGCCTCCCGGGGGGGCATTTTCACCCTCCCCAGGCTCCTAGAAAGCCTCTGGAGCCTGGGAGAGCGAAAAACGGGCTTTCCCCACTCCCCTGGAGGCCCTCCGGAGGCCGGAAAGCCCGAAAATCAGCTGGCCGGCGCACGATTACGTGCTGGAGCTGAGCTAGGGCAACGCTCGCGTGCCCACCGATATGGCTCCATGTGCCACCTGTGCCATAGATTCGCCATCACGGACTTAGGGGGTGCCAAAAGACTCTCTTGTAGCTGGGGGATGAAATCTTTTTAACATTCTGTCCTGGGCTCCCTGCTAGGTTTGAGATGAAGGAAGAAATACAATTTAAAAACTACGATCTCAAGTACGGGGAAACGGCGAAGCTGAGGAAGAAAGTTGAGGACGAGGAACATCAACGTCTCATGGCCTTGAACGATGCGGAAAATAAGCGTTTACTCGAGCGCAGGTAAAATCAGTGTGCGCCCGCCTCATTCCATACATTAGACGGCATCAAGATCAGGAGAAGTGAGAGCATTTCCCTATATTGCCCTGGTGAGACTATGCTTGGATTAATGGGTTTAATTCTGGTTGCCATGCTACAGAAATAATGTTGAGATTCTAGAGAGCACAGAGAAGAGCAACAAGGATGATTAGGGGATTCAATTGTTAAATATTCCCTATTCCCACACTAGGTTGGAGCGTCTCCGGAAGGAGGAATTACTGGAGAAGTCCCGCAAGATAGAAAGTGACCAACACAGGGAAGTCTTTCAGGAGGAATTTCTCAAGAAGAAAGAGGAGGAGGTGCTTCAGTTACAGGTAAAGCAGCCCCAAGGCTCCAGTCACTCACCTTCACCGGAACGTTGTACATTCTCTCTATTGTATATCTAATCCGTCAAGGCTTTTTCAAACCACACACAACTCACGGTGATTTCATGGTCACACTTATGTAGCTTTCTCGTGGCTTTTCCTTGCCGAGTTCCCGCGTGCGTTCTTTCCAGTGGTGGGTTGCTACCGGTTCGTCACGGTTCGGGCAAACCGGTAGCGGCAGGAGGCTCCGCCCAGACGTCATCAAAGATCTGTGCATGCGCAGAAGCGGTGCGCAAGCGAGCGAAACGGTAGCAAAGGTAAATGGAAACCCACCACTGTTTCTTTCCCTCTGCTTCCCGGTCTAACCTATAATTGAAGGATTCTCCTTTATGGGTAATGGTGGGATTTCCTAGTGGTCTCCTATCCCCATGTGTAGCTTTTTCAAGATCCACCAGAGGTGGCCTGCTGTGTTCAGTTGGGTTGATCACACAATAATGGAGAGATTTCAAAGGGAGGGGGGGGGCACTGCAGCGTGACTTAATCCGAGTTTGTTAGCCGCCGTTTTGCAAACGATGGTTTCAAATTAGAAAGGGGGTTAGAAAATTGCTTTTACAAATTTGTGTATTGGGTTGTTGTTGTTGTTTTTTTTTTTGTTTTTTGGTAAGCCGCCCAGGGATTGAAGGAGAGCTGCAATTCTGTAACTAAATCGATTTTATTAGGCCCTCTCGTAATTTCTCGTGACGCCGAGCCTTAAGCACGATCTTTAACGCTACAATCTGGGGTCGCTCAGCTTCGATCTCATTCTTGCCTTCCTCCTTTCCAGGAAGAATCCCAGAATTTCATCACTCTCGAAAACTTGGATCAGCGGATCGAGGAGTGCCTGAACAAGACGCAGAATTACAATTTTGCCATCGATAAAGACGGGAGAATAGTTAAGAGGACGGCCGTATCGTAAGCCACCTCTCACACAAGGGGAGGAGCCTTCCATCCAGATCCGAGGTTTGCGGTGAGCGCATCGAGGGATCCGGTTATGGCTCCACCCCATCAGTATCACTGCCCTCAAAGCGGGGAGTAGCG
The DNA here is from genome assembly GCA_012654045.1 of Ptyas mucosa. Taxonomy (NCBI): domain Eukaryota; kingdom Metazoa; phylum Chordata; class Lepidosauria; order Squamata; family Colubridae; genus Ptyas; species Ptyas mucosa. The sequence goes on along the minus strand of WNWU01000061.1, from coordinate 5,379,048 downwards.
GATAATCTGGTTTGACAACCGCTCCGGCTCTTTGTTCAGGACGAAATGCATCTTCTTTGGAGATTTTGGGGGGTGGGGGGGTGTCTTATTTTGGCATCTCATCCTCAGTTCCTGCATTTTAGATCTCAATTTTTGAAAAAGCGATCCTGTCTCTGTAAGCGTGCAAAACCGATTTGCTCCTTCCTTTTTCACAGGTTGGTTTCTTCAGAAAAAGGAAACGGTGCTTAGGGAAGTCCTTTCTTTGAAAAATAATTCGACCTATTCTTTAGGTTCTCTGGTTTGCTCTGTAATTAAATACAGTATTTTATTTTCTGGCTCCGAGCTGTTTATTTGTCCTTATTTTCCCCCCAGCACTGACTCAGTTCTTGGATGGTTAATTCCTAAACCAATGTGGGATAGTAACGATCAACTTGTGCCTGCTACACAATTGGTAACACACAGATTTTTCAGTACAGGTAGTGCTCTATCGACAACCATTCATTTAGTAGCAAATTGCAGCAAATACATGATCAAAATTCAGATTGTCAACTGACTCACGTTTATGACGGTTGCAGTGTCCCAAGGTCATGTGATCCCCTTTTACGACCTGACAAGCAACGGGGAAGCCAGATTCACTTAACAACCATGTTACTAACTGAGCAACGGCAGCGATTCATTTAACAACACGGCAGAAAAGGTTGCAAAACGGGGCAAAATTCACTTAACAATTGTCTCGCTTAGCAACGAAAACGTTGACCTCAATCGCTGTCGGAAGTCCAGAACTACCTGCGTTTTGAAACCAGTCTAATAAAATCGTAATCTTGCTAGAATAAAACTCGCGCAGAACATACCAACGGTAAAAAGTGTTCTGCATAAAAGGTGTAGTAAAAGAATAACCTTTAATTTATTCCTCCAAATTCGATGACCTTCGTAGACCTTGTCCGTATCTGCGCTTTGACTAGAAAAATGTTTTTTGGGCTATAAGTTTAGAAGGCCAGAACAGAAAGTGTAAATGCTTAGGGCAAACACATGTCCATCATTTGACAAAAAAAAAAGAATAAATAAAATATAAGCCTAGTAATTAAAAACAATAAACAACTTAAAAGAAAAAAAAGAACAAGTTAAAAGGCAAATGTAATGGATTGTTTGGTTTTCTTTTGCCATCCCTTTTTAATGTTTGTGTTTATACCATAGGATCTGGCGTCGCGGCGAGACAGTCGGGGAAATAGTGGGCTCTGATGAGTCCCACGAAAACCCGGCTGCCAAACCGCCACCGATTTAAGATTTAAGTAACGGGTTTTTGGGGATAATGGCATACTTAAATAAACAGATTTGAGGGAAATAACTGAGTAAAATATTAAGTTGTGTTAATTGAAAACTAAGGTTTGTTAGTGATTTGTATTAATTTGTGACCGGATCAAAAGCTTTGTTTTGAAAAGATGTATTTTATGTTTATGTTTTAAAAAATAATAAAAAAACTTTAAAAAAAAAGAATCTGAAGCTTCCCTCAAGCTCTTGTAAATAAAATTTGGAATTTTAAAAAGATCGTGCACTTAAACAATTTCCCAGACAGAAAAAAAGGGAACTGGGGCTGATTCAGTGCCACAAATGCAATAAAATTGCTTTTCTGGAATATTTACAGCCAGGATTGCTGGGAAAAAAAATTAGAAAATGCAATTTGCATTTGCTTGCAGAAATACCTACAGATGCATAGTAAAAAATTAAAGCATTTTATTTCAGTACGGGTAGTCCTCAACTTACGACCACACTCGAGCCCCAAATTTATCTTGCTAAGTGAGACATTAGTGAAGGGAGTTTTGCCCGCATTTTACAACTTTTCTGGCTACCTTTGTTAAGCGAATCATTGCCATTCTTGAATTAGTGACCCGGTTGTTAAGCGAATCCAGTTTTCCCATTGACTTTGCTTATGAAACGGTCGCAAAAGGGATCACTTAGCCCCAGGATAGTGCAACGGTCATAAATGTGAGTCAGTTCTCAAGCATCTGAATGTAAATCACGTGGCCATGGGGATGCTGCAACGGTCGTAAGTGTGAAAAATGGCCCCAAGTCCCTTTTTTCAGTGCCGTTGTAACTTTGAACGGTCACTAAACGAACTGATGTAAGTCGAGGACTCCCTGTATATTGGTATTTTCACATTCACGAAGGATTTTTCGATGGAAGTTTGTTCCAATTCATGTACTTTTTCTTCGGCCTTTTGTATTTAGTGTTTGTATGTAAGGAATCTAATTGAGTGGTACAGTGGCTTAGAGGTGGAGCTCTCACCTCACAATCAGGAGGCTGTGAGTTCGATCCTAGGTAGAGGCAGATATTTCTTTCTCTGGGCACAATGAGAATATATCTACTGAACAAAACTCCACACTGGCGACAGGAAGGGCATCCGGCCAGTAAACACTCAGCTCCATTCAGTTGCCCAAGACTCCACCTCGCAAAGGATTATGGGGTCGTTAAAAGAAGATGATGATGATGTAGGGAATGTAATGTCGGCTTCGTGGTTCAGAAGATCTCAAATTCACAAAGGATAGTTACATCAACAAGATGTCGGAGGGAGAAAATCTCATGTTGAGGAGTGAACCATTTCCAAAAGCACACAAACCATTATTTGTTTGTTTATTTATATTTCATTTATATATATATATATATATATATATATATATATATATA
>WNWU01000061.1:5354351-5365461 GCA_012654045.1 Ptyas mucosa | reverse complement strand
GGTCTTCTTGACCTCCCAGGGGTCTTCAGGAGCATGGGACAGGGTGGTGCATCCATCCTTGGAGGTCTTTGGGGTCTTTGAGAGCATCGGATGGGGTGGTGCATCCATCCTTGGTCTTCTTGACCTCTCAGGGGTCTTCAGGAGCATCGGATGTGGCATCCTTCTGGACCAGTTTGGGGAGTTGTGGGTGGGTGGCAGTATTGTGTAGGTTCTCCACCTTCTGGGGTGGGTTCCAGTTGGGGGTTGATAGGCCAAAGCTTCGACTTTGTGGGTGCCTCATGGCTCAGTTCTCTTTCCCCTCCTATTTAAAACCTTGGTCACCTCCTATCTTGATTACTGCAATGTGGTCTACATGGGGCTACCCTTGAAGACTGTCTGGAGGGTTCAGTTGGTGCAGAATGCAGGAGTGTGGGTATTACAGGTAGTCCCCAAGTTACAACAGTTCACTTAGTGACCATTTGAAGTTACACCGGCGCTGAAAAAAGTGACTTTATGACCTTTTTTCACACTTACGACCGTTGCAGCATTCCTGTGGTCACGTGATCGAAATTCAGACGCATGGCAATTGACTCGTATTTATGACGGTTGCAGCGGTCATAAATATGCAGCCTGCTGACAAGCAAAGTCAAGGGGGAAGCTTGATTCACTTAGCAACCATATTACTAAAACTGCGGGGATTCACTTAACAGCTGTGGCAAGAAAAGTCATAAAATGGAGCAAAACTCCAGCAGAAATGTTGGGCTGAATTGTGGTCCTAAGCCAGGTCTTACCTGTAATGGGCATCTCTAGGTTTATCCATCTCACACCTCTGTGGTGTGAGCTGCACTAGCTTCCAGTTTCTTTTTGGGTGCTGTTTAAGGTGCTAGTCCTCACTGTTAAAGCCCTGTATGGCACAGAGCCAGGTAATCCACAGGACTGTTTTCCCCTAAGGACACCCACCTGCCCTACTAGATCAGATAGGATGGGCACAATCCTGATTCCTTCTAAATATTGCCATCAGTTAGGAGTTAGTGGCAGCTCCTGCCCTATGGAACTCTTTGCCTCATGACGTTTGGCAGGGCTCCCATCGTTTTAGCCTTCCGTTAAGAGCTCTGTTTCTCAATCTTGGACTGCGAGTGATGCTGTGAATGTCCGGTCCAAGTGCTTGGATTGGCCCAAAGTCACCCAGCTGGCTTCCATGCTTAAGGCAGGACTAGAACTCACCATCACCATCACCTGGTCCTTGGTCCAAAGTCACCTGGCTGGCTTTTATGCCTAAGGTGGGACTTGAACTCACTGTCTCCTGGTCATTGGCCCAAAGTCACCCAGCTGGCTTTCATGCTTAAGGCAGGACTAGAACTCACCATCACCTGGTTCTTGGTCCACCCCGCTGGCTTTTATGCATAAGGTGGGATTTGAATTATCTCCTGGTCATTGGCCCAAAGTCACCCAGCTAACTTTCATGTCTAAGGTGGGACTAGAACTCAACATTCCCCAGTCATTGGTCCAAAGTCACCCAATCGGTTTTCACGAGAGTCGCCTGGTGATTGGCCCAAAGTTATCCAGGAACCTTTCATGGGAGTAGAACTCATTGTCTTCTGATGATTGGCCCGAAGTCACCCAGCTGGCTTTCATGCCTGAGGTGGGACTAGAACTCACCGTCGCCTGGTTTCTAGCCTGGTGCCTTCACCAGTAGACCAAACTGGCACAGTTGTGCCCGTGAGGCTAGTAATCACCCATTGGCTTGGCCCCCAGTTATGTCTAAAACGTATCTAGGACTTTGTTTGTGTGTCTTCAAATAAGCCAAGATGTGCTAATTAGGATGGGCTGTTTTGTCACCCCTCTGTCCAGGAAGCAGGGCAAATGTTCCTTACCAAGTATCTAGCAATGATCAAACCAGCTTCCATTGGAAACCACCTATGGGGAATGAAACATCTGCAGGTCTTCCAAATTCAAATGAATCCATCATCCAACTATTAAAGGGATGTCTTGATTTGAAGACGGAAATGAAAATATGGCCGTTAAGAGCATCCAGGCGTAATCTAAGGTTTGTTCCCTCCCCCCACGGGTGTGTTTGACTCTTCCATCTAACTGTTGTGGCCCATCAGCAGCCTGTGCAGTTAATAGCTGATTCTGACAGCGAGGAGGCTGGTGTGGTGCTGCGCCAGCAGCCTGTGCAGCTGGCACTCGAGTCAGACAATGAGGAGGCTGGAGAAGATGTGGTGCCAGAGGCGGGGATTCAGCCAGGGCCTTCAGAACCTCCAGAAGCTTCCATGGGTGAAGAGGACGAAGAGGAGGAGCCTCTTCTCGATGCACGGGCGCGCAGAGCTGCCAAAAGGCAGGAGTGGCTCCTCAAGAGGAGGTCTCCTCGAGAGTAAGGCTTGGGGCTAATTGGCCACTCCCTTAGCCTATTTAAGGAGGAACACCAACTGAAGCAATTTGCAGGGAACAACTTCATTCAAATTCCTTCGTGTCTTGATTACAGAAAACGTTTGATTCCGCTCGTTTCTCTCTTATCAGTTTTCCTGCAAATTGCTTCTGGGCATTCTGCCAACCACAGTAAGATGACGGTTATCTGAAAATACTGTGCCTCAGAATTGAGTTATTATTCTTTGGATTCTTGTGGGCTGTTAACGAAGTTAAATGAACAGCCCTTGTTCAGGAAAGACTGATTTAAACTGTACTTGTGTTCGAACAACTACTAAGAAAGCTCATTAGTAGTCCTTAATCAGTAAACTAAGGTTTGTACGGACTTTGTGTGTGCTGCGTTCTTTGGGGTCCGTAGCTGGGGCAGAACACTAACACAGGTAGTCCTGGACTTACAAGCGTTTGTTTAGTGACCATTCAGAGTTACGACGGCACGGACAAAAGTCGACTTAGGACCATTTTTCACACGACCATTGCCGCATCCCCAGGGTCACATCATCCAAATTCGGACTCTGGGCAACTGCTTCATATTTATGACGGTCCCGGGGGGTGGGGGGATGGGGGCGTGACGTGATCCCCTTTTGAGACCTTCGGATGATGGGGAAGCCCGATTCACTGAAGAACCTCCTTGCTAATGGACAACAGCGGTGTTCGCTTAACAATGGCGGCCGGAAAAGTTGTAAAATGGGGCAAAGCTTAGCGACGGACACTTTGGACTCGACGGGGGGTCGTGAAGTCGAGCGAGGATTACGCGCCTGACTGACCTTATTTGCACGGTGGTGGTGGAAGAAAAGAACCAGCCCAGTTAAAAAATAAAAAGAAAAGCATTTACTTGGTCAACAAAAATAAATACAAGATATTAAGACATTCGGAATGAGGCAGCAAAGAATTACAATCACGGAGAGGAACGGAAGGGAGGGAGACACAGTTGGCGCGGACTGCCTTGGCATAATCCTGGGGAGGGGGAGGAGGACACAAGAGACTTGGTTTTGGCACAAAGCTTGACCCCCCCCTCTGGTTAAGGCAGCTATGATGCCCCTCGGACTGCAAGCCCAACGAGAGAACGAAAGCGAGACAAAAATGGCTATCTATGAGCTTACCGACACCACAATCTTGTTTATAATGTGTAGCTTTAGGATGGAGAGATGCGTGTGTATATAGGGTAGCCGGGATTCCACTAGTAAGTTGCTCCGACAAAGGAGAATATTTGCAGCTCAGGGTTGAAAACGAGGAGTCCTTGGGGCTCTCCGAGCTTGGTTGCCTTCTTGCAGACGTTTCATGACCCAACTAGGTAACATCATCAGTGCTAGAAGGGAGTGGGGTTTGTGGAAAGGAGGAGGAAGAGGAGGAGGATGACGATGATTGTGGGTTCCTTGGTGCTGTCTAAGCTTGGTTGCATTCTTGCAGACGTTTCATGACCCAACTAGATAACATCATCAAGGCTAGAAAGGAGTGAGGTTTGCTCTCTTGGTAGCTCCTTAATAGGGTTAATGGAACTTGGTAGGTGGAACTACCAACTCAGGCAAACAGTAAACAACAGCTTAATCAAGGATCTACATAGAAGGAAACAACGCTCCCATCGACACTGATAGAGAAAGCCACTTCTGTATCAACTAGCAGCAAATCACATCCCTCACTAGCACCGATGATGTTATCTAGTCGGGTCACGAAACACCTACAAGAAAACTACCCACTTCAGAGACCACCAAGGACTCCCAACTTGCTCTAGCTTTCAGCAAGAACGTAAGGGGGACTTCCTGTACCAGGATCTTCCCATCCACATCCCACATCTGATGGACCATGGGAATCTTATTTTTTTAAGGAGCCGTTTCCGTGGTCTAGTAAGATCAGCCCTGGTTCTCTAGACTGGCATGAACTTCCAGATGCTTTGGCTAGTGAAGAATGAGAAGGTCTAGGATCTCCCAAACTTGATCATCTCCTGAAGGGGTTCATCAACGTCTCAGATTCAGAACCTCCTGTCCAGCTGGTGTCTTCCCAAGGCTAGGAAATCTCACCGTTGAGATGGGCCACATCTGGAAGGCACAAAACCCAGGAAGGATGATAGGTATCACCATCACCCATGGTAGCACCTAAGGACCTGATCCATCCCTCTGCTTGAAAGGCACCCAGCTCACGTCACGAACGTGGTGGCTGGAAGAATTACACGGGGCAGCTGAACCCAAAAAAGGAACTCCCAACCATGTGTAGCCCTTGAGGAGGGTCTTAGATGTCTCTTTAGCATCCTTCTTTTGGATGATCTTCCTTTTCCTGCCATGAAGAGACTGGGTGGGTGGAAGAAGGAAAAAAGAAGGAAGCAAAAATCTTCCATCTTGATGTCCATCAAGGCTGATGGACGTTTTCCTCAAGCTTGAGTTTCTTAATCCTGGCAACTTTCAGATGGGTGGACTTCAACTCCCAGAATTCTCCAACCAGTATGTTAACCTGCTTGAGCAGAGGTTGGCCTAGAAGACCTTCAAGGATCCTTCCCACTCTTCTTATTCGACTTCAACTCCCAGAATTCCCCAGCCAGCATGTGTAGACTTCAACTCCCAGAATTCCCCCGACAGTGTCCTTTGAGATGTACCGGCCCACAAGGGGGATTCCCTATGCCAAGATCTCTTCATCCATGTTGCATATCTGCCTTGCGAGTTGGCGGGACTGTGAGAATCTATTTTATACTTAACTACCCTGTTTCCCGGGAAAATAAGACCCAACCAGAAAATTAAGTCCTAGCAGGATTTTTCAGGATGTTCATAATATAAGTCCTACTCCCAAAATAAGCCCCAGTTAAGATTGTCAGCCAGATGGAGGCATTTAGTACCACATTTCCCCCAAAATAAGACCTAATCAGAAAATAAGCCCTAATGCGTCTTTTGGAGCAAAAATTAATATAAGACCCGGTTTTATTTTTGGGGAAACAGAGTACTTTTGTGATCCGTTAGGATCAGCCCTTCCGGCTCGGGAATTCTGAGAGTTGAAGTCCACCCATCTTCAAAGTCGCCAGGGTTGAGAAATACTTAGGACCTAGCTGGACTGGTTGAAATATAAATCACCATTAGAGGGCGATGTAGAGATTCAAGCCAATTTACTCTTTGGTGCCCCTGCTGGTCACTCTGGATCATTGCAAGCAGAGACATGCCCGATTTTTACTGTCTACTAACTTCACCGAATGCAAGGAGGCATCAGAGGAAGAACGGGGATGCAGCTGGAGTTGGGCGAGAGCAAAATTAAGACATTAAAGAAAATGAGTTGAGGATATGCCGAGCAGATTGTGCGCCTGTGTTTGAGAGGAAAAAAAGATTTAAAAAAAGAGGCTTTTGATATATATATTTTTTGACGGAGGGATGAGGAGAGAAAAAAAGAGGAATTATGGTAAACTGATAAGAAACTTAACCATTTTTCCTCCCGTTGTGTTGGGGGCTGCTCTTGAAAGAGAATGACGAGAAGACAGATGAAGGAACGCAGAAAGCCAAGATGGCTCAATCCTGAACGGATGCTGGTTAGATGACGAGAGAATGAATGGAATGCACGGGGGGAAAAATGATAAAAGGATGAACGAAATCATGGGAGAAACGGGTTCTTTGGGCGGGAACTTCCTCGTTACCTGTCTGTAGCCTCCAAAAATTTATTTCCTCCTAAGTTAACGGTCCTTGGACAAATCCTAGAAGGAGTTGCAACGGATAGTATGCTTCTAACAAGAGAGGGAGAAAGGAAAAAGGAGAGGGGGAAAAAGGGAATTTAAACTCTAGGTTGGGATGGGTAGGAAGGACCAACTCCAAAATCCATTGGGAAATGTATGTTCTGAGCCACCTCTTGCGTGAAGGAGCAAATCACTATGGTTAAGGTCCACCAATGAAGATACCTTTGGTCTTCAGGTAAGGTTGAGGCCCCTGCTTCCTACTTCGTTATCATGCAAGTGGTATGATCTTGGTCTATTGATCTTGGGTTTCATCTCTCAGTAGATGAAAGACCTAACTCTACGTAGATCATGAGAAGACACAAGGTTGGGCTGCATGTTCCTTCAACACCCGAAGATCTTTTCCATCCACGTAGATCCATGGGAGAAGACATCCTAAGGTGGGTCAACGAGAAGGACAAGGGATCACCTCTCCCTTCTCTCCATCCAGAGATGGAACCCACAAGGCAAGGACTTCCCGAACGCACGTCTATCCCTGTAAAGAGAATTTTGAGGTCCATTGTTGACCTCGAAAGTTGTGGTTGGCCTACGCGCTCTGCCGGTGTTCCAATAAATTTATTTATTTCGGATCAAGGGCGTGCGGGGGGAAAGGGCCATTTCAAATCATTTTTTGGCAGGGGTGACGGTGGATTTTTGGTGAGATTGTGTTTCGAGGACTTTGCCTCGCCTCTTTTGACAGATTTCAGTGCAACACTGCAGTGTTTGGCTGGCTGTTTTCCTTAATATTCCTATTATGCCGCTTTTAAAGACTTTTCTTTTTTGTTGTTGTTATCTTCAGTGAAGTTTTAAAAAAATACGAGCGTACCCTTGTAAACGCAAAGCTAGGCTCCGAAAGTAAGAAACGGGGCGAATGAAGAGATAGGAAGATGGAGGGGGAAATGTTTTTTTAAACATTTGACTTCCATCTCTTCCTCATTTTTCCAATCCAACAGGACTCTGCTTGCTTTTCCATTTTTAGTGCAAACAAACCCAATTTTGACAGCATGAATCACTTGTGCAAAGTAAAGAGAGGGAGGCCTTCTGACCCCAGCCGTCTAAGAGAAGAAAGTGAAGGGAAAACCAAAACAGGTTTCCAAAACGGAATCCAGAAATTTTGGGAAGCTGCAATCCCAGGATATTTGGAACAATCCACGTGAAGGATAACTCACGGCGGTTAACTCTAGAAGAATTTTAGCTAAACTTCTGGAAACCGGGATCTTTCTAAAAAAGAGAGAAGGAGCTGCGAGCCCAAATTGAAGAGGAAAATCATCATCATCAACAAAACTCTTTCGGTAAAGTTTAGGGAGCTGTAACTTTGGGGAATGTTTGTGCTCCCGATGGGAAGGATAAGGAGATGGAAGTCAACCAGGATAAAGGTAAAGGTTCCCCTTGCACATATGTGCTAGTCGTTCCTGACTCTAGGGGACTGTGCTCCTCTCCGTTTCAAAGCCGAAGAGCCAGCGCTGTCTGAAGACATCTCCGTGGTCATGTGGCCGGCATGACTCAACGCTAAAGACGCACGGAACGCTGTTCCCTTCCCGCCAAAGGTGGTCCCTATTTTTCTACTTGCATTTTTTACCTGCTTTCGAACTGCTAGGTTGGCAGAAGCTGGGACAAGCAACGGGAGCTCACCCCGTTAAGCGGCACTAGGGATTCGAACCGCTGAACTGCCCACCTTTCGATCGACAAGCTCAGCGTCTTCGCCGCTGAGCCACCGTGTCAACCAGGATACATCGGTCTAATCTGGAACTAAGAAGAAATTTCCTGACAGGGAGGACAATCAATCGGTGGATTCTGACTTATCTTCGGAAGTTGTGGGGGTTTCAGCACTGGAGGATTTTAAGAAGAGACTGGGCAATGATTTGTCTGGAATGGTATTGGGTCTCCTGCCTAAGCAGGGGGTTGGACTAGAAGACCTCCAGGGTCCCTTCCGGCTCTTTTCTTCTGTTATATAATGTATAATATATTTATTGATTACATTCCTATGCTGCTGATCTCTCCTACAAGGTGATGCTGGCATATTACAAACTCTATGTATATCGTCCTTCCTGCTTATTATAAATTCATATTCTCCAAAGCCCCTGAAGGCAGGACAAGAAGCAGCGGATGGAAATGAATCAAGGAGAGAAGCAATCTGGAACTAAGGAGAAACTTGCTGGCGGTGAGGCCAATTAATCAGTGGAACAGCTTGCCACCAGAAGTTGTGGGGTGTTCCATCACTGGAAGTTTTTAAGATGTTGGATAACCATTTGTCTGAAGTGGTGTAGGGTTTCCTGCCTAAGCAGGGGGTTGGATTAGAAGACCTCTGAGGTCCCTTCCGGTTCTCTTCTTCTGTTATTATATTTCATTCGTTACATTCTTATGCCGTGGATCTCTCCTAAAAGGTGATGTTGGCGTATTACAAACTATATGTATATCATCCACCCTGCTTACAGTAATGGCCAAAATTATGGAAACCTTTTTGGGGAAAATATATTTTTCAAGTTTGATGGCTAATAACACCACTTTTTTGGGGGGAGTTTCAAGATAATCCTATTCCACTGCTGGAATGGCCTGGGAAGAGCCCAGACCAGAGGTCGGCAACCTTAAAGACTCAAAGAGCCACAAAGGTCCTAACCGGAAGCCCCTCATTCAATTCTGGAGCCAACTGGAAGTCCGGTTCCCCTACCATAGAGTCTCCTCCTAGGGCGGCGTCCTTTTTCCTCTGCTGACCAGAAGACCAGTTCCCCCACCATAGAGTCTCCTCCTAGCACAGCATCCTTTTTCCTCTACCTGTCCTAACCGAAAGCCCTATCATTTGTGGAGCCGACCAGCAACAGGGAGCCGCAGCGGAGGGATGAAAGAGCCACATGCGGCTCCAGAGCCGCGGGTTGCCGACCCCTGGCCCAGACCAATTAACCCAATTGAAAATCTATGGAGCTGACTAAAGAAACTTGTTAGTCAGAAGCGACCCAGCAATAAATAGAAGACATCATTCAATCTTGGTTTCATATTATAAACAGCTGCAGAACTAAAAAACTCGGGTCGCTCCGTCAGAAAATGGTGTAAGGCCATTAATTCATGCAGTATTAATTGACATGGGGATAATTTTTGTATATCTCGTTTTTTCTACGGTGATCATCTTTGTGTATCTCGTTTTTCCCTTTTCTTCTTTATACTGTAACTGCTCTTCTAATAGCAAAATCCTTCCTAAAAGTGATTGTGTTACATTCTTGATTAAATTATCTTTCCATTGATATATAATTTTATGGCATTACTCCCACCCAAAAAAGTGATGTTTTTAGCTAGTTTTAAAAAATCCACTTTTCCCAAAAAGTTTCCACAATTTTGGCTACTACTGTATTATAAATTCATATGTACAGCAATTTCCAGATATGGGGATTTTTAACTGCCAGAATTCCCTATTATTCTAGGTTTTTTTAATTCAGGAACATCCAGTCTGAATTCCAAAGAGCAAGGAAGGTTTCCTCGCTTTTAACTACTTATGGTGAAGAGGTTTTGGGAAAGGACGCAAAAGAAGGAGAACATTCTTTCTCGCCCACCAAAATCTCTGCTAAATATTCTTTTTAAAACAAAAAACAAAAAAACCCCTGTAAAACAGGGGTTTCCAAACTTGGCAACTTTAAGACTTGTGGACTTCAACTCCCAGAGTTCCTCAGCCCAATTTAAGACTTGTGGACTTCAACTCCCACAGTTCCTCAGCAAACTTTTAAGACTTGTGGACTTTAACTCCCAGAGTTCCTCAGCCAATTTTAAGACTTGGGCTTCAACTCCCAGAGTTCCTCAGCTAGCTGGCTGAGGAACTCTGGGAGTTGAAGTCCACAAGTCTTAAAGTTGCCAAATTTGAAGACCCCTGCTGTAAAATAACGAAACTCCAAAGGATTTCCCAGGGAACGGAGGAGGAGAAAGAAAAAACTTTTTTTTAAAAACGTTATTGGTTGTGCCACTCCTTTTCTTTTCGAGGAAACCGCTGACAGGAAGAAATCTCATTTTGGTTTTTAAAAAGCTTTACTCCCTCAAGAAGGAAAAAAAAAAGAGATTTACAAAAAAAACCAAAAAAACCCCCAAACCCCGAAACAAAACCAGCCTGCATAAACTCTCCACAACAGGTGTGGTGTTTTTTTTTTGACAATATTCATCCAAATATCACACTATTTAATTCCCCAATAAAACATTGGAAAAAGAAAGTGCCTACAATCTTCTTTTATCTAACACTTTTTTTTTTTGCTACATATAAAATCTCAAGCTAATTAATAGCAATCTTATGGTACCAACCCTTCTAGAACAGTTAAGATTATATACACATTTGAGGGGGTAGGGTGGGTGGGGGACGGGCGATAGGGATATTAACAAACAGAATATTACAAAGTATTAAAGAAGGCAACGCTTTTTCTGTCTTCTGGCGGCTTCACTTGAAGTTGGCGTAATCTGAAAAGGCATCTATATATTCCTGGACTACCTTGTAGCAGAATTCGTACTGTTCCTAAGGGATTAGACAGAAGAGAAATGGGAGGTGAGTGACGGAACAAATCAGGGATTTTCCCCCCAGAGGTAGTATTCAGCCGGTTCTGGCAAACTGGTAGGGCCGATCGCGGATGGGCCCGCCCACCTGCCCCGGGCTTCAAGTTGCGCTATTTAGGCACGTTTTCGAGGCCGGGCGCGTGCATGGAAGGTGCGTGAGCAAGCAAAGCACCTGTGTGGAAGGCCGGGCGCATGCGCAGACGAACTGGTGGTAAAGGTAAGTGAAACCCACCCCTGGATTCCCCCCCCCCCCCAAAAAAAAAGATCTTCGGAGAAACTTGGGAACTTCCCAGAATTCTTCAGAATTTGGGGGAAATTCATGCACAGAGAAGTCACCTACTTAAGTGACTATGTGCTTAGAGCTCAGAGCATTGTTAGAGACCCCACACACACGCACCCAACCCTTGGTCTGTTTCTCGGGGAGGAGGGGAGCTCAAAGCGTTGTTAGAGACCCCCCCCCCACACACCCAACCCCTGGTCTGTTTCTCGGGGAGGAGGGGAGCTCAA
>WNWU01000061.1:5317156-5331436 GCA_012654045.1 Ptyas mucosa | reverse complement strand
CAACTCCCAGAATTCCCCAGCCAGCTGGCTGGGGAATTCTGGGAGTTGAAGGCCACACATCGTCCAGCGGCCAAGGTTGAGAAACACTGATTTAAATACAAGTAGTACTGATAGCATTAATATTATTTGTTATTTAGATCATACTTAAATAATTATAATGTTATTATACGTATTTGTGATAAAGTATAGGCCTTCATTATTTAGCCGTTCAACATTTTAGTCCCCCATTCCAATGACAATAACAATATCATTAAAACATACCGTGTCACCATCTTTCAACATCTAATCTTTATATTTAGTTATTACTTTAATATAAAAATATGCATAATAATATTCCCCTTATTTCTAGTTTCTGCCTCTATTCTAGCTCCTAATAAAGCCAATCTTGTATTACCGTATTTTTCGGAGTATAAGACGCACCTTTCCCCCCCCCCCCCAAAAGGGGGTGAAAATTTAGGTGTGTCTTACATACCGAATGTAGCCCCGCCCACCCAGTGGACCCCACCCTTTGGCCTCTCCCTCGCAGCAGTTACTTCCTTGCAAGCGAACAGCCAGAAAAAAACAGCTCCTTTCAGCTTCAGCACAGGCTAATTAGCACAAGTTGATTGGATCAGCCTCCTGACTCTCAGCTGATTTGCTCTCAGCTGTTTTGGACAGGGCTCTCCTGCTTGCTGCAAAGAGGTAAATCGCTGGAGCAGATTTTTTTCCCCTTGTGCTAATCAAGCTACGCTGAAAACAAAACTGAAAGTAAAGCAGGCTGTTTGCTGTAATGAGGCAAAATTGGGCAGAGGCAGAGGGAGTTTTCTTTTTCTTCTTTTCCTCACCAAAAAAGGTAGGTGTGCCTTATACTCCAAATAATACGGTACATAACATTGCCTCTATCCGTCATCTCTTGCCCGTTTTAATATTTCAATTCTTATTCGTTTTTTAACTTGTCTCCCAAATTCCTCCCTTGGGTCTTCCTCTCCATCTGCCCAAATCTCTGTTTTCTAAGTGAACTGTTGTAAGTCGAGGACTATCTGAACCTGGGGGAACGTTCCTAAGCCTTTAGCAGATACTTACATTAATGAACGAGGCATTGATATAATCGGAATCTGGGACCCCTTCAATAGGTGTCAGGTGAACCCTGGAATGGTCATCTAGGAGAGAGAAGACGGCCATGAATGGCAAAAGCATCAGGATGAAGGAGGATCTTCAGTGAAAGTCAAACAAATCTCCAAGAAGGTCAACCTTCACAAGGTCTGGTTTTCGGTGCAGAGGAAAAACTAGAGAAGTGACCGTTCATTAGAACCTATCATTGTCTTGCCGGATCCAATCTGGGTCGGTCACCGGGACAAAACCAGAGGTTTTGTCTTCTGAGCTTTCAGACAGAAACCTGAAAAACCAGAAAGTCCAGCTGCCTCTTGAGAAAAAAAAAAGCTCCTTTGGGACAACCAGCACCTGGATGATTATGAGAATCTCCATAGAAATTTATGCCCAATCTCTAATCTTTTTTTTCCAACCTTCCACTCCTTTGTGATGTTGTTGTTTTATTTCAACCCAACCTAAATGATTTTTTTTTGGTTTTCTTCATCCCGAACGCCATCACTCGGCTAAACAAATAATTCCCACAACACTGTCAAACTATTCACTAAGTCTGCACTACTATTAATCTTCTCATCGTTCCCATCACCCATCTCCTCCCACTTACGACTGTATGACTGTAACTTGTTGCTGGTATCCGTACGATTTATATTGATTGTTTCCTAGTATGATTTGACTGCTTATTTGTTCCCTATGACTATCATTAAGTGTTGTACCTTATGATTCTTGACGAGTGTATCTTGTCTTTTTATGTACACTGAGAACCTATGCACCAAAGAAAAAATTCCTTGTGTGTCCAATCACACTTGGCCAATAAGGAATTCTAATCTAATCTAATCTAAAAGAAGCCATTTTACCAAGAATTGGAATTTACTGGCATTATTTTTTGTGAGATTTGCTTTCTTGCACTACTCCCGAAGGACTCGTCTCCTAGGCAACCTCCTTCGCCTCGCCGCATCTCGGTTTTTGTGCACCACAAAAGAAGGGATGGCCAAAAATC
Source organism: Ptyas mucosa (assembly GCA_012654045.1). Taxonomy (NCBI): domain Eukaryota; kingdom Metazoa; phylum Chordata; class Lepidosauria; order Squamata; family Colubridae; genus Ptyas; species Ptyas mucosa. Next base: position 5,329,353 of record WNWU01000061.1, on the reverse strand, counting down.
AATTTTTCTCCAGGTTCTTGTTCAGCACCTTCACAATAATAGCAGTTCCTGACTGGTGGAGAGAGGTCTCTCCCTCTCTATCTTTTTTAAAGGAGATTCATATTTGGAGCTTGGGCTATTTAAGCAGAGTAGTTTTGAAGAAGGGGCAGAGAACTGTAGATGCACTTTCGAAGGACAGCAGAGAAGATTGTGGGTTTGACTGGATGCAAGGATTTCTCTTGGTTGATCCTAACCAGGATTCAAAGCCGTCACCCCTGACCACAATCTCTGTAACTGCGATCCACTTTACTTAGTAAAGGTAAAGGTTCCCCTCACACATATGTACTATTTGTTCCTGACTCTAGAGGGCGGTGCTCATCTCCGTTTCAAAGCCGAAGAGCCAGCGCTGTCTGAAGACGTCTCCGTGGTCATGTGGCCGGCATGACTCAACGCCAAAGGCGCATGGAACGCTGTTCCCTTCCCACCAAAGGGGGTCCCTATTTTTCTACTTGCATTTTTTTACCTGCTTTCGAACTGCTAGGTTGGCAGAAGCTGGGACAAGTCACGGGAGCTCACTCCGTTACGTGGCACTCTGGATTCGAACCACTGAACTGCCGATATTTCGATTGACAAGCTCAGCGTCTTAGCCACTGAGCCACTGCGTCCCACTTTACTTAGCAGTGAAATATAGAAGGGATTGAGTCCTATTAGATTGTCCACTTCTCCCCCGGTAGGCCAACCATGGATAAATCCCAAGAAAAGAAAAGTTTCAGAAGAAAACAGAACGTTTAATTCAACTACATATGCTAGTTTTATGGATGCTCAGGAAATAGTCAGGCACGGGAAGGGTTTTTCTGGCTCCGGGTGTTTTCTTTTCTGTGGGAAACAGGTCCAAATGGCTCTTTGAGTGTTTAAGGTTGCAGACCCCTGCATTAGACCTTGCTTACTGTATGTTTTTACAATTGCACCACAATCAGAAGTGGTATTCAGCCGGTTCGGGCAAACCGGTAGTGGCTACCTGCGGGTGGGGTGGGCCTGCCCAACCGCCCGGATGCAATCCCGTCCTTTATCACTGTGTTTTTGATGCCAGATGCAAGTGTGGACGGCACACAGAAGCGAATTGCCGTGTTTTGTGACGCCGCATGCATGCGCGGACGGCACGCGCACGCATTTCCGTTGCTGGTCGAACCGGTTGCTACAGAATGGAATCCCACCTCTGACCACAATCTCTAGAAAGCAATTGGCAGAAACTGTGGAATATCAATACATACAAGGCAAAATGTTGACGTATCTGTTCTTCTCTTTGTTTTCTTCTTTGGAGGCGGCTTCACAGGTGGCTTGGATCGGACATGCTGGAAGGGCCTGGAAGGACAGAGCGGATATAAATAACTTGACTGCTACCTCTCTGCTAACCACGACAAACATTAACCAATCAAACCAGAGAGCCTCGGTGGTGCAGCGGATTAAGTGCTAGCACTTAGCTGCCAGCTGCCTGCACTTTGTGAGAGTTCAAATCTCACCAGGCTCAAGGTTGACTCAGCCTTCCGTCCTTTCGAGGTAGGTAAATTGAGGGCCCGGATTGTGGGGACAATAAGCCAGCTTCGTATAGAACAACACCGCTTGGGGGGGGACGAAAGCCCTAATAAGCAGGTATATACATAAAACGTATGCAGGCTACTGGTATAATGCATTGTAAGCCGCCCTGAGTCTACGGAGAAGGGCGGCTTATAAATTGGACTAATAAATAAATAATAATAAATAAATAAAATAAACCAATCTTCATTAAACCAATCTTCAAAAGAGAAAAAACAAGGAAGTCCAGTTGCCTCCTGAAAAGGCACCTTTGGGATAACCATGACCTGATGATGGAGAATCTCTATAGATTATTAATTAATTAATTAACCAACCAACCAACCACATTTATTGCTGTTTGACATCACTTCTGTGGCAGCAGCCAAATTCACGGTAAACTCTGCTTCCAAAGGCATGGATAGGAAACCCTAGGGACAGGGGTGAAAAGCTACCAGTTCACTCCGATTCAGGCAAACTGGTAGCGGCAATGCAAGGCTCCGCCCACCCACCTGGACGTTGTTACTTCCTGCATTTAACCAGGAAGTAACCTGTTTTTGACCCTCTGCGCATGCACAGAAGGCTTTGCGCATGCGCAGAGGGTCAAAAATCAGATGCGACGATGGCGTGCGCGCTTGCTCCGCTCGCGCACGCACACTTCCGAACCAGTAGGGAAGGGAAGTAGATTTCACCTCTGCCTAGGGAGGACGTTGAGTTGCCAATTCTGCAATCTTGGCATGTCAAAAACTAGGGTGGATGGTAAGTTATACGTTGTTTTAAGTCTATAAATAAATTGTAATAAAATTATATTGGAGACTGTGAGTTCTAGTCCTGCGGTAGGCATGAAAGCCAGCTGGGTGACAACACATATTCAACCCTGTGATTCTATTATTCTTGCAAACAGGTTTCAGTGAAGGAAAAGGGTTTTGGTGCTGACGTGCTCCACAAGGGGGCAGCAAAGCTTCCCTCTGGCCAGCATTCAACTTTAGGAGCAGAACTTGAAAACACAGGTAGTCGTCAGTGTGTGACTCCCCGGGCGGACTTCAACTCCCAGAATTCAACCTTCAGTTCAGGAAGTTGAAGTCCACCCATCGACAAGCTGTTGTAGTTGAGAAACTCTGTACATGTACGTATGGCCACAATTGGGGAAGGAAGGAAGGGAGGGAGGGAGAGAGGGAGGAAGAAAGGAAGGAAGGAAGGAAATGGGAGGGAGGAAGGAAGGAAGGAAGGAGGGAGGGAGGGAAATGGGAGGAAGAAAGCAAAGAAGGAAAAGAAGGAAGGAAGGAAGGAAGGAAGGAAATGGGAGGGAGGAAGGAAGGAGGGAAGGAAGGAAGGAAGAAGGAAAAGAAGGAAGGAAGGAAGGAAGGAGGGAGGAAAACAGGAGGGAGGAAGAAAGCAAAGAAGGAAAAGAAGGAAGGAAGGAAGGAGGGAAGGAAGGAAATGGGAGGGAGGAAGGAAGGAGGGAAGGAAGGAAGGAAGCAAAGAAAGAAAAGAAGGAAGGAAGGAAGGAAATGGGAGGGAGGAAGAAAGGAAGAAAGGAAAAGAAAGGAAAGGAGGGAGGGAGGAAGGAAATGGGAGGGAGGAAGGAAGGAAAGAAGGAAAAGGAAGGAAGGAAGGAAATGAGAGGGAGGAAGGAAAGAAGGAAAAGGAAGAAAGGAAGGAAGGAAGGAAAAGAAAGAAAAAGAAAGGAAGGCAGGAAAGAAAGAAAAAGAAGGAAGAAAGGGAAAGAAAGAAAGAGAGAGAGAGAGAGAGAGAAAGAAAGAAAGAATTCTATGCAGAAGATCTAACTTAAACTTAATTTCCACCATGATAGATTTTTTTCCTTTTAAAATAAAAAAACCTTCCCATTTCAAAACCCAAAAAGAATGACCGAGCGGTTGGAGGGGGGGGAGAGAGATGAGGTCAAAGGTCAGCCAAGTACCCACACTGAATTCCTCGCGGAAGAGCTTGTTGTCGTCTGCCATTCGCCGGTTAATGTCCTCCTCCAGTTTATCCACAGGCAGCGGCGGGTACTTCCGGTTGGTGCTGGGAGATCTGGCCAGCAGCGGCATGCTCTGCGGTTCTGCAGGACGGACAGGCGGGAGAGAAACGGGTCGGTTGAGGGGACACCACGGGAGGTCGATGGAGGACCCCAATGAAGAGGAAAGCGAGTGTGTGTGTACACGTGGGGGGGGGGGGGTTTCCTCTGAAAAAGCAACAGCAGGTCCCTCCCCATCGAGTAAACTGAGCTTGGGAACATCAAGGCCTTGTAGCTTCTACAAGAGTAGCAGCAACAGGGAAACTGCATAAAATTCTTTACAAAAAGTCAGTTTGGTCCAGTGGCTAAAGCACCAGGTTATAAAAATGGGAGATGTTGAGTTTTAGTTCTGCCTTAGGCATGAAAAAGGCTGGATGATTTAGGGACAATCACCAGGAGACTGTGAGTTCTAGTCCTGCCTTAGACCTGAAAGCCAACTGGGTAATTTTGAGCCAACCACCAGGTGACGGTGAGTTCTAGTTCAATCACCAGGAGACTGGGAGTTCTAGCCCTGTCTTAGGCATGAAAGTTGGCTGGATGACCAATCACCAGGAGACAGTGAGTTCTAGTTCTGCCTTAGGCCTAAAAGCCAGCTGGGTGACTTTGGGCCAATCACCAGGAGACGGTGAGTTCTAGTACCGCCTTAGTCGTGGAAGTCATCTTTGACTTTAGGCCATTCTCTCTCAGCCCAACCCGCCTCACACGGTTACTGTTGTTGTGAGGAAACTGAGAGAAGGAAGATGTGTTGGATACGCTCGACTCCTTTGAGTTATTTGTAAAATAACAAAGGCGAGATATAAATTAAAAAAAAAAAAGTTCAATACAGATATGTATGACCAATCACATATTGATCGTTCAAAGTTCCCAGAGATCTACTTTGGGGTGGGGGTGGGGGTGGGTGTCCTTAGGAGCCAGATTTAAAGTCCCAACTCTGTCAGTGTTCAGCAATTGGCCACATTTACACGCCTTTGCGACATGTGACGGCGTCATGCCTGCGTTTTTATCTTGAATGATACAAGTAGCTTCCTGTAATTTGGCAAGAGTCTGTCTATAGGCCAGGAGCAATAAAGGATACACTTTAAATCAGGGGTCCCCAACCTTTCGGACCTCAGGGACCACTCAATTTATAATTTTAAATCCCGCGGACCACTAAGATGATTTGCCTAATGATTGGCTGGGTGGGCGTGGCTAGGTGGTCATGTGACCGGGTGGGCGGGGCCAACTCGGTGTCACTCACATCAAGGGGCGCCTTGCCGGCCTCTACTCACTTCTTCCCTCCCAGCAACTCCTCAACTTCCCGCCCGGGCTCCTTAGGGCCCCAAGAGGAAGCAGTTGTTGGAGCTAAGCAGCCACCACAAGAAAGAGTTGGCAAAACAGCTCAGTTCAAACTGGATCTGACCCAAGAAGGAGGCTCAGCGGAAGCACCTCACTGAGGACTAGGAGCATAGGCTTTCCAAGCAGAGGGAAGATCTGCGGGAGTGCAAGACCAGGTACCGGCGCCTGGAGGCTCAGCAGGCTGAGATGGTCAGCCAGTTCCAGGCCATGAGGCAGTCCCACTAGAACGAGGCCCTCCGGCTCTTTGCCACCAGCGGCCCTTCCCTCCCGCCTTCACCCAAAGCCCCACACCAGGAGGCTGAAGCAAACCCCAAGTCGGAATTTCTGTCCCCCTCCGACCCACACAAAGAGACCCCGAAGGGGGAGACTCTCTGCAGCAACACAAACGTTCATTGCACATATCCGTCCCAGGGGTCGTAGTTTGAGGACCCCTGATTTAGTGCGATATAAAAAATGCAAATGATTTTTCTGCGGACCACCAAAATTTTCTCGTGGTGGTCCACGGACCACCAGCTGGTGACTGCTGGTTTAGATAGAAGAAACTCAACAGGTCTTTTCTGGTTTGGGGAGCCCGACACAATATTAGAATATCATGTTGGAAGAGGTCTAACTTGGCGGAAAGTCAGATTTAGGATTTCGACTTCCCGACACCGGAGAGAAGAGACGGCAAGACTCACCAATGTCATCTGTCCGGCCATTGGACAAATGAAAGGAATTGGAGTGGCTCCCGGCCTGTTTGTGTTTTTTGAACCTATGAACAAAAATAAATAAATAATAATAATCGGGAAATCAGCAGTAGACTCGACATCCCGACAAAATTTAACGAAGGTAGTCCTTGACTTGCAACCACTGGTTTAGTGACCGTTTGACGTTACAACAGCACTGGGGGAAAAAAAAGGTGACTTATAACCGTTTTCCGCACTTACGACCTTCAGAGCAACCAAATGGTCATGTGACTGAAATTCAGGCACTTGGCAACTGACTCGTATTTATGATGGCCGCAGTGTCCCTGGGGTCACGTGATTCCCCCTTTTTGGGACCTTGTGTCAAACGAAGCCGTAAGACAATTGTCGTTGTCTTACGACTATAATTGAGGCCAAAATCTCAGTTGCTAAGTGAGACATTTGTTAAGTGAGTTTTGACCCATTTTGCGACTTTTCTGGCCACAGCTGTTAGATGGTTCATTGTGGTTGTTAAATGAATCCGGCTTCCCCATTGACTTTGCTGGTCATGTCACAGACATTGACCACATGACCCCAGGATGTTGCAACCGTCATAAATATGACTCAGCTGCCAGCATCTGAACTTCGATTACAGCAATGCTGCAACGGTCATAAGTGTGAGAAATGGTCATAAATAGCTTTTTTAGTGCCGTTGCAACTTTGAAAAGTCACTAAATGAACTATTGTAAATCAAGGACTATGTATATACATACATACATAGATACATATGTGTGTGTGTTTTCCTTTCTTTATACTTTTTCACACTTCTATCCCTATTCTCTATTTATTCTTTATCTTTTCTCTGTTGGCTTATGTTGTTCTTTTAAGGTGTACGCTTTGCAAAATGTAATAAAATTATTAGACACTGTTAGGAAATGATAATTACCTAACTTGTTGGGTTGGGAATATATAAACCCTCAATATAGCTTTAAGACTGTATTGCTGTATTGCATCATACTGTGTCCTGATTGGTTAACTCTGTAGCCAATGTCCTTAAGAGGAAGCTTGAAACATGGTTTGTTTCTCTTTGCTGATCATTATTGCTCTTTGCCGATCATTATTCTTTTTGCTGATCATTATTGCTCTTTGCTGATCATTACTTTCTTTGCTGATCATTACTGCTCTTTGCTGTGTTTGCTACTGTTTGCAACTGTTTATTGTGTATGACTACGACGACTGGTAAGAAGACTTTGTTATTGGAATATCCCTGGACTATTGTTTTACTATCTACTGCTTTATCTGTGTATGACTTGGACTGTTTATTGGACTGTGCCTTATTCCTATTTCCTAAAAGTAAGCACAACTCAGTGTATCTGTGTGTTGGCTGTGATTATTCGCAACTGCTCTCAATCGTTTTCATGTGCACACCCTTGCTACTCAAGGGTTGCTCTGCGAATTCCTTAACAGACACGCAAGAGTAATATGCTACAGTTGGATTCTGCACACATTCATGCCAGCAACAAGAGGCAACGCCTGGCATAAGAACAAACCTAGATCAAAAGAAGGGTTGCAAAGGGACAGAGAGAAATTAAAATTATATGAATAAAACAAGGCAACTTTCTGAATATTTAAGAGTCAGGCTCAATAATTTCCTCATAAGCCGGTCTTCAAAGCAAGAGGTTCTTGATGAAGCGTGACCTCGCATAATTGTGTGTTATCAAAATGCAGCAACCGGCACATCCTCATTTAAATATTCATGAACCCCTGAGTTTTGTACAACTTTGAAATGGTACCATTTCCAGGCCCAACAGTTAATTCTAAAAAACCAGAGTATCCGCTCCTCGAAAAACACTGCAAGAGATCGACAAAAATACAAAAATACAGGGAGTCCTCGTTTAATGACTGCTCGTCTTCAGTTTAATGACTGTTCATTGCACAGCTCGTTTCATGGCTGTCCAAAGTTACAACGGCACGGAAAAATATAACTTATGGCTGGTTTTTTTCAGAGTTACGACCTTTGCAGCATCCCCATGAATCACGTGATCAACATTCGGACGCTTGGCAAGCAGTTCATATTTATAATGGGTTGCAGCGTTCCGGGGTGTGTGTGTGTGTGTGTGTGTGTGTGTGTGTGTGTGTGTGTGTGATGCAATCCCCTTTTGCGATCTTCTGACGAACCAAATCAACGGGGATGTTCTGCCCCAGCTATGGACCCCAAAGAACGTAGCACACACAAACTCTATACAAAACTTATTTTACTGAAATAACTTAAGTCTTTATCAACCAAAAGCTGTTAATAAACTGTCTTAACAGCCTACCAGAATTCTAAGATAAGGTAATCACAGTCTTACTAGAGTTGGCAGAAAGCCCAGAAACAATTTTGCAGAGAATCCAGACGCGAAGGAGATTGAACTAAAGTTGTTCCCTACAGCTTGCTGCAAGCGGCGTTCCTCCTTAAATAGGCTAAGGGAGTGGCCAATTAGCCCCAAGCTTTACTCTCGAGGAGACCTCCTCCTGAGGAGCCACTCCTGCCTTTTGGCTGCTCTGCGCGCCCGTGGATCGAGAAGAGGCTCCTTCTCTTCGTCCTCTTCACTTATGGGAGCTTCTGGAGGTTCTGAAGGCCCTGGCTGAATCCCGGCCTCTGGCACCACATCTTCTCCAGCCTCCTCACTGTCCGACTCGAGTGCCAGCTGCACAGGCTGCTGGTGCAGCACCACACCAGCCTCCTCGCTGTCGGAATCAGCTACTAGCTGCACAGGCCGCGGACGGGCCAAAACAGGGGAAGCCGGATTCACTTAACAACCCGGCTTACTAATTTACCAACTGCGGTGATTCACTTTAACAACGGTGGCAAGGAAAGTCGTAAGATGGGGGCAAAACACACTGAACAGCGGTCTCGCTCAACCACAGGAATTCTGGGCCCAGTTGCGGTCGTTGTTCCCGGTAGCTTCTGTTTTGCAAAAGTTGCAAGGAGATGCATTTCATTTTATTTTTTGGCGTGAGGGTGCAGACTGGCAAGATAACGCCGCAAATGGCTACGGTCACGTTTGACAGCCCGTGGAGGAAATGGTCCCCGTGCGGTAGGTTTTGTTTCTCAAAACAAACAAGGCCTCGAATCAAACCTGCCCGTGCCGATTTTACACACACACACACACAAAAGTGTCTCCACCCTTCCTGTCACTGGGTGGTTTTGTTCTGCAGCCCTTTTTTTAAAAAAAAAAAATCCAGCTTTCGGTGGGTGGATCATTTCAGATGACAGCAAATCATTCATTTCGCATGCTTCTCGCAATCCGTTTCCTGGTTTGAGTGGGAACCTTTTTATTCCTAGATTCTTGCGTAATTTGCAAGTTTAGAATAGAATAGAATAGAATAGAATAGAATAGAATAGAATAGAGTAGAGTAGAGTAGAGTAGAGTAGAGTAGAACAGAGTAGAGTACAGTAGAACAGAACAGAACAGAGTAGAGTAGAATAGAGTAGAGTAGAGTAGAGTACAGTAGAGTAGAATAGAAGAGAGCAGAGCAGAGCAGAGCAGAGCAGAACAGAACAGAACAGAATAACAGAGTTGGAAGGGACCTTGGAGGTCTTCTAGTCCAACCCCCTGCTAAGGCAGGAAACCCCACACCAGAGATGGCTAACCTTTTTGTCAATGCGTGCCAAAAGTGGGGGGAGCACGGTGGGGTCACATGCATGCGTGCCTACATCCATAATTCTATGCGCCCCGCCCCTGTGCTCCCCCCCTGCTTTTGGCACGTGATGGCACGGTGGGCCCAGTAGGCCCATTTTTTGCTCTCCCCAGGCTCCAGGGCCTTTCTAGGAGCCTGGGGAGGGAAAAAATGCCCCCCCAGACGCCCTCCGGCAGCCAGAAACAGTGTGTTTCCTGACTTCTGGTAGGCTCAGAAGGACTGAAAATCAGCTGGCTGGCGCACACATGCGTGCTGGAGCTGAGCTCATGTGCCCACCGATATGGCTCCACGTGCCACCTGTGGCACCCGTGCCATAGGTTCGCCATCACGGCCCTACACCATTTCAGACAAATGGTTGTCCAATCTCTTCTTAAAACCTTCCAGTATTGGAGCATCTGTGACTTCTTGTGGCAAGTTGTTCCACTGATTAATTGTTTCCTGTCAGGAAATTTCTCCTTAGTTCTGAGTTGCTTCTCTCCTTGATTAGTTCCCACCCATTGCTTCTTGTTCTACTCTCAGGTGTTTTGGAGAATAGCTTGACTCTCTCTTCTTTGTGGCAAAGATATTGGAAGACTGAGATATTGGAAGGCTGCTATCATGTCTCTCCTAGTCCTTCTTTTCATTAAACCAGACATACCCAGTTCCTGCAACCGTTCTTCCGAAGTTTTAGCCTCCAGCCTCCTAATCCTCTTTGTTGCTCTTCTCTGCACTCTTTCTAGAGTCTCCATATCTTTTTTACATCGTGGCGACCAAAACTGGATGCAGGATTCCAAATGTGGCCCTTCCCAAGGCCTTATAAAGTGGTATTAGCACTTCACGTGATTGTATCCCTCTATTTATGCAGCCTAGAACTGTGTTGGGTTTTTTGGCAGCTGCTGCACACGACTGGCTCCTATTTAAATGGTTGTCCACTGGGACTCCAAAATTCCCTCTCACAGTTTACTACTATTGAGCAAGGTACCACCTATGCTGTACCTGTGCATTTTGTTTTTCTTCCCTAAATGTAGAACCTTGCTTTTTTCACTGTTGAATTTCATTTTGTTAGATAGTGCCCAATGTTCAAGTCTATTTTCAATCTCTTCCTCCCCTCCCATCACACACTTCTTTTCACACGCCTGTTGCTTTGCACCTACAAGATGGCCAGGGACTTTCATCCCCTGATGACTTCAACATTATTTTTGGAGCTGAAGAATGTGGGAGGGAGGGAGAGACGGGGGGGGGGGGGGGGAGGGAGAGAGAGAGAGAGAGAGAGAGAGGGAGAGGAAGAGAAGTTAGACTTCATCTCTTAACAATAACCTTTTCTGCATTTCTTTTGAGCGTAGCCCTGTGTTAAAAAAAAACCACCGAAACCTGAATCTTTACACTTACAGACAAGCCAAGGCTTGTTTGTAGGAAAAACCCAAATTGTTGTTATTACGGTTCGTTGCAGAGTCAGCCAGCTGTTCAGACTGGATTTGGCATTTTTTGTCTACCTCTGGAGTCCCTCCCGAGGACGCGGGATGAACAGATGTTGATGCTTGGTGGTGTTAAGAAATATCGTTGCGGGCTGTAAGGTTTTTCCCAAGGAAAGTTGTCCTTTTTTGCAATTGCACCTGGGAGAAAAGGATGTGTTAGGTAGATGTTTAGGCTGGGATTCGGCATCGTTAGCCACCTCTGTTGAAGTCCTTCCCAAGGAACCTGAGAGGGACAGATGTGGATGTTTGATGGCGTTACAAATATCGTCGCACGATGGAAGCTGTTCCGAGCTCTTTGGGCACGTTGAGAATATATCTGCTGAATGTAACTCCTCATTGGTGATAGGAAGGGCATCTGGCCAGTAAACACTCAGTTGGCCAGACGCCACCTTGCAAGGGATTATGGGGTTGTTAAAAGGGGATGAGGCTGGAAGCTGTTCCGAGCAAAGCTGCCTTTTGCAACTGACTGGTTTTTGTCAATGTCGATGGTGCTCCAGATGTTTTGGGATTGCACCCAAGATGCCTATGACAATCTGTGCTACCTTTGCTTTCTTTTTGCCGTAGTCGTTTCACTTCTATTTTGCAAGTCTTTGTATTCTCTAGTTCTTTCTTCTCATATTGCTTCATTGCAGTCAGCTAGATGTTCAGGCTGGAATTGGCATTTTTATCCATCTATCGAGTCCTTCTTAATAACCTGGGATAGGCAGATGTTACTGTTTGATGATGTTAAAAGTAGCATGGCAGGATGTAAGCTATGCCGAGTAAAGCTGCCTTTTGCAATTGACCGATGAGGGTTTTGTCAATGCCAATGGTATTCAAGTGATGTTTTGGTTGTTTAAGGACTGCATCTAAAGTACCTATTTTTTATTATTATTATTATTATTATTATTATTATTATTATTATTATTATTAAATTTATACACCACTCCTCTCTCTTTGGCTTTGAAGTGGAGATGAGCACCGCCCCCTAGAGTCAGGAATGACTAGCACATATGTGAGAGGGGAACCTTTTACCTTTACCCATAAGAAATAAGTAAATAAATATATACTGGGCAGCCAGAAGCACATTTTAGATTGATTCTTGTGTATTTTTTCAATCGTCTCTCGCAGCCTTACGGGGAAGGCATGCTAATGCAATGCAAAGGGGAAGGGGAAGAGGAGAAGGTCACTCACCTTAACATGTAGAGGACAATAATAATAAATACTATGACGAGCAAGGAGGAGAGGGCCACCATTACAGCGATGATGGGCGTCTCATCTGGAAGGGAGAGAGAAAACACGAGAGATTTCAGGTGATGGGTTTTGGCTCGGCAAATGGTGACAGTAAGCATTTCAAAGCTTCTCCATTCGGTCCCCAAAAGGTAGCTGAACGTTGGGAGGTGAACAGAAGAACTCTGAAGTGGATTTGAAATGAAAAGCCAATTTTTACTCCCACCTGTAAAGGCTGGGCGACTTTGGGTCAATCACTAGGAGACGGTGAGTTCTAGTCCTGCTTTA
>WNWU01000061.1:5231815-5242312 GCA_012654045.1 Ptyas mucosa | reverse complement strand
TATTCTATTCTATTCTATTCTATTCTATTCTATTCTATTCTATTCTAAAAATGATATTTTTCTTATTGAAGTCCTCTTTCCCTAATGTTGATTTGAAGGAATCCATTGGAGATACAGATACAGTTACAGAGGAGGTATTCAGCTGGTTAGGACCGGTTCGCTTGAACCGGTAGCCTGGCTCTATGCCATCCTATTTAGGCAAATTTTTGAGGCCAGGCGAATCTGCGCAAGGCAGGCAGGCACGAGCTTCAAGCAACTGTGCGCACGGCGAACCGGTAGTAACATAATCTGAAACCTACCGATGTACAGGTAGTCTTTGATTTACAACAGTTCGTTTAGTGACCGTACGAACTTAAAACGGCGCTGAAAAAAAAAATGACTTACGGCCCTTTTTTCACACTTTATGACCATGGCAGCATTCCCCACAGTCATGCGATTGACATGCGGATGCTTGGCAACCGGTTCATAGTTATGACCGTTGCTATGTCCCGGGGGAAGGGTGGTGGTGTCACGTGACCCCTCTTTTTACGACCTTCCGACAAGCAAAGTCCATGGGGAAGGCCAGATTTACCTTAGCAACCGTGTTCCTAATTGAACCACTGCAGTGATTCACTGAACGACGGTGGCAAGAAAAGTCGTAAAACGGGGGCAAAACCCCCCCTTCGCATCTCGCTTAGCGGCAGAAATGTTGGGCTCCGCTGTGTTCGTAAGTCGAGGACTAACCATAGTCAATGGAACAGCTTGCCTCCTTGAAGTGGCGGATGCTCCATCAATGGGGATCTTTCAAGAAAAAATCGGACAACCATTTGTTCAGCATGGTATAAAGACTCCTGCCTGGGTAGGGGATTGGACTAGAACAGGGGTCCCCAATCTTTTGGACCTCAGGGACCTCTACATTCATAATTTTAAATCCCGCAGACCACTAATATGATCTGCCTAATGACCAGTTGAATGGGCGTGGCTAGGTGGTCATGTGACTGGGTGGGCGTGGCCAACTTGATGTCATTCACATCGAGGGTGCCTCGTCGGCCTCTACTCGCCCCTCCCCTCCCAGCCACTCCTCGTCTGCCCGCCCGGGCTCCTTAGGCCACAATAGGAAGCAGTTGTTGGAGCTAAGCAGCCACCACGAGAACAAGTTGGCAAAACAGCTGGCTCAGCTCAAATTGGATCTGACCCAAGAAGGAGGCTCAGGGGAAGCACCTCACTGAGGACTAGGAGCCTAGGCTTTCCAAGCAGAGGGAAGACCTGCGGGAGTGCAAGGCCAGGTACTGGTGCCTGGAGGCTCAGCAGACTGAGATGGTCAGCCAGTTCCAGGCCATGATGCAGTCCCACTGGGACGAGGCCCTCTGGCTCTTTGCCACCAGTGGCACTTCCCTCCAGCCTTCGCCCAAAGCCCCACACCAGGAGGCTGAAGCAGACCCCAAGTAGGAATTTTTGCCCCCCTCCAACCCACACAAGAAGACCCCGAAGAGGGAGACTCTCTGCAGCAACACAAACGTTCATTGCACGTATCTGTCCCAGGGGTCGTAGTTTGATTTAGTGCAATATAAAAAATGCAAATAATTTTTCTGCGGACCACCAAAATTTTCTCACGGACCACCAGTTGGTGACCACTGGACTAGAAGACCTCCCAGGTCCCTTCCAGCTCTTAGGATTCTATAATATGTTGATGTCCTAAATAGGATGAGTCGACTCCTTTTGGGCACCTGAATCCCTAAGGTGATTCTGGCTAGCTGGCAGGCGAATCACACCGTTCATCAGTAATTTGTGCTTTTAAAATTAATTTTAGTAATCTATCCAAGGATCTGTGGGTGGGACTCTTATCACTTCAAAGAGCATTCCTTCATTCCTGCAATGATTATATCACGCAGGAAAGAGAGTGTGGTGCAGTGGTGAAAGGCAAGGGGTTAGAAACTAGGAGATTGGGAGTTCTAGTTCTGCCTTGGGGATGCCAAGAAAACTGCAGGGTCTCATCCAGACAGCCAATAGTGACCCCAAAATGACTCAAAAATTAAAAAAAATAAAACAGCTACCAAGGGAAAATGTTCTCCAACTAGTGTCCACTTATCCAACAGTCCATCTTCCTCTCTATCTAAATCAGTGTTTCTCAATCTTGGTAACTTTTAAGACGTGTGGACTTCAACTCCCAGAATTCATCAGCCAGCCAAGCTTAAAAGCTGGCTGGGGAATTCTGGGAGTTGAAATCCACCCATTTTAAAACTTGCTGGCTAGGGAATTCTGGGAGTTGAAGTCCACACGTCTTAAAAGCTGGCTGGGGAATTCTGGGAGTTGAAGTCCATCCCTCTTAAAACTTGCTGGCTAGGGAATTCTGGGAGTTGAAGTCCATACGTCTTAAAAGTTGGCTGGGGAATTCTGGGAGTTGAAGTCCAAACGTCTTAAAAGCTGGCTGGGGAATTCTGGGAGTTGAAGTCCACCCCTCTTAAAACTTGCCAAGATGGAGACACCAGCAGTCTGAATCAAACCACAGCACTCCTTGAGCAAAATGGTACCAGAGTTAGAATTTATATGTTTATGGCTTAGCTCAATAAATTAAGCCACAGTTTGCTTAAACAATGACCAATTATGAACCAGAATAACAATAAGTCACCCTTAGCTAGGTTCGCTCATTGCATTAAACCATAAACCATTAATCCAGCTTCTTTGGGTTTGGGCCTACCATATCATCGGAATCACTTTTTCACTTCTTCCAAGCAAGTCAAGAAACTTAGCGCTAAGAATAAAATACGAATACATTTATGCCATAAATAAAGAATACTGTATTATTCAATTCTTGCTATTTTATAACCCCATAACCCCCTAACCTGATTTTTTATGTTCACAATGCTTTTCTATTCTATTTCTATATATAATTTTACAATGTTGTAAGACACCCAGAGTCGCTTTGGATAGTGAGATGGCTGGCGGATAAATTTAATATAAATAAATAAATATCAACAGGATATTGTTTTAAATTTATAGTTCTATTTACTTCATAGTCTGTCTGAATCCAGAGATTATGGAATGAAGGGGACATTGTAATCTCTGGGCTCAGAAGTACTATAAAGTGAGTAGAACTATAAATTTAAAACAACAACTCAGAAATGCCCCCTTAAATTACAAATATATAAACCAGCAAGTTAACAATCTTTTGCATTGCAGAATGTTGAAATTCTACAGGAAAATGAAAAACTGAAATAAGTCCAAAAGGGAAAAATATTTAATTGAGAATTAACTGCACCATGGAAAAAGGGGTGCAGTGAAAGGAGACGAACAGAAGGGTGAGAATACGGATAGTATTCTTAATTTACAATCATTAATTTAGTGACCATTCTAAGTTACAACATTCTAAGTTGGACCGTATGACTCGTTTAGCAACCGTAGCAAAAAGGATTTCAATTCAGATGTGGCTCACTTAACGACCGCCTCACTTAGCCATGGAAATTCTGGTCCCGACTGTGGTCGTATGTCGAGGGCTATCTGTACCCTATTTTGTTGTACAATCCTGCTAAATTCAGGATGGATCCCACTAAGCCATGAGGACTAGCTGCATTTAAGGAGGAATCTGCAATCCTTGGGGATGATCGCAGAGTTAGCGTGTATTTTTTCCCCCCATCCATTAATTATTAGATTAATTTACTCAAAATTACTGCTCAATTCTGTAATTGGTGCCTGGAAACTCCATGACTTTTTATCATGAAGCTTCACTGTTGTGTTTAATGCACCATTATGATTCTTTTTAATTAATTTAACTTCCTAGGCAAGCAAGAGCTATCCCGTTGCAGGAAAAAAAAAAGTCTGCAAGGAAATGTTGAGTTTGATCCAATACTGTTGCTTGTTTAATAAGCTACACAAACACAGTGGCAATGCTAGCTTTGCACAACTGGAGGTAAACGTTTTGCAGCAGTAACAGTCTACATACAGCCAGTTCAAAAGAAACAACTCAATTCTTCCTTACTTGAAAAGATTAAAAAACCTTGTTAAAAAAACAATCACACGGTTTTTGTAGCCAGCCCCAATCCGTTGACTCAACCTTAAAGCTGTCAAGATCACTGCTCTGATTTCCAAATAATTCAAAATTATCTCTACCTCCAAACCAATTTTCCAGGCCTTGCCAGACTCCGCTCCAATCAATCATCCTTCCTTTATTGGAATATATGCACGTGCGTGTCTCACACACAAACATATATAAACTTCAACCGGTATTATAACCCCTAATTCAAAGGATTGCAACAGATGGAAAACATGGCTAAATAAGAGTTATTCTCTTTAAATACAAATGTCAAGAAGCTAATAACCTTAATGGAGAAATCAACTTTGAAATGTAGGAATAACAAAATCTGACGAGGAATTACAAGATAGATAGATAGATAAGATAGATAGATACCATAGATAGATCAAGATACTGTAGATAGATACCATAAATAGATATAGATAGATATGATCGATAGATACCTTAAATAGATACCATAGATACCATAGATAGATAGATAGATACCATAGATAGATACGATGAATAGATACGATAGATAGATAGATAGATACCATATAAAGATAACATAGATAGATACCGTATATAGATAGATACCATAGATAGATAGATACAATCGATAGATACCATAGATAGACAGATAAATAGATAGATACCATATAGATACCATAGGTAGATATAGATACCATAGGTAGATATAGATACCATAGATAGATAGATAGATAGATAGTAGATAGATAGATAGATAGATAGAGATTCCAATCCCTAGAACAATATTGCATGAAGTTTCTTGAAGACAGAACATTCTCAAAAACAGTGATTTTTCAGCCCCGTTTTCAGACTGTAAGGAGAAAGACAGATCTGCTATTACAAAGAGGTTTCATTATATCCAGATTTTTTTTTTAAAAAAAAAAGCATCACAGGAACATTTTAGGTACCCCATGATGTTCTAAAGATGAATTCCCAAAGGAGGAAGATTGCACAAATTATAAATAAATAATCCGTTTAAAATCCGTGGGCCTTCCTTTGGAAAGAACATAAAGCTTTTCAGAGAACAAAATGTTATTTATTCTGCTGTTGCCACCGACTTAGGAGGTTAGAGTCACAGAATCTTCCCGTTTGCTTCCACGGATGAAGCCAAACCAGGGTCCCCGGGACAGATTCCTAGCCGATCCCCTCTCGAGGGGATCAAGTTTGGATCCCTGCTGTTGTCAGAGCAGACGATGGTGGACTTCAAGAGCCAAGCAGTCTGGGTTTGAGTTACAAGGCACTTCCCGTGATGCAGGCCAGAGATAAGGAAGGGCCCAGCCCATTGACATTTTAAGTCACAGTTCATATCCCCAGCGTGTGACCAGGAGGAGGTCTTCTCCAAGGAATATCTCAAAAAAGCAAGAAGAAAAACCACCCTTCAAACTCCTTTTTAAGCACAGAGAGAGGGAGGGAGAAAAACGACACTGCAGGAGGAAGGTTCTTTCCTACTCAAATCCACCTTTAAATGAAAATATTCGTAGCTCAAGGTTGAAACCGAGGGGTCTCTGGGCTTGGTGGTTTTCTGGCAGACATTTCATTTTCCAAACTAGGTAACCTCATCAGTGCTAATAGGGAGTGGGGTTTGTTCTCTGCTTATATATGTATAAACCCCACTGCCTTTTAGCACTGATGATGTTACTTAGTTGGGTAACGAAACGTCTGCCAGAAAACCACCAACTTCAGAGAGCACCAGGGCTCCACAGTCGTCGTCCTCCTCCTCTCCACCAACTTCCACTCCCTTCTAGCACTGATGACGTTACCTAGTTGGGTCCTGGAACGTTTGCAAGAAACCCACCAAGCCCAGAGAGCACTAAGGCCCCTACAGTCCATCTCCTCCTCCTCCTGCTCTCCAGCAACTCCACTGCCTTCTAGCACTGATAACGTTACCTAGTTGGGTCATGAAACGTCTGCAAGTCAACCACCAGCCTCAGAGACCACCAGAGATCCATTATATCGAGCTTTAATTTCTGTACAGGCAGTCCTCGACGTATGACAACAACGGAGCCCAAATTTTCTGTCGCTAAGCGAGACAGTGTTGACAGTTGAATTCTGCCCCGTTTTACCACCTTTCTTGCCACGGTTCCCCCATTGACTTGGCCTGTCAGAAGGTCGCAAAAAGAATAGGGATCACGTGATCCCAGCACAGGGCATCCGTCATAAAGATGAGTCAGTTGCCGAGCACCTGAATTTTGATCACGTGACCCTGGGGATGCCGCAACCGTCATTAAGTGTGAAAAATGGCTGTAGGTCATTTTTTTTCCCCCAGTGCCTTTGTCAGTTCGAATAGTCATTTAAGTCAAGGACTGCCTGTACCCAATCTCAGAATCAGAATAGAGCTGGAAGGGACTTTGGAGGTCTTCTAGTCCAGCCCCCCCTCTCCAAGCAGGAGACGCTATTTCAGACAAGTAACTGTCCAGTCTCAATCCATCACTATGGATGGATGGAGACCACCAAAGACAAAAGTGGAGAAGACCTCCAGCGGCTCTTAATCCCCCCCAAATATTTCCTTTTCCTCTTGCCCCCGCTTTATATATGTCTAACACATACACATCTACATACATCACACACATGCACACATGTAAAATGCCCCTTTTGCAAAAGGCTCGGTGGCCTCGAAAGCCGCCTTCCACAACAGGCTCTGCTCTCAGTCCTTCCTACATCTCGGCCCGGCCGGAGGGAGAGAAGGGAAAAACAGGGTGGAAAGCATCTGTCTGAATGCCAAACGGGGCTGGGCCAGAGGCCTCGGCTCACTTCCTCACCGCCCGCTTTGCCGGAAAAGAAGAGAAGGGCCTTGTTAAACCACCACGGTTAGATATATTTTCCCGGATCCCCAAAAATGATGTATGCGCTTCCTGTATCGGAGAATATACACACATATATATGTATACATGCTTCCCGTATCTTGGAATATAAGGATGTTCCCCGCATCAGATAAACTTGCAAAGTCTGGGAGGGTCAGCAACGCAGCTCCAGAAAACCCGGCTGCTCCAGAAAAATATTCCATTTCCACCCCCCCCTTCCCCCGTCTCTTCCCAAAAAACCCTCCTCCCTCCTTTTGCAGATTTAAATCGAAAGAAAAAGCAGTAGGAAATACTTTTCCAGCTAGATCTTCGGTAACCAACCTGAAGTCAGGAAAACATCCAGCAACAGGGTGGGAGGATTGGAGGGGGTGCAAAGGGTGATCCCGGAGCCTTGCATGGCTGGGCAGCCCGTAAACCTGGTTTGTTTCCTTGCAACAACTAGGTTAAAAGCAAGGTTGGAAAGGGGGAAGCCCAGGAGGACGGGAACTGGGAAGGAAGGAGGGAAGATCCTCTGCCTTCCACTAAAATAATACTAATTAAAATATAATTCCATTAAAATATACTAATACTACTAATAATACATACTAATACTAGTAATAATAATAATTGTTCAGTTGACTGAGTTTCATGATTAATGAATAAACTATATAATACTAATACTAATAAGCACCGGTCAATAATATTTGTGATACATTTTTAAATATTCAGTTGACTGAGTTTCATGTTTAATGAAGAAAAGACAATAATAATAATAATAATAATAATAATAATAATAATAATAGTAATAATAATAGTAATAATAATAAAAATAATAAATATCTTAAGAAGGTACTTGGTTGATACCTAGGACGCTGTGGCAGCAACCTGTATCAACCATTAGCACCAGTCAATGGTATTTGTGATGCATTTTTGAATGTTCAGTTGACTGAGTTTCATCTTTAATGAAGAAAAGAGAATAATAATAATAATAATAATAATAATAATAAAAATAGTAAATATTTTAAGAAGATACTTGGTTGATCCCTAGGACGCTGGCAGCAACCAGTATCAACCATTAGCACCAGTCAATGGTGTTTGTGATTCATTTTTGAATGTTCAGTTGACTGAGTTTCATATTTAATGAAGAAAATAATAATAATAATAAAAATAAAAATAGTAAATATCTTAAGAAGATACTTGGTTGATCCCTAGGACTCTGTGGCAGCAACCCATATAAACCATTAGCACCAGTCAATGGTATTTGTGATGCATTTTTGAACGTTCAGCTGACTCGAGTTTCATGTTTAACGAATAAAGTATATAATAATAAGTAATAATAATAATAATAATAATAATAATAATGAAATTTCCACTGGGAAGGGAAGGGAAAGGGCAAGAAAAAAAGGGGGGGAGGGAGGATCTGTCTAGTCCACTCCTCCCCACCCCCACCCCCGCAAAAAAGGGAGTTCAAAGAGAAGCTAAAAGGAGAGTTTGAAGGCCGATCTTCCTTCCTTGGGGGAGGGGGGGCTGCGGATGATGGGAGGTGGAGTCCAGCTCCCTCTTTTTTTTTAAAAAAAGAGGGCGTTTGAAGGCCTTGCGGAAGGTGGGGGGGGGGGGAAAAGAAGTGGGCTGCGGATGATGGGAGATGGAGTCCAGCTCCCACTTTTTTAAAAAAAGGGCCGAAAAGGAGGAGTGCAAAATATGTGGGGGGGGGGGGGGGGGGGGGGGGGGGGGTGGGGGGGGGGGGTGCAAAGAAAAAAAAGGGGGGGTTCCCCCCATAGGGGGGGGGGCGTCCCCCCACCCCGAGAAAGGGAAGAGGCGGCGGGGGGGTGAGAGGAAAAATGGGAAATGACTCGGACTTACGACGGCCAGTCCGGGCTGAGCTCACAGCCTCCTCCTCCGATCCCGGGCGCGACGGCGGCGGCACCTCCCTTTCCCCAGCGGCGGCTGCCGTGCCTGCCCGCCGCCCTCGCCGCCACCGCGGTGCCGCTCCATGCACGGGGACGAGCGAGCGAGGGGAGCGAGCGAGGGCGGCGGAGGCGCTTCCACAGCAGCCCGAAAGAAGGAGCCGCAGCACCGGCCAGCGCTGGGGAGGCTTCCCAACCGGGCGCTCGCGGGCGGCGGCAACGGCAGCAACGGCGTCTCCCTCCCCTCAGTCGCTCCCTCCTTCCCACCCTCCCCCCGAAGCCCCGGCCCACGCGCCCGCTGGCGCATGGAAGCCGCGCGGCGATTGGGCGGATGAGAGAGAGGCTCTGGTTGGACGCCACACGCTCCGCCTCCCCTCCCGACCCGAGAAAGGGCAACCTGCGTTCGCGCCCTCTCGTGGGAGGGGACTCGGGAAGTTTCGGCGCCCTTCGGAAAAGGGAAAGAGGGAGGGACAGGAAGGGAAGGAAGGAGGCCGTTGGCATGGCAACGGGCAAGGGAAAAAGGAGGGAACTAGATTTAACGGAGTTTGGAGGGAACCTTCTAGGTCAGGGGTCGGCGACTGTGGCCCTTTTTACAACCTGTGGACTTCAACTCCCAGAATTCCCGAGACAGCCAAGCTGGCTATATAAAATAAAAATTAATAAAGTATATTAGTATAATATTATAGACTATTATATATCATAATGTGCAATAAATATATGATCGTCAGCACCAACATTGGTCCCTGTCAAAACAAAACGGGTTTTATAGCTGATGAATTGACCCATACCTTGGATCAAAAATGTTAAGGCCCAGCATCCAAACTCTACTTTGGGTCTAAGTTTATTAACGGGTGAATTACCATGATTATATTTCAGCCAGAATTTTTCTTTCTCTTTCTTTTTCTTTCTTTCTTTCTTTCTTTCTTTCTTTCTTTCTTTCTTTCTTTCTTTTTCTTTCTTTCTTTCTTTCCTTCTTTCTTTCTTTCTTTCTTTCTTTTTTCAGCTTACCATCTGTTCCAACCTCAGGAAATTCGAACACCTGCAAAATCAGACTGTAGCATCTGCATAATCTCATTTTGGGAGGTGTTTTCTTTTCTCCTCCCTGCCCCACGGCGAGCCTCTGAATAGGGGCAGGAAGGAGGAAGGACTTCTATAATTGGAGTTCCCATGGAATTTTTAAAACGATGGACAGCCTTAGCGTGAGGTTGGCTGGGTTGCAATAAAATATATATATATTTCGCCAATCGAATCAAGAGTGACTCCACCTTTGAGTTGGGTGGCACTAAACTGGTCAAGCCCTGTTATCAGAACACACCCAGGGGAAAAGCTATTAACCGAATTAACTGTTCCACTACTAACACCCTTGTCATGGTTCCTATAAAAAATTATAAATGGGTACTGTATACCTTAAAGGTGTTTGTGGCCTACTAATTAAGCCGAGTCAGGTGTTGCACGTAATTTTTTAACCATTGTTCACTGAATCAACTTTGGGAGCCGGTTTGATCGGATGGCAAAGAAACCAGACTAGAAACCAGAAGGCTGGGAGTTCTAGTCCTGCCATAGGCATAAAAGCCATCTGGGTGATTTTGGACCAATCACCAGGAGATGGTGAGTTCTAGTTCCACCTTAGGCATGAAAGCCGGCTGGGTGACCTTTAGATCAACCACCAGGATATGGTGAGTTCTAGTCTTGCCTTAGGCATGAAAGACAACTGGGTGACTTAGGGCCAATCATCAGGAGACAGTGAGTTCTAGTCCTGCCTTAGGCATGAAAGACAACTGGGTGACTTTGG
>WNWU01000061.1:5196467-5209443 GCA_012654045.1 Ptyas mucosa | reverse complement strand
TCTTTGAAGTCTAAGGCGGGACTAGAACTCACCGTCTCCTAATTTCAGGCCTGGTGCTTTAATCAGTAGATCAAACTGGCTCTCATTGCCAATTCTGTGCCTCAATCCCGGTAGTGTGAGAGACAGCAATCCTATCATCCCAGGCTGGTGGGTTTCCTCCATTATAGCAGCAGCCCCCAACCAGGGCAAGAGTGAAATCTATTTACCTTCCCTACCGGTTCGGAAGTGCATGCGCTGGAAGTGCATGTGTGTGCTTGGACCCTCTGCACATGCGCAAATCCTTCTGCGCATGTGCAGAGGGCAAAAAACAGGTTACTTCCTGGTTAAAACCAGGAATTAATGACAACCGGGTGGGTGGGTGGAGCCTTGTGCTGCCGCTGCTACCAGTTCTCCAAACCATCTGCTGCCGTTGCTAGTGGTTCGGCCGATCCGAACTGGTAGCATTTCACCCCTGATCCAGGGGTGGTATTCACCTACCTTTGCTATTGGTTCGCCAATGTGAGCGTGCACGCTGGCATTGCCCACATGCGCCACCTCCGTGCATGCCCAAGCATCCCATGCATGCCCAGAGGGTAAAAAATGGGACATGATGACGTCTGGGCGGACCTTCCCGCAGCCGCCGCTACCAGTTTACCTGAACAGGATAGAACCGGCTAAATACCACCACTGCCCCCAACCCTCTGGGCAATGTACAGTATAATCAATATATAAACTGTATAAAATTAACTTAAAATCAGAAATAATTTCCTCCTTTTTTGCAGACCACAGACAAAGGAGCAGAGCCAGGTTCCTCCTCTACTTCTGACGTCAGTTCAGCATCTAACATCGGAGCAGCCGTCGGAGGAGACAGAGGGATTGAGTCTCCAGATCCAGATCCTGCCAAAGGATCTGCATACCTCCCGTGTCCCGTGGAAGAGAGACCGCTTCCCTCCCAAACGGTTTCAACCTCGGCTGACGGTAACGTGGAGCAGAACTGGGACGGACGCCAGCACCGCCCGGTGACGGTGAAAAACGGGTGTTTTGGGAACGCACACCACCCAGACGATAGTGGGATGGGTTCAGCGTTGCCCACCGGCGCATCTAGTAATCAGCCAGAAGAGGATTATTATTCTAGCGATAGCGTCTCGTTGGCTTTGGGCGGTCCGAGAGAGGATTCGGCGGCCGAACGGAAGGTCCATGTTCTCCGAGGGGATCAAAAGCGGGAAAATCCGGCAGTTGTGGACCGTCTACAAAATCGCCTGGATTCTCCGAGGAAAAATCCCCCAGGTGAAAAACTGGGTGCAAACTCCAAAGAGAACCCCTAAAGTGCCCCCCCCCCGTGCATGCACCCTGCCACCCTGCAATCAGTTTTGGAAGCCAAAACGGAGCACGGAGAGGGGGGCGCATGCCCCCATGCCCCATTTTGGGCCTGGAACGTCTCCTGCACCAACCTGAAAGCCAAAACGGGGTGCGGGGAGGGGGGCGCACGAGGCCCCCCGTGCCCCATTTTGGGCCTTGAAAGCTTCATGCGGGCCCCCCCCCCCCCCCCCCCCGTGCATGTGTGCACGTCCTCCATGCGTTCCACTCTATATGCATGCGCGGCAGAGACCCGATAACCAGCTGGCTGGCGGGAGGTGCATGCATATGCGTGGTGGAGCTGGGCTGATGCGACGGCTGGCGTGCCCGCAGAGAAGGCTCTGCGTGCCACCTGTGGCATGGGTGCCATAGGTTCGCCATCATGGGCCTATATCAACGGTCCCCAACCTTTCTGGTTTGGCGGTCCGCAGGGAGGGGTTAGCGGGGATAGTTCCATGTAAGTGGCAGGTGAACATGGCTGAACACATGCAACTCCATTTGTGTGAGCGGTAAGCACATGCTCTCACCCACTGCTTGTGCAGCCCAATTCCAGACAGGTAGTCAGACGCAGACCGGGGATTGGGGACACCTGGCCTACATGCTTGCAAGATGTCACAGATAGTCCTCAGTTTATGACTACAGTTAAGACCAAAATGTTGGTTCCTAAGCCAAACGCGGCTTAAGGAAGTCGTG
The DNA here is from genome assembly GCA_012654045.1 of Ptyas mucosa. Taxonomy (NCBI): domain Eukaryota; kingdom Metazoa; phylum Chordata; class Lepidosauria; order Squamata; family Colubridae; genus Ptyas; species Ptyas mucosa. The sequence goes on along the minus strand of WNWU01000061.1, from coordinate 5,207,415 downwards.
TTCAGTTTTACAACTTTTTATTCCATGGTGGTTATGCACGTCGCTGCAATTGTTAAGCAAATCAGGCGATTGTTAAGCAAAACCCAGCTTCCCCTATTGTCGGAAGGAAGCTGGGAAGGTTGCAGATGGGGATCACGTGATCCCAGGATGCTTCAATCGTCATAAATCTATGCCGGGTTGCCAAGTGCTCTGATTTTGATCATGTGATCCTGGGGAGGTTGCAACGGTTGTGTGAAAACGGTCCTCGGTCATTTTTTCCAGTCTGTTGTAAGTTTCACCGGCTGCTAAACGAAGAGTTGTTAAGTCGAGGATTATAACCTGTGGTCGTTTGTGCTCAGTGTAGCGCTATATTTCACGTTTGGTGTTTAGTGTTACGCTCTACAGGAGGAGGGGGGCTGTTGAATGCTCAGAAAATGCACAACTTGCAGTGTGTCGCTGGTATGTAAATAAACTCTGCTGATATTTTTTCCGTGCAGCTTCCCATGGGTCGCCAGAAAACCAGACGCAGCCCTTTATGGATCCTTCGTCTCTTCGCACTCTGGCGAAGGATGCCCAGCTGCCCTTTACACAAACGGGAACTAAGCCTCCGCTTCCGGTCCCCAACCCTGGGCCTGAACATACGATTCGTCTTCCACCTTTGGATGGTTCTTCTTCCGTAGAAACAAAAACACCAAAGCCTCGTCAGGAGGTTTCAGCTGCCGGAAGCAATAAACCCTCAGATGACTTTAAACTTCCCGTGGTAGAGAAAAGATCTTCGGGAGAAATCACCGGCATGAGTACCTTGGCAGGAAGGCCGCAGCGGGTAAGTTTCGGAGGAAGAAATGGGGGAACGATGGAAGCCGAGGCTGCCCCAGGGACACCCGCAGCGGGGACACCAGCAGGAAGGTCAGGAAGAGGATATAGGAAGCTACAGACAGTCCTCGACTCACAATCCTTTGTTTAGTGACAGTGTTAAGGAATAACCCTTGAGTAGCAAGGGTGTGCAAATGAAAGCGGTTGAGAGTAGTTATGAATAAGCACAGTCACCACACAGCGACACTGAGTCGTGTTATATTTTACACAGTCCAATAAACAAAGTCTTCATACCAGTCGTATTAATCATACACAAGTAAACAGTTCTTCTAGAGTTGCAGACAGTAAGACAGTATGTCAGATAGAGATATCAGAGAGCAAGAACAACAAAGGGAACAAGCCATGTTTCTAGCTCCCTCTTAAGGACATTGGCAATAGAGCTAGCCAATCAGGACACAGTATGATGCAATACAGCAGTCTTAAAGCTATACAATACAATACAATACAATATAATGCAAACATACATTGATGGTTTATATATTGCCAACCCAACAAGTTAGGTAATAGTCATATTCCTAACATCTGGCTCAGAGTTAGAACTGCTCTGAGAAAAATGTGAATTATGACTAATCGTGGCACTTGCAACTGTGGCAACACCTTCGTGAGGTCAAAATTTGGGCACTTGGCAACCAAGCATGTATTTGCAATTGTGGTAGTATTCCCAGGTCACGTGACCGCCATTTGCAACTTTCCCAGCCAGTTTCTAACAACCAAAGTCAATGGCGGAAGCCGAATCCACACAACAGTTGCATGATTCCCTCAACAGCTGTGGTGATTCACTTAACGACGATTGTAAAACAAGGTCCTAAAATTCACTGCTTCCAGATGGTTAGTGCAAAATCACCTAGACAGCTTTGATGCCTAAGGGAGGACTAGAACTCCCCATCTCCTGGTGATTGGCTCCAAGTCACCTAGATGGCTTTCATGCTTAATTTAGGATTAGAACTCATAGCTTCCTGGTGATTGGCCCAAAGTCACCTAGCTTGCTTTCATGCTTAAGGCGGGACTAGAATTCCCCGTCTCCTGCTTTCCAGACCAGCACTTTAACCACTAGACCAAACTGGTTAATATTTGTGGCCCATCTATTGTACTGATTAATATTGTCTCGGGCGATCCCAGAACATCGCTGACGTTTCCTCAGATAGTCTTACTTATTTACAGTCTTAGATTTCTCTCCCACTTTTTCCTCTGGGAGCTTGATGAAAGAATCTCTTATCTTGTTGCAAGAATCCTGCAAGATGGATGAATTAGCACGGGCAGTCCCAAAGATATTTCTTCCAGAGGCAACTGATCTTTATTTTTCCTTGAAGAGGTTTCGCTTCTCATCCAAGAAGCTTCTTCAGTTTTGAATGAACGGTGGAGGATGGAAGGATTTCTATTCCTTGCGGTCGTCTTTCCATCCTTCACCATTCAGTTAGAACAGAGGTGTCAAACTCTATTTCATTGAGGGCCACATCAGGGCTGTGGTTGACTTTGGGGGGGGCGGCTGGGCATGGCCAGCTACGTGGGCATGGCCAGCTTGACGCCACTCCCTGGGCATGGCTGACTGGGTGGGTGTGGCCAACGGATGGGCATGGACACCTTGACGCCACTCCCCAAATTGCTGACATGTTTCCTCTTTGCATTGGGTAGACAGGGCCGAAGCCACGCTGGCCTGATGTTTCCTCTTCGCATTGGGTAGACCAGGTTGAAGCCACACGGGCTGGCCCCTTACATTTTCCAGGACGATCCCGCGGGCCGGATCTGACCACATCCGGCCCGAGGGCCTTGAGTTTGACACTCCAGAGATAGAACCACAGAAGCTTCTTGGACGAGAAGCGAAAGGTCTTCAAGGAAAAACAAAGCCCAATTGCCATTTGAAAAAACACCTTTGGGACAACCATGACCTGGATGACGGAGAATCTCCACAGATTAGCACGGGCATTTATTTGACCTCTTTGTCTTGTGTCCTTTAGGGGATGGAGACTCGGCCTTCAGCTGCTGGGGATCATAAGAGAGACAGCCACATCTTTCACAGCTATTGTAGTGAGAACGATATGCCTTCCAAACCGGGCATTCTGTCTTCAGTTCCTGCTGCAGAGCCCAACAAGCTCAGCTCAGACGATGCCGGAGAAACCAACGATATGTATTCCGGGTCGTCAGGAAGATTACGCATGAGCGACAGTGACTCCATTTCGGTGAGCATGAACAACAGCGACCCCGTTTTGATCAGCGAAAGCAGCTCGGTCGGCCATTTCACCAAGCAGGAAAGAAACGGGGCGAGTGGTGCCGTTGACGCTACTCTTCCACCCGAGGTTGACGCTGGTGAAGAAGATACGTCCTTCAGGAGTCACCATCTGGTGGTGGAGAAGTATCCAAGTATGGATCTCACAGAGGCTCCTTTGGATGGGGCCTCCTCGCGACCTTCCCTGAGGGATTTCCCGGATTCAATATCCGACGGTCAACTGGAGAACAAAGCCAAGAACCACCAGGCAGGTCCTTCTCTCCAAGATAAGAAAGTTGAGGGTGAAACAAGGGCTACTTCAGGCAACTTTTGGATGCTTTTTGCGGCGTTTTCTGTGGCGTTTGTGGCTTATGTGCTGTATAAGAAGAAATAAGCACCGGAGTCACTGATCTGTTGTTGACCAACTGAAATTCACACCCAGCCACTGTCTCTTCCTACCGTTGCTTGATCCTCTACGGAAGGGAAGCACTAGGGAACTTGATTCCTTTAGATCGCTTCCCGCCACCGATGCGTGATGCTCCCCGCAGTGTTGAACTCTTATCCTCACAACACACCTTGCTTATTTCCTGTAGTCTGCCTTTGAGTCATTAATGATGACTTTCGATCCAGGTTATTTTAGATCGGTCAGTTCAATGGCTTCATTTCCCCCCAAAATAGCCAAGCGGATCAGACCTAGGACTTTTCTGAGAAATCGCCAGAAATGCAAAAAAAACTGGACATCATTGCAAAATCCTGAAAGCTCACTTCCACATAGCTGGCAAGGGAATTGCAAGATCTCAAAGGATTTTCATTTTAAAAAAAAAAGGGTCACATCGCAAAGAATATGCCGGCTGGCGTGGATGAGTAACCACCTTCATGATTCCAGTGGGTAGGTCTCTTTGATGTGGCTTAGAAAAGAAAAAAGCCAGTAGCATCTTCACTGTGTTGTGAACACGACGTTCTTTTGGATACGCAAGATGTTATTGCTGAATCCTTAGAAGAGCATCGAGTTGTCCAGCTCCGTTTTTCTGGAATTAATGCCGGCTTAGGGAATTTAGGGAAAAGTGGTGGACTTCACTGAACTGTTTGGGAACCCTTGTTCTTCCTTTTCCATTTCTTGGAAAGAAGCAGCATAGAAGTTCGTTCTTCGATTATTACAGGAAAAGCCTGTAACTCGGATTCCCGCCGTCTGGAATTTTATCCGTTGACGTTGATGGAAACAGAATTTCTTCGTTCTGTTTTTTGTGGATGTTTTTTTCTTCTTCTGCAGGGAAGGTTAAGGTATGATATTTGGAAAGTTGTTTGTTCCCGGCCATTAAATGACAGGTAGTCCTTGACTTAATGACTGTTACGAAGGATGATAGATTGGGATGAGTCTGCTGTAGTGTTCCTGTGGTCGAACGGTCATAAGGCGAGGACTACCTGGCACCCAGGAGGGCCAGATTCTACCCTACTGAGAATTTTGTGGGGGGGGACGGGACATGAAGGCTTAGTTGCTTGCCTTTGCTTAATGAGCAAGTTTTCCTTGAAATAAGAGGCAGGCTGGTTAGGAAATTCTGGGAACTGAAAGCCACAAGTTGCACAGAAACACTGATTCAATGTGTTGCATGCACCCACATATGCACCGTCTCCTCAGGAGTTAATCAGAGTGTGTCCATTCACACTACTTGTGTATATGTGTTGACTCATCCTGATTATCGTTCCCTTTTTAAAAAAAGGAAAAGTAACGTTTTGTTTCTATTTCTGACAGATAATCAAACCAAGTTCCAGCTTTCTTACTTTATTTCTTTCTGACGTTCTGTAGCGTTTGGGAAATTTAAAACACGGAGACTTCCGAATCGAATAACTTTCTTGCGGTCATTAACCACCAGAAAGAACGAAGGGGGGGGGGGGGGGGGAAATAGTTTTCAAATATGCAGAACATCCAAAAATGAATAAGGAGGAGCGATGCCTAGAAAATATGCTGAAAAGCTTCATTCCTAGTTTAGCTTAAAACTAAGCTAAACTCTAGAATTATAGCAAATTTATAGCAAAATTATAGAGCCCTTGACAAAATGGAGAATTCCTTCTAGAGTTCCTTCCCGTTCTTCCCAGTATGCCTGCTCGCCAAACTGGCCTTTCACGTGCTGATTAAAAAAACAACAACAGTTATCGGGTGAAAAATGTGTCGTTATTTCATTCATCCCAGTTTAATTTCCAGATTGTTTATTTTGCTCGTGACAACAAGCTGTTGTATAGATAAATTTTGGATGGGTGGGGAGAAGAATCTTCCAACGGCACAGATTTATCCGTGAATAGTAATTTTGTGGGGAAACCTCAGACTTGTATTTTGCTATAGTCGAAAGGTGGGGAACTATGGCGGCTTTATTTGTGACTTGTGGACTTCAACTCCCAGAATTCCTGAGCCAGCTGGCTCAGGAATTCTGGGAGCTGAAACCCACAAGTCATAAAGGGACCATATTTCCCCATCTTTGCTATGGTCACTTAAATTCACCCAAAGTGTTGATTTGGAAACGGGCATTCATCCTGTACTTTCATTCTTAATTTTCTTCGGCGTTGTGATGGGTCCCTAAAAAAGTATTCCACTTGTATATTTTTTTTAAACCGCATTTTTTCCCCCATCAACAAACTCACGGTGACTTGTTCCTTGAAATCTCAGCCACGAGTTTGTTCCCGTTTCAGTAGGAAACGTAAAAAAAATTATGGAACTTTGTTTGATATTAGAAGTAAAATAAGCCACCTTATGTTGGTTGAGTTCATGCAATCAATACTTGTTTCAATTGCCATTTACCAACTCTTGACAGAGTAACTTCACTCAGTACGTCCACCCCGAAAACATAATTCATAAACCACAGTGGTGAGTTATCTATGGCCAGTGGTGGGATTCAAATAATTTAACATCTGGTTCTGAGGAGCCCCCTTTCCCTCTTTCTTCTCTCTGCTCCTCCTCCTTTCCTCCTGCTGGCCACTCCCATTTCTCCATTGCAGCGCCATGTCGCGGAGCTTGCCCCGCCCACCACCGCCCGGATGCCCTCGCTTTCCCCAAGCATTTCTTTGCTAACCTGATTTCCAGCTCAGTTGCGTTTCTCGCCGCCGTGCGCAGGGAAGCAAAAGTTTGTGGGACTAAAAAAAAAGTTCAATCAATTTCAACTTTGCAAGATCTTCCCCCCCCCGCAATAGTCCTCGACTTACGACAACGGCCCAAAATTTTGTTGCTAAGCGAGACATTTGTCAAGTGAATTTTGTCCCATTTTACAACCTTGCTTCCTACAATTGTTAAGTGAATCACTGCAGTTGCTAATTTAGTAACACGGTTGTGAAGTGAATCTGGCTACCCCATTGACCTTGCTTGTCAGAAGGGACCCTGCGACCGTCAGAAATAAGAGTCAGTTGTCAAGCGTTCGAATTTTGATCACACGGCAATGGGGATGCTACAACGACCGTAAGTGTGAAAAATGTTCTCAGTTGCTTTTTTCCAGTGCTGTTGTAACTTTGAACAGTCCCTAAACCAGGGGTCAGCAACCTGTGGCTCTGGAGCCGCTGCGGTTCCCTGTCGCTCAAAATATGCGTCACAACTGCCAATGTGTGACACCCGCCGGCACATGATTTATTGAGCTTTTCAATCCCCGGTAGGCCAACCATGGATAAATCCAAGAAAAGAAAAGTTTCAGAAGAAAAGAGAACGTTTAATTTAATTACATATGCTAGTTTTGCGGCCGCTCAAGAAATAGTCAGGCATGGAAAGGATTTTGTGGCTCCCGGGGTTTTCTTTTCTGTGGGAAACGGGTCCAAATGGCTCTTTGAGTGTTTAAGATTGCAGATCCCTGCCCTAAACGAAAGGTTGTAAGTCGAGGACTATTTATATAGCATATTGCAGACATTCCAGCTGCATTTGTATATTCAATCTGTTCAACATCCTGGTTTGTTTGTTTTTTTAAGGAAGCCACCACACATACTTCTGCAGTTTTGTAAACCAGGACTTCCCTTCACCCATATTTACATTTTCATTTGTCTGAAAAAGAAATTTGCATTTTTTTTCAATCCAGGGAGAGGTGGCCAAGATTCATAATGCAGGAAATGGCTTTGCACAAATTCCCCCAAATAAGGATTTGAAAGTTAAACCGCTTAAGGGGAAATTCTGTGAAGTAATAAGAGTCCCTTTGCTGTCTAATTATTCTGGCAAGAGTTATTGAATGTCAAGAGTTGTTGGAAACCAAGTTTGATAAATAATGGTTGTCCTCTACTTACAACAGTGACCGTTCGAAGTGACAACAGCACTGGAAAAAAGTGACTTATTACCATTTTTCACACTTAACAACCATTGCTGTGGTTACGTGATTTACATTCGGATGGTTGACAACGGACTTGCTTTTATGACGGCTGCAGTGTCCCGGGGTCACCTGTTCCCTTTTTGCGACCTGACAAGCAAAGTCAATGGGGAAACTAAGTTCTTTTAACAGTGGTGTTACTAATATAACAACTACAGTGATTCAGTTATCAAATGTGGCGAGAAAAGTTGTACAATGAGGCAAAATTCACTTAACAAATTTCTGACTTAGCAACATAAATTTTGGGCTCAATTGTGATTCTAAGTTGAGGACTACCTGTTCCTTGCCAGATTTTTAATTGGTCGCTATACGGGTGCAATTAAGAAAACCAGGTAAGGTAATGTACCTAGATAATTAACCATACTTGACATGTGAAAATCTTCACTTACCTAGAGGTATTCTCGGCTTCCAACCATTCCTTTAGCAGCCGGTCAAAATTAACAACGGCACTGCAGAAAAAAAATGTTTTCCAATCAGTCCTTGCACTTACGACCGTCGCAGCATGTCTAGAAGGATCAAGCGATCAAAATTTGTACGTTTGGCAAACCCACATGTACTGCAATTTGATTGTTAAGTGAAGCAGCCGCTAAGTGAAACTGCAAGTCTGCTTAAAAGAGGACTTTGGGTGTCCTTTACTTTGCAGATAGCAATGCAAGACCGGTTGTAAAAGTTAAAAGTTTTTCGTCACCGTCTGCAAACGGTCACTATCTGAGGCAGCAGCTCAGTGAGGCCTGTCTGTATACTTTTCCCTTATTTATTCAATGCATATGCTGAATGTATATTCATGGGAGCTGGGTTTGAAGATGGGCATAATTTTAAAACTGGAGGAAGAAATAACAGTAATTCTGATGTTCTGCCCCAGCTACGGACCCCATAGAACGCAGCACACACAAATTCCTTACAAACCTTAGTTTACTAATTAAGGACTACTAATGAGCTTTCTTAGTAGTTGTTCGAACACAAATACAATTTAAATCAGTCTTTTCTGAACAAGGGCTGTTCATTTAACTACATTAACAGCCCACAAGAATCCAAAGAATAATAACTCCATTCTGAGGCACAGTCTTTCAGATCACCATCATCTTACTGTGGTTGGCAGAATGCCCAGAAGCAATTTGCAGGAAGCTGATAAGATAAGCAAGACAAGACATGAAGGTATGTGAACGAAGTTGTTTCCTGCAAATTGCTTCAGTTGGTGTTCCTCCTTAAATAGGCTAAGGGAGTGGCAAATTAGCCCCAAGCCTTACTCTCGAGGAGACCTCCTCCTGAGGAGCCACTCCTGCCTTTTGGCCGCTCTGCGTGCCCGTGCATCGAGAAGAGGCTCCTCTTCGTCCTCTTCACTTATGGGAGCTTCTGGAGGTTCTGAAGGCCCTGGCTGAATCCCCGCCTCTGGCACCACATCTTCTCCAGCCTCCTCACTGTCTGACTCGAGCACCAGCTGCACAGGCTGCTGGCGCAGCACCACACCAGCCTCCTCGCTGTTGGAATCAGCTACTAACTGCACAGGCCGCTGACAGGCCACAACAGTTGATGATGTGTGTGTGTGTGCATGTATGTATGTGTGTGCATATAGATGTAGATATATGGCGTAGATATATCTATATCTACATAGCATGTGTTTGTGTGTGTTATGTATGTGTTTGAGTAGAAATACACTTTCTCTTGAGAGCAGGCAACACAATTTCATTTTTAATGTGGGCCAGTGTGCTCAGAGCAAAAAAATGACGTTATCATATACTTAGTGGCTAAGACACTGAGCTTGCCTGTCAAAAAGGTTGGCAGTTTGGCGGTTCGAATCCCTAGTACGGGTCTCCTGCATGAGCAGGGGGTTGGACTAGATGACCTCCAAGGACCCTTCCAACTGTGTTGCTGTTACTTTGATAGGTTAAAAATGCAAAGGATCTGCAAAGTCTAGTAATAAAAATCAAGGCGCACAATGAAAAAAGGTGGAACTCATATTAAATATAAAGAAGGCCAAAGGAACGGCACACACATAGAGGAGCTTATATTTGTAATATAAGCTTAATTAATATGCTTGCATTTATTACAGCAAATTCCCTCCCTGCTAGGTAGCCATGGAGACCTGGCCTGGCCATCATCTCCTTAAATCCAGCCTCTAGCATCATTCTTTTTTTTTTTCATTGGGCAAGCGGACTGTCAGTCTCCCCCTGCGGAACAGCTGGTTGGCTACGATGATTCCTTTATTCACCCCGCCCCTTCAGGCCTTAACTCTCAGTACTACATCTTTGCGCGCGGGGCTTTTTTTTCCCCCCCTTTTGCCTTTTTGTCTCAACCAAGGCAGACGGATGCTCATTGGAAGGATTCCCCTTTCATCCCAGCCCCGCAGGCCTCGCTTCATTCTAATTGGCTCGTTTATCTGTCGCCGCAAAGGCGAATGCTTCCGATTGGACGGATTTTTTTTTTTCCTTTGAAAGGGCCCCCCCGGTACTCTGAGGGAGGAAAGGGAAGGCGAGGAATTAGACTTCGGCGCAGGCGCAGTGCCCGCTTTGGCTGCTGTCGCCGCGGCGTATGGAGCCGTTGCAGAATGGAAGTGGCAAGCGGCAAGCTGACGAGGAGCCGCCGCCGCCCGCCATGGAGACGGGAAGCGAAGCCGGAGGATCCCCGGAGGACCGGCGGCGGCGGATATCGGCCTCAGGCGGCCGTCGGCGCGGAGGCGGGCCGAGCAAGGCGGAGGCCGCCGCGGGCCGCGAGAAAGAGCGCGTTGGCCCCGCCCCCCGGCCGCGCCTCGATTCCCTCCGCAAGAGCCGCCCTCGTGAGTGGCCGCTAGAGGGCGCGGGCGGGACCGCTCGTGGGCGGGGCCCAAAGGGAAGGGGCGGAGCCTTCGTGCAATTTTTTTTAAAAAAAATCTTTCTTTAAAGCTGCAGCTCAATAATGGGGGTTCAGTCGGAAATTGGGGGCGCCTTTCTTTAAAAGGGGGTCCTGTAGCCTCAGGAGCCAAAGCATCAGGGCGTAGAAGGCCGGAGAATTGTTGAGGTGGGGGTGATAGGGTTATTTGGAACTCACAACAACCCTGCCCGGTAGGCCCGTTCTCTTCTTCTCCTGGCTCTGATGAGTTTGATGTCAGGGTAAGAGATCCTCCTTTTGTAATTAGTGTTTATGTCTTTTCTGCTTTTTTTCCCCAGTGCTATTTATCCTAGAAGGGAATGTGGTATAAGTTATGGAATGGATGTACATGTGTGTGTGTGTGTATACATACAAAATTTGTCCGGATATCTTTTCTTGGCCTGGCTAGTATAGTTGTTTTTAGACTTTTTTTTTTGCTCATGGAGTATTAATTGGGAGTATCTCTGTCTGTCTGTCTTATCTATCTGTCTGTCCATCCATCCATCCATCATGTAATCTATACATCAGCCATCAATCCATCCATCATTTATATCTATCTTTCCATGTATCTGTCTGTATCTATCTATCCATTCTATCATCTATCCATCGATTCATACATCCTACTCTCTCTCTCTCTATCATCTATAGCTATATCTATACATCTATCCACGCATCCATCATGTATCTATCTATACATCATCAAGCCATCATTTATATCTTT
>WNWU01000061.1:5182975-5196457 GCA_012654045.1 Ptyas mucosa | reverse complement strand
TCCACCCATCATGTATCTATCTATACATCATCAAGCCATCATTTATACCTTTCCGTGTATCTATCTGTATATTTCCATCCATCTATCCATTCTATCTATTATCCATTCATACATCCTACTCTATGTATGTATGTATGTATGTATGTATCCATCCATCCATCCATCCATCCATCTATCTTGTCTGTCTGTCCGTCTGTCCGTCTGTCTGTCTGTCTGTCTGTCTATCTATCTATCTATCTATCGCGCGTCTCCAAAAAGAAGGCCGGGTCTTATTTTATTTTGACACCCCCCCCCCAATGGTTAATGCTTCTTTTTGGAGGGTTCTAATTATTGATTCACCTCGTGGTGGTGGCACTAACAGCTCAGCCCAGCAGGAGCCCGCTGCTGGCCCACTTCTGCGGTTGCTTGCCGCCACTCGCACACATCGCCTCGGCCTCCGTTTTGCCTTCAGATGCCTGCCGGAAGGCATCGGCTGCCGATGCCTTCTGGCGGACATCTGAAAGCGAAGCTTTGCTATGCTGGCTAGAGAATTCTGGGAATTGAAGTCCACAAGTCTTAAAGCTGCCAGGTTTGAAGACCTCTGATACATACAAATACAGATGCATTTATATTGTGGTCCTAAGTCGAGGACTACCTATATCCTTCCTTTATTACAAAAAGAATGCTGTACATTCTGAAGCATGAGATACTTACATAAGCAGAGATTACAACGACAGTATTATGAGGAACACAGAAGGGATTTTTATGGAGAGATTATCTGTCAACTGTCAAGACCGGAATTATCAACAGCTTTCTGGGGTTTTTTTTTTTCCTGCCAAAAGTTTGAATATTGGATTGAGGAAGGAAGAGAATTTTCCTGCTGCAATTGACAAATTGCAAAAAGCACTGTCAAACAGAAGCAGGGGGTTGAAAACATTTGTATCATAAATTGCTCCTGAGTTGTACGTTCTTATGTACGTATATAGTCAGACTGCCCACAATTTCAACCTCTAAATAAAAAGGATCCTTGGCTCCATTTTTTTTTTGGAGAAAGGTATAATTTTATTAGAGATCAAGTGTATTGCAACATTGCAGAGCCGGAACTAAAAATCATGGCCCAAAATTTCTACTCCCCACCCCCCCATTAATTTCTCTCATTTCCCACCCCAGTGTAACCAATCCAGTCCATGCATCATGTTTTCGCAACGGTCAGTCCAAACGCAGGTTGAAATGCAGCTTCAAGCTGGGTGGCCTTGAGGCAGCATCTCGAGAAAGTACAGTCTCTACTTTCTATTTCCCAAGCGTTTCCTCCTCCATTGCCCGTCCCCGCTGTTCATGACAGTCTGTTACCGCGTAGCAGCGAGGATAAGGTGGTAGCTGACATGTATATCTGTATTTTAATGCAAAAGAGGTGATTGACTCTAACATAGCCATGAATCTTAGATGATGGGTTTTACTACTGATAATTCCCACTATAGAGGTCAATATCCATTCTGGATGGGAATTAATAGAATTGTTCTGAGGCCCAGAAAGACAAAATGTTGTATAAATTGGTGTACAGTGCCATACAGAAAGATAACACTGACATCTGGAGGGCAGATGGTATTTCTGTAGTATTTTCTGTTTGGGAAACTATGTAGAGAGAGGTTCTGGCAGGAGTGGAAAACTATGGCCCCTTTACGACTTGTGGACTTCAACTCCCAGAATTCCTGAGCCAGCCCTTAGTTGCAAAGGGGCCATCACGGGTTACTGTGTTTCTGGAGGTCTGAGATATCTGGAGGTGTTTAAATAAAGCCAGTATTTTTCCTTTTCCTTCCTTGGTTTGGGGTGTTTGCAGTGAAAAAAAACAGAACAGAACAAAATGCACCGGAGATTATTTTTGTGTGTGTTTAATCACAGCCAAATAAAGCTCCCCTTCCCTTCCTTTCTCCCATCCCCAATCCTCATTCTGCCTTTGTTTTGTGAAGTGCTGAAATAGCTGCACTAAAATGTAGCTTGATGATTTTTTAGTTTTTAACATAAGGGCCAAATTATTTAATATGTTTTAAACTGTTTTTAAATTTTATGGAGATATGTTGTTTTATTGTGGCTGTGCACTGCCCTGAGTCCCTCGGGAGAAGGGCGGTATAAAAATGTAAATAATAAATAAATAAATAAATAAATGATTTTAAATAGAGTGTGTATGTGTGTGTGTAAGATAGATACCGTGTTTCCCCGAAAATAAGACCCCGTCTTATATTTTTTTGAACCCTGAAATAAGCGCTTGGCCTTATTGCCATGAGCTCAAAAGCCTGATTGGGTTTATTATCAGGGGATGTCTTATTTCAGAGGAAACAGGGTAGATAGATAGATAGATAGATAGATAGATAGATAGATAGATAGAAGCTAGATGGATGGATGGTAGGTAGATGATAGATGAAAAAAAGATGGTAGGTAGGTAGATATAGATTAGATAGGTTAGATAGGTAAGTAGATGGGTAGATAGGTAGATAGATAGACTGATAGATTGGATAGATATAAAATAGATGAGAGAGAGAGATGATAGAGATAGACAGACAGAGATAGATAGGCAGATGATAGGCAGATGATAGATGATACTGGTATATATATATATGTATGTATGTATATATGTAGATAGGTAGGTAGATAGGTAGATAGGAACAGATAAAATAGACGGGTGGGTGGATGGATAGATGGATGGATGGGTAGATAGATAATAGATGACAAAAAGATAGAACATAGGTAGATAGAGATAGAATAGATAGGGTAGATTAGGTAGGTAGGTAGGTAGGTAGGTAGATAGATAGATAGATAGATAGATAGATAGATAGATAATGATAGATGGATAGATTCCATGACTTACAACCATTCATTTAGTGACAGTTCAAAAGTACAACCGCATTGAAAAAAGTGACTTACGTCCGTTTTTCAGGCTTATGACCACTGCAGCATGACCACGGTCAAATTCAGACCCTTGGCAACTGACTCATATTTATGACGGTCGCAGTCTCCTGGGATCCCACGGAGAAGCCAAGATTCACTTAACGACCCCTGTCACTAACTTTAACAACTGCAGTGATTCGCAACCGTGGCCAGAAAGGTGGTAAAATGGAGCAAAGCTCCCTTAGCCGCCGCCTCGCTTCACAACAGAAATTTTGGGGCTCGATCGCGATAATACGCTGAGGACAAATCCCCACATTTAAAACAATCCTCATGGTTTTTTTTCTCCCCTCCCTTCCTTCTTCAGCTTTCCCTTGGTTCGGCTTGGACATCGGCGGGACTTTGGTGAAGCTAGTTTATTTCGAGCCCAAAGACATCACCACGGAGGAGGAGGAAGAGGAAGTGGAGAACTTGAAAAGCATCCGCAAATACCTGACCTCCAACACGGCCTACGGAGCCACCGGCCTTCGCGACGTCCACTTGGAGCTCAGGGACCTTACGCTGTGTGGACGTAAAGGCAATCTGCACTTTATTCGCTTCCCCACTCACGACATGCCCGCTTTTATTCAGATGGGCAGCGAGAAACATTTCTCCAGCCTCCACACCACTTTGTGTGCCACTGGAGGCGGAGCGTATAAATTTGAGAAGGACTTTCGCACAGTAGGCAATTCTTTTTGGCTTCTATCCCCCACCTTCCTCCTTAAGCGGCAGACGGGAAAGAAACAAGACACTGAAAATGTTTGTGTGCGGATACAGGTGGTCCTCGACTTACGACCTACAAGGGAACCCTACGGGGTTTATGCGGGTGGAAAATATAATGCAGATGAAAAAATTTGTCCGAGGAAGTTTTGTCCCATTTGACGACTTTCCTTGCTAAGCGAATCACCACTGTGGATAAGCTAGGAACCCGGTTGTTAAGGGAATCTGAGCTTCCCCATTGGTTTTGCTTGTTGGGTGGTCACCAAAGGGGATCACATGATCTTGGTCGTAAGTACGAGTCGGTCGCCAAGCATCTGAATTTTGATCGTGTGACCACAGGGATGCTGCAGCGGTCATAAGCGTGAAAAACGGTCCTAAGTCCCTTTTCCCAGTGTCGTCGTAACTTCGAACGGTCACTAAATGAACTCTTGTGAATCGAGGACCACCTGCACAGGTGGTCCTCAACTTACAGCCGCCATGGAGCCCAAGGTCTTATCTTGCTAAGCGAGGCGTTTGTTACATGGGTTTTGCCCTCTTTTACGACCTTTTCAGCTGCAGTGAATCTCCGCAGTTGATAAGTCAGGAACACAGTTTGTTAAGTGAATTTGCTTGTCAGGAGGTCGCAAAAGGGGACCATGTGACCAAGACAAGGTCATAAGTATGAATCAGTCGCCAAGTGTCTGAATTTTGATCGCGTGACCCCGGGGTTGCTGCAATGGTCGTAAGCGTGAAAAACAGTCCTACGTCCCTTTTTTTCCAGTGCCGTTGTAACTTCGAACGGTTGCTGAACGAGCTGTTGTATGTCGAGGACTACAGTACCTGTAATTTGCTAGCGGCAGCAAAGTTTAAATTCCTTTAACCACACCTAATCTGGTGATCTGGGTGCAAGATAGTAGGTCACTCTCTTTTCAGCAGATATATGGGTTAGTTGTAAAACAGGGGTGTCCAACTTCACTGAGGGTTGTGTTTGACTTTTGTGGGGGCCAGGGTGGGTGTGGCCAGGGTGGGTGTGGCCAAGGTGAGTGTGGCGAGCTCACCATCCCTCGTGTTGGGGGCGGCTGTGGTGGCTCAAGCTCTCTGCCAGCAAAAATAGGATCCCAAGCAGTGGTGGTCTTCAGCTGGTTCGGACAGGTTTGGGCAAACCGGTAGTGGCAACCGGCCCCGGCGCTATGCCGTCCTATTTAGCCATGTTTTCTAAGCCGTGTGCATGAGTGCAAGCTGTGCGCGCGAGCAAAGCACATGCACGGTAGGCCTGCGCTCGCATTTTCGGTGCGCAGCAAACCAGTGGTAAAATTATGTGAAACTCACTTCTGCTCCCAAGCTCCGTTTTCGGCTGCAATGATCTCCAGCAAGCCTCTGCCAGCAAAAACGGAGCTTGGGAGAGCCGCAGGCGGCCCTCCCGAGCTCTGTTTTTGCTGGCAGAGGCAACGCGGGTCACTCCTTCGCTTTTTTCCAGGATGGCCGCACGGGCCAGATTTAATTTCCCCCTATGTGGGCCGGATCCGGCCCTTGGGCCTTGAGTTTTACACCCCTGTTGTAAAACCTCAAGTTTATCATATTCAAGAGAAGTGGAGGCAGTTCTCCCAATAATTCTACCTTATTGCCATGCCAGACTGATGGCTTCCCTCTACTTTGCCTTGTAGTCTTTGTGGTGAGTAGTGATGGAGTACCTGTTTTTGTCGTTATTTTAGGAGTGGAGGTTTGGTGTATCTGGCCATACCTCGCAAATGCAGTTTAATCCCGTTAAGCCAGGGGTCAGCAACCCGCGGCTCTGGAGCCGCATGTGGCTCTTTCATCCCTCTGCTGCGGCTCCCTGTTGCTGGTCGGCTCCACAATTGATAGGGCTTTTGGTTGGGACAGGTAGAGGAAAAAGGATGCCACACTAGGAGGAGACTATGGTGGGGGAACCGGACTTCTGGTCAGCAGAGGAAAAAGGACGTCGCACTAGGAGGAGACTCTATGGTAGGGGAACTGGACTTCCGGTTGGCTCCAGAATTGAATGAGGACTCCCAGTTAGGACCTTTGTGGCTCTTTGAGTGTGTAAGGTTGCCGACCCCTGCTTTAAGCCCAGTTACGCCCTCCCCCCCAACACAGGCAGTCCTTAAATTTTAACCATTCGTTTAGTGACAGTTGCAGTTTGCAACGGCATGTGAAAAAAATGCCTTATGAGACCGGTTTTCCACACTTCATGTATCCCCGTCGTCACATGATCAAAATCCATTGGCAACTGGTTCATACGACCGCTGCTATGTCCCGAAGTCACGTAAATCCCCTTTTGTGACCTTCGGACAAGCCACAACAATGGGGAAGCCGGATTCATTTACCGACCGGGTCACTAACTTGACAAACCGCAGCGAGGAAGTTTGTAAAAGGTGGCAAAACTCGTTTAACAACTCTCCCGCTTAGCAAGGCTCAAATTGTGGTCGTAAGTTGAGGACTAACTGTAACCAGAGACTTTTAATTAATTCTGGTTGTCTCTGCGATCCCACTTCCTGGAATAGTTTAGATATCCTTTAAAGAAGAAGCAAAATAAATATATATTTCAAGCCATGGATTAACCTTCCATTGCGGGCCAGTGTTTTAGATCCATTCATTTTATTTTTAGGAAATGCTGTTTGAATCTCTGAAGACGTTCTCTCTACATCTGGTGGGCACAAGATTAGAAAAGCCAACTCACAATTTCTTAACTAGGCTAATGCTTCAGTTTGATATAAAAATATAAGTGTATTCTGCTTAAGGTTAAAAAACCAGGAGATGGGGAGTTCTAGTCCCATTTATAGGGACGAAAGCCAGCTGGGTGACTTTTTTTTTTTTAATTTGATTTATATGCCGCCCTTCTCCGGAGACTCAGGGCGGTTTACAATGCGTTAAGCAATAGCCTTCATACTTTTGTATATTTATACAAAGTCAGCTTATTGCCCCCACAAACTGGGTCCTCAATTTACCTACCTTACAAAGGATGGAAGGCTGAGTCAACCTTGAGCCTGGTGAGATTCGAACCTGCAATAATTGCAGGCAGCTGGTGTTAATAACAGGGTGCTTTAGACCACTGTACTACCAAGTCTCTTAGGCCAGTCCTTCTCTCTCTCTTTCAGCCTGACCCATCTCACAAGGGGGTTGTTGTGGGGAAAACAGGAGGAGTAAGAAGGAGTGTTGGAGATGTTCTCCACTTTGAGTTACTTGTAAAAAGTGGAATATAAATAAATAAAATTAATTATTGCTGCTGGAAGTTTTTAAGAAGGTTTTGGATAACCATTTGTCTGAAGTGGTGTAGGGTTTCCTGCCTAAGCAGGGGGTTGGACTAGAAGACCTCCAAGGTCCCTTCCAACTCTGCTATTCTATATTCTGTTTATTAGAGAAAGATTCCCCCCCCCATCATTCCCCCCCCAAAGCTTTCTCTCTGCCTCTCTTCAAAGCTTGTCTCTCCAAACAGATGGGTGACCTTCAGCTGTGTAAAATGGACGAGCTTGACTGCCTCATAAAGGGAGTTCTCTACATCGATTCGGTGGGTTTCAACGGACACTCGGAGTGCTACTATTTTGAGAACCCCACGGATCCCGAAAAATGCCAGAAGGTCCCTTTCAACTTGGAGAATCCCTACCCTCTCCTTTTGGTGAACATCGGCTCCGGGGTCAGCATCTTGGCAGTCTATTCCGAAGACAATTACAAGCGGGTGACAGGGACCAGGTGAGGCTCAACCCGAAGCTCGTCGTGCCCCTGAAGGTTTGATGTCGGACTCGGAACCTTCAGTACAGGTAGTCCTCGAGTTACGACCACAGTTGAGCCCACGGTTTGCTAAGCGAAACATTGGTTCAAGTGTGTTTGCCCCATTTTACGAGTTTCCTTGCCGCCGTTGTTAAGCGAACCGTTGCATAGGTTAGGTTAGTAACGCAGTTGTTAAGTGGATCTGGATTCCCCCCTCCCCCCCTTTGATGTGGCTTGTCAGAAGGTTGTAAAAGGAGATCACGTGACCCCGGGACAGTACGATTGTTCATAAATAGGAACCATAAATATGAATTTTGATCCCGCGACCATGGGGATGCTGCGTGTGGAAAACGGTCATAAGTCCCTTTGTTTTCGGTGCCGTTGTAACTTTGAATGGTCACTAAATGAACTGTTGTAAGTCGACTACCTGTAGTTAAATTGAAGAGCGCTGATTGGGTGCAGATGGTGCACTGTACGGATGACTTGATAAATTGATAGCCAGTTTGGTCTAGTGGTTAGGGCACTGTGCTAAAAACGGGAAGACCGTGAGTTCTAGTCCTGCCTCAGGCATGAAAGCTGGCTGGGTAACTTTAAGCCAGTCATCAGGAGACAGTGAGTTCTAGTTCCACTTTAGGCCTGAAAGCTGGCTGGGTGATTTTGGACCAATCACCAGGAGTCGGTGAGTTCTGGCTGGATTACTTTGGACCAATCACCAGGAGATAGTGACTTTGTCTTACCTCAGGCATGAAAGCCGGCTGGGTGACTTTAGGCCAATCACCAGGAGATGGTGAGTTCTAGTCCCGCTTTACCCATGAAGGTCAGCTGGGTGACTTTGAATCAGTCACACTCTCTCAGCCCAACAGACCTCACAGGATTGCGTTGCGGGAAAAATACAAGGAGGAAGAAGCGTTGCATGCGTTTGCCGCGTTGGGTTAATTATTAAAACATCATAAAGGTGGGATATAAAGCAAGAGTACACTTTTTAAAAAAAATTGATTTATATGCCGCCCTTCTCCGGAGACTCAGGGCGGCTTACAATGCGCTAAGCAATAGCCTTCATACTTTTGTATATTTATACAAAGTCAGCTTATTGCCCCCACAATCTGGGTCCTCATTTCACCTACCTTACAAAGGATGGAAGGCTGAGTCAACCTTGAGCCTGGTGAGATTCGAACTTGCAGTAATTGCAGGCAGCTGAATGTTAATAACAGTTAATAACACTGCTTTAGTCTGCTGAGCCACCAGAGCTCATTCGAAATAAGCCATCTCTTCCGTAACGGGACTGAACTTCCCAGAATATGGGCACCAAAAAAAAAAAAAAATGAAATCGTTAAGAGTCTGAATTATTTCCTGGCATCATTTTGAGATAAAATTGCAAGAACAGTTTGTCCCCGTGGACATATAACCTCCTGCAGAGCTGACTAGGCAGATGTTCGCCAGCTAGCAGGATATCCAAAATTAGCTAACGAGGACTTCAGTGGCAAGACCAAGCGGCCTGAACGGGCGAGATGGGCAGCCAATAAATTTGAGACCTAAAATAAAACAGAGCTTCTTCTCCCTCGTGTTCCCCTTTGCGGGTCTTCACCGGACACCAGCCGTGATTGATAACGTCTTCTTTTTGCCAGCCTTGGCGGAGGGACGTTTTTCGGCCTCTGCTGCCTCCTGACCGGCTGCTCCACTTTCGAAGAGGCTCTCGAAATGGCATCCCACGGAGACAGCACAAAAGTGGACAAACTCGTGCGGGATATTTACGGAGGGGACTACGAGCGCTTTGGGCTGCCGGGTTGGACCATAGCCTCCAGGTAAGGACCTCCGGACGTGGCTTCAGGTGAGAGCGTAACACAAAACCCGGACTACCCTTGTCGGTTGTTAGGCTAGGATCCTCACAAGTCAATGTTGTGTTGGTGGTTTAGTAAATGCCACATGGGTGGTAGAGACCAGGGGTCCCCAACCTCCGGACCATGGACTGGTACCAGTTTGGAGTGGTTAGGAACCAGGCCGCTGTTCTCACCTAGGCTTCCCCAGCAGCACGAAGCCGAGTCCTCGTCCCGATAAACCCCTTTTATTTCATTGACAGTGAATTCTTCTCCAGCAAAGAATTCTTCTCCACCAAGACCCGATGGCCTAGAGGTGGAGCTCTTGCCTCACAATCAGGAGGTTGTGAGTTCGATCCTAGGTAGAGGCAGATGTAGGGTCTCCTTCTTGGGCAGGGGGTTGGACTCGATGACCTGCAAGGTCCCTTCCAACTCTTTTAATCTGTTAAAGTCTTTCCTCTCCGACAGTCTTTCAAGATAGTTCACAATTACCGACCTTTATCAGGCTTGGAGAGTTGCCAGGCCGAGATCTTTCAGACGCCAGAATGCAGGAATGAACTAATTGTCTCCTGCAAACTCCAGTCCCCTTTCGCTTCTTTTTTATTCCCTCTGGGAGGGGTCATTCACTGTCCACCTGTGGCCTTATTCCCAAATTGACCCTTGTTCTTTAGCCGTTCCCTTCATCTGGCAGCTCTGCGCATGCGCACACTGGGAACAGGCTCCAGCTGTTCATCTGCCTCACTGATTTCTGACTCCGAAGGCAGCTGATAACTGTCAGACGGCCCTGGCCCCCTCTCTGCCTCTGACGCAGAGCCCTCATCAGAGCCTTCCCCTTGGTTTTTCAGCAGAGGGAGGTGTAGCGTGGTTCTCGCACTGCTCTAGCCAGCCTCCGTGGCTGGATTAGCTTCTGATTAACGAGTCTTCGCCTGGAGTTCTCCTCTTGCTTTGACAGTGTGTCTCTGTGTGTGTGTGTGTGTGTTGGACATGATGGGGCTCAACGCTTCTCCTAAAAGCTGCCTGTGTCCCCTTCTTCCATCCAGCTTTGGAAACATGATGAGCAAAGAGAAACGAGAGGCGGCTAGTAAGGAGGACCTGGCCCGGGCAGCCTTGATCACTATCACCAACAACATTGGCTCCATCGCACGGATGTGCGCGCTGAATGAGGTACAGAATATCTGGAGCTCGGGGTTGAATACTGTGGGCTCCATGGCGCCCTCTCAGCTTGGTGGTTTTCTCACGGACTTTTCATGACCCAGTTAAGGAACATCATCAGTGCTAGAAGGGAGTAGGTGTGCAGGGAGGAGGAGAAGAAAGGAGGAGGAGGAGGAGAAGGAGGAGGAGGACTGTGGAACCCTTGGCGCTCTTTGAGCTTGGTGGTTTTCTTGCAGATGTTTCATCACCCAACTAGGTAACATCATCAGTGGTAGAAGAGAATGGGGTATGGAATGGGGAGGAAGAAGAGAAGGAGAGGACTATGGGGTCCTTGGCACTCTCTGAGCTTGGCAGTTTTCTCGCAGATGTTTCGTGACCCAGCTAGGGAACATTATCAGTGCTAGAAGGGTGGAGTTGCTGGAGAGCAGGAGGAGGAGGAAATGGACTGTGGGGTCCTTGGTGCTCTCTGGGCTTGGTGGTTTTCTTGCAGACATTTCATTACCCAACTAAGTAACATTATCAGTGCTAGAAGGGAGTGGGGTTTGTGAGGAGGAGGGGAAGGGGGGGGGGGGGGGGAAGGCGGGAGGAGGAGAGAGGGAAAGGAAGGAGGAGGAAGAAGAGGAGGACTGTGGGGGTCTTTGGTGCTCTCTGAGCTTGGTTCTTTTCTTCCAGACATTTCATGACCCAACTAGAGAACATCATCAGTGCTGGAAGGAAGTGGGGTTTATAGGGAGGAGGATGAGGATTGTGGGGTCCTTGGTGCTCTCTGAGCCTGGTGGTTTTCTTGCAGACCTTTCGTGACCCACTTGTACAGGTAGTCCTTAATTTAAAACAGGTCATCCGGCGTCCGTTCAAAGTTACAATGGCGCTGAAAAAAGTGACTTATGACCGTTTTTCATACTTACGACCGTTGCAGCAACCCTTGGACAATTGCTCTGTGGACTGTGGACTAGCACGGGTCTGCTTGTGGCTGGACTTCATTGGGAGAGTTCTGGGGTTTGGGTGAACGGAGTTGGGGAATGTGTGTGTGTCTCTGTGTGTGTGTGTGAGAGAGAGAGAGAGCAGGACAACACAACTCACTGAAGAGCCGGAAATCCCTGCGCCTGCTTCCACCGTGGGAATGAAGCTGGGTGCTTCCAGCTTCTTTACAGTGCTGCCTTGTTGCGACCATGTCAAGCAGCATTGTACAGGGCTATGAAAGACCCCAAGCACGTCTTCGGCAGTGGTCCCGAGAAGGGTGTGTGTGTGTGTGTGTGTGTGTGTCACACGATCCCCTTTTGCGACTACCTGTGTAGGTTAGCCTGGGGGTTAACATGGAGATCAAAACCTATCTGAGCAGAGGGTTGGACTAGAAGACCTCCGGAGTCCCTTCCAACTCTTCTGTTATTCCGAAAAGAAATAATAACTTCCTTTAAAAAAAAGAACTTTTATTAAGCTTTTTACTTTTAAAAACAGAAAAAAACAGAAAAAAAACTATTTCACTCAACAACAGCTAATTGTGCTAATTTTTCTTGCGACAGTCATTCGTTGCATTATTTACAAAAATTAAATTGTGCGTATTTACATTCTTATTTTATCTATTACTTGTACTTAATAACTATCTATCTCCAACCTATCTCCGTTCTATCCAGTTATACCAAAATAGAACGGGATAGAACTGGATAATAAATTTTTTTTAATGTTTTTAATGTAATAAAAGTTTAATAAAGTGTTTAATTAAAAAAAATAAAAACAGGAAAAAAAGAGAATAAGGATAAAAACAGAGTAAAAACCATAACAAACAACAATATATTATATGCTATTTTTACAGCCTTCTGTATCAACATGCATATTATCTATTTTTGTTCAGTTCTTCTACTGAATACATACATTTACGTTATATTTATTTACACAATCAGTACTATAAAGTTAACAATAATTAGTAACATACAGTTCTATATTTCAAAGATATTGCCTTAAATTTCCCAATTCTTATTTAGATTTCTTTTTTTCTAACCATCGGTAGAATCCGTTCCACGCTCTATAATAGTCCGAATCTTCTCTTTCCTTAATTTCCATTGTCATTTTATCCATTTCTGCACATGGTAAAATTTTCCTAATCACCGTTTCCTCGGGTGGTATATAGAAATTATAACTTCCTGATCGATTTATGCGCCATCAAATCCGCGTCGACTGTTCATAACCACCTACGCAGATTTCCTCCAGGTTGGATCTGACCTTCTGCAGGTGCTTCAGGTCTCCCACCTGCCCACCCATCACCGTCGTCATCGAATCCATCCATCTGGCTGCTTCTTGTCCTCGTCTCTTTGACCTAAATCAGGGGTCTCCAATCTTGGCCACTTTAAGACTTGTGGACT
This sequence comes from Ptyas mucosa, assembly GCA_012654045.1. Taxonomy (NCBI): domain Eukaryota; kingdom Metazoa; phylum Chordata; class Lepidosauria; order Squamata; family Colubridae; genus Ptyas; species Ptyas mucosa. The sequence continues at coordinate 5,183,811 of WNWU01000061.1, read as the reverse complement.
GGCTGAGGAATTCTGGGAGTTGAAGTCCACAAGTCTTAAAGTGGCCAAGATTGGAGACCCCTGACCTAAATGAACAGCTCATCCCTGCTGTCTTAATTTATTCTTCCTTAGCATCCGCTTCTAATATATATATATATTTCTTTTTTTTTCACCCCCCAGAACATTAATAAAGTGGTTTTTGTGGGGAACTTTTTACGAATCAACATCATCTCCATGAAGTTTCTGGCCTACGCTTTGGACTACTGGTCCAAGGGACAACTGAAGGCTCTTTTCCTGGAACATGAGGTAAAAAAATCACGCCGTGGGTCAGATTTCATTTTCTTCCCTTTTCCCTTATCAAAAAAACAACAACCGTTATGTTGGTGATACGACTTGGACAACGCAATAATCTTAAAAAGATCACATCCTGGTTCTTGGAAGAAGAGAGCCAGTTTGGTCTAGTGGTTAAGGCACCAGGCTAGAAACTGGGAGACGGTGAGTTCTAGTTGCGATTTAGGCGTGAAAAGTTGGCTGAGTGATTTTGGCCAATCAGCAGGAGACGGTGAGTTCTAGTCCCACCTTAGGCATGAATGATGACTAGGGGCTGGGCCAATCAGCAGGACATGGTGAGTTCTAGTTCTGCCTTAGACATGAATAGTGATTTGGGTGATTTTGGCCAATCAACAGAAGACGGTGAGTTCTAGTCTCATCTTAGAAGTGAATGGTCACTTGGGTGACTGGGATAATCACCAGGAGATGGTGAGTTCTAGTTCCGCCTTAGATATGAATGATGACTGGTGACTGGGCCAATCACCAGGAGATGGTGAGTTCTAGTTCTGCCTTAGGCATGAATGGTC
>WNWU01000061.1:5170964-5182965 GCA_012654045.1 Ptyas mucosa | reverse complement strand
TGGGTGACTGGGACAATCACCAGGAGATGGTGAGTTCTAGTTCTGCCAGGTATGAAAACTGGGTGAATTTAGGCCAGTCTGTCCCTCCTAACCCAACCTACCTGACAGGGTGGGTAGTTGTGGGGAAAATAGGAGGGGGAAGTTATGTTGGATGTGTTTGTCTCCTTGAGTCGTTTATGAAAAAAATAATAGAATATAAATAAATAATTGGATTTATATCCTTTAACTGTCTCCTGAAAGTTTTGTAATTTAGTAAGGGTTGTCAGGCGTCTGACAGAGACGGGGAAGAGTTGTTATTAATGGCTATTGTTGCTGTTATTTTATTATTTCTTAAAAGTGTTACGCCATCCATCTCCCCTACGAGGCGACTCGTGTTGGGCGAAGATGTGGCATGACATGTAGCAGTTTTTAAAGGATGCATTTAATCGTTTTTTTGTTTTAAAAACAGGGATATTTCGGAGCAGTGGGCGCTCTCCTGGAGCTGTTGGAGTTATCCTGAATCCCCGAAGAGAGTCGGGATCCCAGGTTCAACGGGGGATTTTTACCCAGGACGGAACCTCTTCCGTGTTTCATTTGATTTCATTTTGTAAAAACAAAACAGCAGCCTATTCTGCGGCTGAAACCCCCAAGGAATCGTGAATGACGTCAGCCGTCTTTGCCGAGAAGGACAAACGGAATTTTTGATTTGTTCTCGGAGGTAACTGCAAACGTAGGTGAGTTGCTCGGAATGCTTCTCTGGATAGGAAAACTGCGTGGATTTCACAAAAGTTAAAGAGGTATGTTTTGCTCCCGCTTGTGTTGAGCCATGTTTCTTTCCGGGGGGATTTCGAAATGGCTTCAGCAGTCACGTCATCCAAGGTTTGTGCTCTCCTCAGAATTTATTTTAAGGGTTGCTCTGTTTTGCGTGGACTCTTGAAAAGCCGGCTGCCTTTTCACACTGGCATCGAGATGTACAGAGTACGAAAACTCACGATATTAAATCGGTTTTCTTAAAAAAGAGCGGTTCTCGTCCCTTGATTGCGACTACGGAGGTTGGTCTCCTCCAAGTAATAAACCAGGGCAGAGGATTGGGAAGCAAGAGAGAGGAGAGGCAAAAGGAGGAAAAAAATGAAACCTGTCTTCACAGTTTTGTTTACAATGCTACAATGAGCCATCGACTTTCTCCCACAGAAAACCGAAGGGAGGATCAAACCTTTTGGGGCTTATTTTCTTAACCAGTTTGCCGTAGATCAAAATCGACCTCAGAAACCACTGTAGCCAAGAAGAGAGCTTGTAGAATAGAATAGAAGATAGATGATAGAATAGATTAAAATAGAATAGAAAGACAATAAAGAATAGTAGGTAGAGATTAAAATACAGGTGAAACTCAAAAAATTAGAATATCGTGCAAAAGTTCATTTATTTCAGTAATGCAGCTTAAAAGATGAAACTAATATATGAGATAGACTCATTACATGCAAAGCGAGATAGTTCAAGCCTTGATTTGTCATAATTTTGATGATTATGGCTTGCAGCTCATGAATTCACAATCTCAGAAAATTAGAATATTGTGAAAAGGTTCAATATTCTAGGCTCAAAGTGTCCCACTCTAATCAGCTAATTGCATATGAGTCTATCTCACATATTAGTTTCACCTTTTAAGTTGCATTACTGAAATAAATGAACTTTTGCACGATGTTCTAATTTTTCGAGTTTCACCTGTAGAATATAGAATAGAAGATTGAGTAGAATAAAATAGAATAGAAAAACAAAGAATAGACTAGACTAGACTAGACTAGAAAATATGGAATGGAATGGAATAGAAAAAGAAGAGACTAGACTAGAATAGACTAGAATAGACTAGAATAGAAAAACAATAGAGAATAGAATAGAATAATTAATGGAATAGAAATAATAGAATAGACCAGACCAGACCAGACCAGACCAGAACAGAACAGAACAGAACAGAACAGAACAGAGAATAGAGAGCAGAACTGAATAGAATATTCTTTATTGGTTGAATGTGATTGGGCACTTAAGGAATTTGTCTCCGGTGCTGAAGCTCTCAGTCTACATACAAGCCACAGAACGATATAAGATACCAATAGGAGAGTTGTAGATATTATTGCGAATAGCTCTGAACTCGGCTTTTAAGTCTTTGCTATTCAATGGTGCCGGGATTTCAAATCTAAACCGACTGGAGCATTGAATAACATTCCATCTAAGGGGGTTACAGGGACGCCTTCAGGCCCGAAACTACTGAATCATTTCAATCATACTTTGTTCTTTCGGTGGTTCTACCTTCCGTGCCTAAACGACCTTCCTTTTTCCTGCTTTCCAATTTGCCACAATCTCCCTGAAAGCCATAATTTAGATTTACAGAACACTTTAAACAATGGCTTTGCCGTAGCTGTTTTCCTGCAAGGGGCTTCTATCTTGTCTACCCTGAATATCAATTTAGTGACAGTTGCTGTTTTTCTCTGATTCATGGAGACCGTCTCTCCATTTACAAATCACCTACGGAGCAGATCTGGTGTCGGTGTGGATTGGAGCAAATTTTATCACATTCCCCCCCAGCACACAACCTAGAATTTTTCATAGTTCCCCAAGGAAGTAAATCTTTTTTTAACCTAAAAGTAGATTAAAAAGTAACCTACAAATATATCGAATTCACAATCCAGTTCCCTACAGGTAAATCCTCGATCGCAATTGAGCCCACAATTTCTTGTTGGCTAACCGAGACCTTAAGTGAGTTTGGTCCCATTTTACGACCTTCCTTGCCCTGGTCGTTAAATGAATCGCTGCGGTCGTTCAGTTCGTAACCGTGTTAAGCGAATCTGGCTTCCCCTTTGACTTTGCTTGTCCAGAAGGTCTCAAAAGGGGATCGCGTGACCCCAGGAGGCCGCGGCCGTCATAAATATGAGTCAGTTGCCGAGCCTCTGAATGTTGATTCTGAATTTTGATTACGTGACCTTGGAGATGCTGCAACGGTCGTAAGTGTGAAAAACGGTCATAAGTCACTTTTTAAAGTGATGTTGCAATTTTGAACGGTCACTAAATGAATTGTTGTAAGTCGAGGACTACCTGGACTTGTTGAGCTCAACTCTTTTCATCCATGGCCTGTAGGGGGCAGGCTAGTCCTTTCCAAACAACCTCATATTCTTGGTGCTTGGTGCTTAAATCTGTCTTTTTCAAATATTCAAATATTTTTCAAGTTCAAATATTTATAGAAAGACAGCTGATGAGTACAGGGAGAATTCAACTTACGACCACAAATGAGCCCATCATTACTATTGCTAAGCGAGCGATGATAAATGGGTTTTGCCCCATTTTACGACTTTCTTGGCACTGTTGTTAAGTGAATCCCTGCAGTTGTTCATGTAGTAACACGGTTGTTAAGCGAATCCGGCTTCCCCGTTGACGTTGCTCGTGAGAAGATCGCAAAAGGGGGGGGAGTCAAGTGACCGCCGGGACGCTGCGACCGTCATAAATACAAGTCAGATGTCAAGCCTCTGAATTTTAACCAGGTGACCCTGGGGATGCTATAATGGTCGTAAGTGTGAACAACGGTCCTAAGTCACTTTTTTTGGTGCCTTTGTAACTTTGAAATGGTCGCTAATAAACAAAAGGTTGTAAGTTGAGGATTACCTTCATTACAAAACCAGTTGCCCCAAACTCTGATTTTAACTCTGGGGAACTCTACCGGCATTTTACAGGATATCCCTTGGAGATCCCATTCGGCCTACAATCAGCAACCATTCCTTCACTTGGCACCTGCATTATGGAGAATACAGGTAGTCCTCAACTTACAACAGCTTGTTTAGTGACTGTTCAAAGTGACCATGGCACTGAAAAAAAGCAATCTCTGACAGTTTTTCACACTTATGACCGTTGCAGCATCCCCATGGTCACGTGATCAAAATTCGGATGCTTGGTAACTGGCATGTACTTACGACGGTTGCATGTCCCGGGGGTCAGGCGATCCCCCTTTTGCGACCTTCGGACAAGCAGAGTCAATGGGGGAAGCCAGATTCACTTAATAACCTTGCTACTATCACTGGAGGGTTTTAAGAAGAGACTGGACAGTCACTTGTCTGAGATGATACGGGGATGCAAGAGTCGGCAACCCGCAGCTCTGGAGCCGCATGTGGCTCTTTCATCCCTCTGCTGCGGCTCCCTGTCGCCGATCGGCTCCACAATTGATAGGGTTTTTGGTTAGGACAGGTAGGATACCATGCTAAGAGGAGACTCTATGGTGGGGGAACCGGACTTCCGGTTGGCAGGGGAAAAAGGACACGGTGCTAAGAGACTCTATGGTGGGGGAACTAGATTTCCAGTCGGCTCCAGAACTGAACGGGAGGCTTCCGGTTAAGACCTTTGTGGCTCTTAAGGTTGCCAACCCCTGGTATAGGGTCTCCTTCCCGAGCAGGGGGCTGGACTAGAAGACCTCCAAGGTCCCTTCCAGCCCTATTCTAAAATACTAACTTAATAACTTGCAGTGATTCACTTAGCAACCGTGGCAAGAAAAATAGTGACACTGGGCAAAACTCACTTAACAACGACCTTGCTTAGCAGTGCAAAGCTTGGGCGGAATTGTAGTCGTACGTTGAGGGCTGTCCTGGGCTGCATACGGGAGTTTGCACATATTTGTACTTTCCCGATCGACAGTTCTGTGCAAGATACGTGCAAGACCGGTACCAAAATGCTGAGCTCGCAAAGTCTTCCAGCAATCGGGAGATGGTAAACGTGGCTTGTCTCCACCCTCCAGACTTGAAAGAGTTCCAGATTCTGCCAACCGCCAGCCTAGTTTGCACTTAATTCTGCTTTCTGCAAATGTTTGCAAATGCACTTGAACACCTCGGCCAGTCTAGAGAAAAGAAGGACTGGGGGGAGTATTTGAGTGGCTGCCCCAAAGAAAAGGGGGGGTCAAATGATTCTCCAAAGCACCAGAGGGCAGGACAAGAAGCAACGGATGGAAACCATCCGATATGACGTCACCGAACCGGTTCTCTTTGTTCGGGAGCTGAGCCCTCCCACACACCCCCCCGCGTTATTCTTACCTTTTATTTGGCCCCACCCCCAATCTATTGCTGCCTCCCGAGTCCCAGCTGATTGGCTAGAAGGAATAAAACTGTTTAAACTCTTGCTGTGGGGCTTCAAAGGGCCGCCCTACAGCTGATCAGCGGTAAAAGGCAGTGTGGTGGTAGACCAGGGCGCTCGAAATGAGTAGACCGGTACAGCTCTGCAAGCAGTTAAAAGCCCGGTAGACCAGGACCTCTAATAAATCCTAAAGAATGGTCACATGACCCTCAAGCCACGCCCACAAAATAAGCCACGCCCACAGAACCGGTAGTAAAAAAATTTACCGTGCATGCGTCCCACCCCCGCGTGTTTGCACGTGCTCCCCTGCATGCGCCACGCTCCCCACACATGTGCATGTCCCCCGCACACGCCCCCCCGTGTATGCGTGGCAGAGACCCGAAGACCAGCTGGCCGGCGGGAGGCGCACACAAATGTGTGGCGGAGCGGAACTGGGGCAACGGCTCGCATGCCACCTCTGGGATGCGTGCCATCGGTTCGCCATCACAGATATAGGTTCTCCTGCTTGTGCAGGGGGTTGGACTAGAAGACCTCCAAGGTCCCTTCCAGCTCTATGCCTTGTGCAAGGCATGGAACAAAACCAAAGACATTTGCTTTGGCTGTTCCATTTTGCAGGGTTCACACAATGTGCTTTACCGGGTTAAAGGAATTAAATCTATTTTCTGGGTTTTGACAACATGCAGGTAGTCCTTGCATTTACACACCATTCGTTTAGTGACCGTTCAAAGTTACATAGGACCGTTTTTCATACTTAACGACCGTAGCAGCATCCTCACGGTCACGTAATTTACATTCCGGATGCTTTGACAACTGACTCCTCTATTTATGACGGTTGCAGTGCCCCGGAATCCCGTGATCCCCTTTTGTGCCCTTCTGACAAGCAAATTCAATCGGGGAAGAGTTACTCACTTAACAACCGCGTTACTCGCTTAACAGCTGCAGGGATTCACTTAACAACTGTATTATTAGCTTAACAGCTGCAGTGATCGGCTTAACGAGTGTGGCAAGAAAAGTCGTAAAATAGGCCAACACGTAACAAATTTCTCACGCTTAGCAACACCAATTTTGGGGCTCAATTCCGGTTGTAAGTCGAGGACTACCTGTATTACTGCTACGTTTGCGAGTAGAATTCCCCTCCTTTTGTCGTCTCCTCTTACAACTACATTACTAAACTGGGAAACGCTTCCTTTTGCCGGAAACCCGCCTCCTCCTCCTCCTCCCACAACCGAAGGAAGATTATCCCCCGGCGGATTATCCAAAGCGCCTTTGCTATACAGATCCATCAACACCGTGATGTCCAAAATTTGCTTTTATTTACATTTCAAGTCAAATCACATGCGAACGCCCCACCCCCGCCCCAGGGGTTTTTTTTTTAAGAAGAGTGTTGTGATTAGCAAAAAAGATGCATTAGAATTTTAAAATAGCAATTAAATATACAAAAATAGAGCTTACAAAATAAAACCCCAGCGACTTGTTTTCCTTGTCCTTTTCTTAAAAAAAAAAAAATTCTGCTGCAGAATTTTATATATATATATATATTTATATATTAGTGTACAAATGTGTCTATGAATCGAGGTTGGATCCCTAAGGTTCATAAACTCTCAAGAGTCACACAATTTACAAAATGATGGTTTTTTGGGGGGGGGGGAGGGAAAGAAGGGGTACCACTGGACTTGGATTTTCGAAGGTGGTTAAGGATAATTATAGGCCGTTCTCGCCGCCTCCACGAAATTTGTGCCAGAAATCAGGAAATTATCTTATTATCGGCGGGCCCAAAGGAACAGTCAGGGTCTCCAACTTTGGCATGGCTGGCTGGGGAATTCTGGGAGTTGAAGTCCACAGGTCTTAAAAAGTGGCCAAGATTGGACGCCCATGGTCTATCCCAGTGGTGGTATTCAGCCGGTTTTATCCGGTTCGGGCAAATTGGTAGTGGCTGCTGCAAGAGGCTCTGTCTACCCGCCCGGACGTCATCACATCCCATTTTTGACGCTCTGTGCATGCACTCACATTTGCGAACCGGTAGCGAAGGTAAGTAAATACCACCCCTGGTCTATCCCAAAATTAGAAAAAAAACCTTACACTGATGGTTGTAACACTGGATAAGGAACCCCTTCTTGCATCCTCTGAACAATTCGAAACAATTAAATAATAACACCGCCCCACACAAAAAAAGAGGGAATCCAACTTAAGAGGTCGCTTCCTGCCTCGCTTATATGAAATGCACCCAATGTTTCCTCAGGGACAATGAGGTCTAGAAACTTGCTCATTCTAACGCAAGCAGGTATTTTCAAGAAGTCCAATTCACTAAGGTCAATCCTCCATCAATCTAATGGATTCTAATGGGGGGGAAGGAACCTAATTAAAAAAAAGTGCTTAAATCGGATGAAAGTCCAGATTTCGGTGAGCGGAAAATAAAGGATGCGGAAAGAAAGCGTTTCTCATTTCGGTAGCTTGCCGTTCTCAGCTGCCCTCCAGATGTTTGTGGGCTGCCGTTCCCAGAATTCTCAGTTTGGAATGGCTGGGAATTTTGGGAGCTGTAGTCCCACACCCAGGTAGTCACCAGTGTGGGGATGGGATATAAGTGCCAAGGGGGAATGGTGTGGTGGCCTAGAGGTGGAGCTCTTGCCTCACAATCAGGAGGCTGTGAGTTCGATCCTTAGTAGAGGCAGATATTTCTCTCTCTGGGCACGATGAGAATGTATCTGCTGAATATAACTCCGCATTGGCAACAGGAAGGGCATCCGGCCAGTAAACACTCAGCTCCATTCAGTTGCCCAGACTCCACCCCGCAAGGGATTATGAGGTCATTAAAAGAGGATGATGATGATGTAAGTGCAATGGGTAGAAGCCATTCCAGTTGCTTCCCCATAACTGTAATAAAACTTTTTTTGCTAAAATCTGACAAGTTCTGGCTGATTTCGCACAAGAGGGAAACGTGATTCTCGGCAATATCGCCAGATTTCAGGCAAGATAGGGGTGGGTGTTTTCACAATTCCTCACCTTTCCCTTGTATATTTATTTTCCATCTTGGTCAACCAGCACGTACAACCTAAGCCTGGGCCGGGAAGACTTTTTTTTTTTTTTTACGACCGCCGCTCTCTACTCGGAGGAACCGTACCACCCAAATCTGCCCGTAACTCTCGCAAAACCCATTTAAAACACTCCATCTGGGGCCCCGAAATGTATCTCACTTTACATTGGGAAAAAAAAGAAAGAAAATCAAATCCACACGAATTCTGCAGATGCCTTTCTGTGCCGGCAAACCATTCGAAAAAGAATTCACATTAGGGGAAACAAGAGACGGAACCGCACAGCCTATCCCAAAGTCCAAGGAATTTATTCGGGCTGAAAGGGACCTCCTCATCAGTTCCGCAATGTCTTCTTAAAGTAGCTGATGTCAGCGAGAACCCTCTTTCTTCCTTCCCTTTTCAACGGGGATTCCCGAGGCTCGGTAGATCGTCAATGGCCCCCTTCCCCGAAAGTCACAATTCCAGCAGAACCCCATTTCTCGTTTTTCACAAAGCTGTGTTTCCTCTGGAGGCAACTAACTCCTTTACCGATCCAGAAATCATGGGAATCGCAACGACCTTATCCCGGCTCTTCTCTTCCAACAAAGATTTTCTTTGCTGGGATTTCGGCTCCAGGGTCCCCGAGAAATTTGTGAAAAGATCATCCCAAATGCTAGAATCGAAACGCAATTTTCTCACGTTGCGGCCTCTCTCTCTCTCTGGAGATGGACGCTTGCTCCCCATGGTGTCTCCTATCTTTGGAGTCTTCCTTTCTCTCTCTCTCGCTGGCCGCCTAATTTGAATCCAAGACCAGCAGCTGACCTTTTCCGCACGCCTCTCTCGGTAAAGTGCACGTATAAAAAGAAAAAAAATAAAATAAAATTGAAGAGACGAACAAAACTGGAGACTCGCCGGCTTCCTGCGTCCTTGCGACTCCTGTCCCGTCGGGGTTTTTTCTTTTCCCTAGTTGGAGCATCGGTTTCCCCTTCGGTGCGTCCCGGATGTTTTTCATGAGATAAAGGGGATCCGGGAAAATGCTTGGAGCCCATGAGCAGCAGGGCCAGAGATTGGTGAGTCACTGTGGGAATTGGAGTCTGTTAGGGAGGACAAAGGGGCAGCCGGCGGGGAGCTATACGATGTTGGCTGTGCCGGGTAGGGGTTCCTGGGGCGGTCCGGGGTGATCCGGCTTGCTGTGGAGCTGGGCCAACTGCAGGACGGCCATGTTACAGAGAGGACAAACTTTCCGGACCTCCAACCATTTAATGAGGCATCTGTCGGAAGAGAGAGAGAGAGAGAGAGAAAGAAAAAAGTAAGCTTTACAGATAGTTCTCGACTTACGACCACAATTGAGCCTAGCGTTTTTGTTGCTAAGCAAGAGTGGCGCGGTGGCCCACAGGTGGAGCTCTCGCCACACAATTGGGAGGCTGTGAGTTCCATCCTAGGTAGCGGCTAATATTTCTCTCTCTGGGCACAATGAGAATGTATCTGCTGCGAACTCCTCATTGGCAACAGGAAGGGCATCCGGCCAGTAAACACTCAGCTCCATTCAGTTGCCCTGACTTCACCCCGCAAGGGATTATGGGATCATTAAACGAGAAAAAAATAATAATTCTGTTGCTGTTAAATGAGTTTGGCCCCATTTGGTGACCTTTTCCCCACAAGCTGTTAAGCGAATCTCTGCGGTTGTTAAATGAATCATAACGGTCGTTAAGGGAGTCCAGTTTCCCCCCTTAGACTTTGCTTGTCAGGAGATCAGCTGGGAAGGTCACCCATGGCGATCCCATGACCCTGGGACACAGCAAACTTGTCATAAAACACCTGTGCCCCGAATTTTGATCATGTGATCACGGAGATGCTGCCAACAGCACCCCCACATGGTCACATGCTGGCTGGGGAATTCTGGGAGTTGAAGTCCACAAGCCTTAAGCCGATCGGAACTTACTTTCTGTGGAACGCATGTTTGCACGGACAAATTCCCAGTTCATCCTTGGGTCGGAATTCTTCTAAACAAACTGCGCAGATCTGAAAAAAGAAGCAAAAGAAAAGTTTTTTTTTAAAAAAAAGCCATTATTTTCGTTTTTTAGATTTAGATTCACTTGATTGTCATTGCACCTCGTACAACGAAATTAAAATACCATCCTCAGTGTACATTAGACATAAAAAATAAAACAAGAACACACACACCTCCTTCACATTTCTATACCACTGAATTGAAAACCCCCGATATTGCATTAATATTGCACTATGCGGTAGAATTCAGTGTAGTTACTGCTCTGGGATAAAAGCTGTTTTTCAGCCTATTTGTCCTTATTTTTATTGTCCTGTACCGTCTGCCAGATGGTAATAGTTCAAAAAACAGGGGGTGCCCGGGATCTCTTCTTTCCTGACCTTCCCTTTCTTCCCTTCCTTTTCTTCCTTCCCTTTTCTCATCTTCCTTTTTCCTTCACCATCTGTCCTTCCGTCTATCCATCCTAAATTCCAGTCCTTCCTTCCTTCCTTCCTTGTTTTGATTTATATGCTGCCCTTCTCCGGAAACTCAGGGCGGCTTACAATGCTTTTAAGCAATAGCCTTCATACTTTTGTATATACCTGCTTAGTAGGGCTTTTGGCCCCCCCAAGCGGTGTTCTTTTTTTATACAAAGTCAGCTTATTGCCCCCACAATCCGGGTCCTCAATTTACCTACCTCGGAAGGAGGGAAGGCTGAGTCAACCTTGAGCCTGGTGAGATTCGAACTTGCAGTAATTGCAGGCAGCTGGTGCTACTTAACAGCACTTTAGTCTGCTGCACCATCAAGGCTCTTTTTTTTTCCTTCCTCCCTTCCTTCCTTCCTCCCTCCCTCCCCTCTCTGTGTTTGGTTTTTTTTAAATCAACCTTGTCTTTTTATGATTTTACATAAAAAGCAAATTTTTTGCTTTTTATGTAAAAAAATATTGCATAATATTTCCCTTGCAAACTCTGGTTGTATAGAGTTTGCAAGGGAACGTCAAAAGCACAGAAATGGGACAAGAAGAGATTGGGGGATGTTAATAAAATAGCCGAAAGGAATTTTCTGGAAAATGAATAAAAGACTTCCAGTAAAGTTGTCCGTGAGGTAAATTCTCCCTGCGTCTATAAAAAGGCACCTCTTTTAGGAAAACCTCCTTTCTTTTTCCTGCACAATGAAAACACCTACAGTGCATAACATGACTTTGATCGAAAAGCTTGACAAAGCCCATTAAAATTACATTTTAGGCATTAGGGCGAACGCAGTTGAGTTTCCCCACAACTTCTGAGGAAGAATGATTCATTGTTGTTATTATTTTTTTGCTGGGAATTTTCTCGGATTCTTATTCCTACTTTTTAAAGTGTTTCTCAGTATTGCTACGGATTTTGGAGTAAAAACCAGAAAACCAGCCTGTAGTTGAACCAAACATAAAACACCCCTGAAAGTTGTTTTGGCCAGAACATGGTGTAGTCATCGTCCCCTCGGGACTAATTTTTTTTTCCAACTTCCCAATCTTAGTTCCAACTCTGTATTTTCCTGAGGGATTTCCTGCACTGAGTACGCCCTGGTTGCCTTTTTCAAGGTGAGCCAAGGTCAGCTGGGTGACGACATCTTTATCTCCCCGTACGCTATGACTAAATCCTCGTTTGATGGAGACCCCTTCGGAGTGAGTTCGCTGGATGCGTCAAACTGGTTTTGGGGAAGTAATTCTGCATTGTTTTGCTATGGCGAGTGAGATGAGTCGGTTTCTACATTTGATAAGACAGACAGATATGATAGGCAGACAGATAGATTAGAGAGAGACGGGAGAGAAAGAGTAGATGATAGAGGGATGATAAGATAGATAGATGATAGATGGATGATAGATGATAGATGGATGGATAGATAGATAGATAGATAGATAGATAGATAGATAGATAGATAGATAGA
>WNWU01000061.1:5132176-5142776 GCA_012654045.1 Ptyas mucosa | reverse complement strand
ATTATTATTATTATTATTATTATTATTATTATTATTATTATTATTATCAAAAATGAATAGTAAATTCTGGGAGCTGAATGGTGAATTCTGGGAGCTGAATGGGGAAATCTGAGAAGTGACTGTGGAAATCTGGGATCTGAATGGGGAATTCTGGGAGCTGAATGGGGAATTCTGGGAGCTGAAGTCCACATATCTTAAAGTTGCCATGGTCAAGAAAGCCTTCCTCTGTTGAGGCATAATGGAAGTCTATTAGCCTTTTTGGCAGCTGCAGCACAGAAGGTGGACTGGGGTCCTTGATAAAAGACCCCCCCTCCATTAGGCCAAGTTCCATTCCAGCATCTCTTTATCCTTCAAAGAAGAGATGGAGCTGAGCTTCGATCTGCCTTGGAAACGAAACCTTGGAAGTTGCAACACCCTTCAGCTCAAATGACAAAATGTCAGCCAGGAGAGACGTCTCCAAGTGACAGATTAGCCAAGAGGACTTAGGTCACCAGCGGGACGAGAAGGTGGCAGCAGACCTGGTTGGACGATGCTCCCTTTTTCTCTCCCCTCCCTTCTCAATAGTTTTGGAGGGAAAAAAAAGGTTGTTAAGTAACAGAATAACAGAGTTGGGAGGGACCTTGTAGGTCATCTAGACCAACCCCCGACCCAAGCAGGAGACTCTACGCCATTTTTGACAGATGGCAATCCAGTCTCTTCTTGAAAACTTCCAGGGATGAAGTTCCCACAATTTCTGAAGGCAACTTCGGTTCCATGGGTTGATAGTTCTCACTGTCAGAAACGTTCTCCTTATTTCCAGGTTGAATCTCTCCTTGATCAGTTTCCATCTGTTATTCCTTTTCTGGCGTTCGGGTGTTTTGGAGAATAGCTTGACCCCCTCCTCTCTATGGCAGTTCCTCAAATATTGGAAGATGCTCTCCTGTCTCCCCTGGTCCTTCTCTTCACTAGACCAGCCATGCCCAGTTCCTGCAACCGTTCATCGTATGTTTTAGCCTCCAGTCCCCTCATCATCCTAATTGCTCTTCTCTGCACTCTTTCTAGAGTCTCCACATCTTTTTTTATAATATGGTGACCAAAACTGGATGCAGTACTTTAGGTGTGATCTTACTAAGGCTTTATAGAGTGGTATTAGTACCTCACTTGATCTTAAATCTATCTTTCTTTCTTTTTCTGTCTTCCTTCCTTCCTTCCCTTTCCCTCTTTTCTTCCTTTCTTTCCCTCTCCTCTCCTTCTTTCTTTTCCTTTTTCTCTGTCCCTCCTTCTTCCCTTCAACTATCTCCTTCCTTCTCTCCAGAATGATGGATAGATGGATTTTTCTCTCTCCCCAACCCCAGCCTCTTCCCTCCTCCTCTAAACGGCCTCCCTTCCCTTGTTCCACTTTCCATTTCTTTGCTTTTCTGACCGGTGATGGAAAAGGCAATTTCTCCAGCTGTGTTTTTGCTTTCACTTCTCCACTGCTTGGCAAGCCGCTAAGCTGCTCACAGTCATTTATAATAAATTACAATCAATTCTTATGCTGGGAATTGCCCAGGCAGCCCATTCCCATTCCCATCCCACCCCATTGGTTGAATTGAATCCCAAATTCACCTTCTTCCGATTAGCAGGCTACACAGCTGCGTACCATTTCCTTGCTACATCCTCTTCCTTATTCCGCCCCCCCCCCCACCCCCCCCCCCCCCCCCAATCCTGGCTCTCTCTCTCTCTCCTGATCAAAGGAACAGAGGCTTTGATTCCACTTGAAAAATCAGTTTTTCAGAAGGCAAGACTCGAAGATGACCCTCCCTAAGTGGAAGGGAAGCATTTTGCAAGTTCCTGGATCTTAAATTCTGCAGAAATCACATTTCCAGCTATTTCTGCTGCTGATAGTCCTTCAGAAACTCTACCTGGGCAGTAGGTAGTTTTGCCGTTGCGTGCCAAAAGCTGGGGGATCACGGGGGGGTTGCGCGCATGCGTGCCCACACCCATAATTCAATGCGCTCCAACCCCCACGCATGCAGACGCAAGCCCCCTTGCGTTCCCCCTGCTTTCGGCACGGTGGCCCCAGTAGGCCCGTTTTTCGCCCTCCCCAGGCTCCAGAGGCTTCCTTGGAGCCTGGGGAGGACGAAAACAGCCTCCCCCTCCCCACCGCCCGGAGGCCCTCCGAAAGCCGGAAATGGCATGTTTCCCGACTTCCAGTGGGACCGGAAGGCCCAAAAATCAGATGGCTGATGCTCTCTTGCGCGCTGGAGCTAAGATAGATATTCAGTTCGACCCTGAAGCGGCCAATATTCTCTCCTATCTGAAATCCCACCTATTATTTCAATGATTGTGCACTGACCGGTCCGTTGAAATCCTGCAGGGCCACAGCGTCGAGCTCACCGAATGCAGGATTATCAACCTCCAGAGAACATCTCGGCAAGCCGAAACGAGCTTGGAAAAACGGTCTGAGCAGCGTCTGATCAATATCTCAAAAGGTTTAGGCCGAGATGTTCACGGTTGGCTTTCTGTTCTTCGTCCCCCATCTCCCCCACCCCAGGAAGGACAGAAAAGGATGTATCCCATCTCCCAGAAAATTCAGCAACGCCTGAGGCTGTTCTTATGTTTATCTATAAGCCGATAATTCCACCCAAGAGGGGTGGACATTAAAATACAGGGGAAAGGGACACACAACAGCCAACCTTGGCAGGAAAAGGACAAAACGGGGTGGGGGGAAAGGGAGGTATTGTGTCAGATTAGGCAACGATTCTCCTGGGGCTGCAAAACCCTGCTTTCCCCGAGAAATTGCTTATATACCGGTAGTAGTAAGGAAGTATAATTTATATTTCCCGAACTTTTCAGAATCGCGACTTGCAAACTAATTCGCCTTCATTCTAAAAGCGTGTGGTTAAAATTCAGAATTGGGGTGGGGGGGGTGCTACGCAAAGACTTAATTCGTTTAGTGACTGTCTTGAAGTCACGGCACTGGACAAAGGGACCGACTGACTACCGTTTTCCACACTTGCAACCAGGGATGGGCTTCAAAAAATTTTTAGCAAGGGGTTCCCTGCCTGGTTGCTGGGTGGGTATGGCCATGGTGGGCGTGGCCTCCTACACCACGGCGGGTGGAGGGGTTTGCCCTCCCCAGGCTCTGGAGGCTTTCCTTGAGCTTCCAGGAGGGCAAAAACAGCCTCCCCAGGCTCTGGAGGCCCTCTGGAGGCTGGAAATGGGCCTGTTTCCAGCTTTCCCAAACTTCCGGTAGGCCAGTGTTTCGTCCTCCCCGAGCCTGCATCCAAAATGGGCCGCGTGGGGACTCATGGGAGGGGCAGGATGGGCGGGGCCAGCCAGGAGTGGGATTTGGGGGGTCTCCAAACTGCACAGAATCTTAGCCAGAGGTTCTCCCGAACCCCTGCGAAGCCTCATAGCCCACCCCTGCTTATAACCGTTGCAGCATTCACCGTGCAAAATTCAGACGCTTGGCCACTGGCTTGTATTTATGACGGTCGCAGTGTCCCGGGGGTCACGCGATTCCCCTTTTGCGACCTTCTGGCGTGCAAAGTCCATAGGGAAGCCAGATTCACTTAACAACCATGTGATTCACTTAACGACGGTGGCAAGAAAGGTCGTAAAATGGGAGCAAAACTCACTTGACAAATGTCTCGTTTTAACAAACAGGAAATTTTGGACTCCACTGAGGTCGTAAGTCAAGGAATACCTGCATAGCCATACATATTTTTATGCTCCCTGCTTTGGCCCTCCGAAATCCCTGTTTAGTCGTTCAGCAAATGCGTGTGAATTCCCTGTTTGCATTTTTATACGTGCAGTTATTTTCTTTATCTAGGTGATTATACAAATTTCAAAGACCATGTTTTCTCTTTTTACTGTAAAGTGTTCTGAGCTTGGAAAACGATAAAGAAACCAATCAGCCCGAGATGCTCGTGGTGACTAAGAAAAACAAACAAACAAAGCTAGCAATAAAACACCGTTAAAAGCAGCTGGAAATCCCCTGTACAGGATACTTCATATTTAATGCAACCAGTGGAGGAGTAATTCATTGTGTTGTTGCTTGGAAGAAGGAATTAAAAGGAACCCCCGGATGAATTTACACCTAACTGGGGCCGGTATATTTCTGTGTGTTTTCCATAGCTCTGATTGGTGGGTTGAGGGGTGTGGAGCAAACGGATCTCTTTAATCTGCTGGCTGCTGATCCACAAATCAGTGTCAAATTGATAACGAAAGAGATTTTTCTTCCTTGCCTGCATATAAAGTCTGTTTTCTCTCCCCCCACCCCACCCCCAAAGCTAGGTGGCGAAGGAAACTCAAACCCCGCTTGTTAAAATTAAACCGATTGAGTAATCTTTGACTCCAGTTTTTCAACTTCGGAAAACTCAAACTAAGGGGGAGCCCAGCCAGCCAATCAAAAGCCTGCAAAGCGTTGTAAGAAGAGACGGCGTTGGGCTCCTGGTTGAATTGACACCCAGAGTCACTGGGGGAGCTATTTTTACGCCTTGGCTGTATTTTATGTAACCGGAACCTCGAAATGCTTCTAAATGGAATGATATCCCACCCCCGCCACTGGAGCCATTGAAGGGCCAGAGAGATTATTCTCAAAAGGTCACGGTGGCACAGGGAAACCGAGTCAGGTTGTAAGCTCTAGACGAGTGTCACTCTACGATACCCCAGCCTTCTTGATGGGTAGGGGGTCGGGTGGTCTTGCAAAAACGGGCTGGACTTCAGCGACCCTGAATTCATAGCTGCGATGGAAAGGACATCAACTGGCTAATTCTCCCAAATTTATTCCTTTTTTTAAATGAAGAAAAAAGAAGGAAGGAAGGAAGGAAAGAAGGGAGAGGGAGGAAAGAAAGAAAGAAAGAAAGAAAGAAAGAAAGGAAAAGAAAGAGGAAGGAAGAGGGAGGGAATGAAGGACAGAAGGAAGGAAACGAGGGAGGGAAGGAATGAAGGACAGAAGGAAGGAAATAAGGAGGGAGGGAAGGACAGGAGGAAGGGAGGGAAGGAAGGAAGGAAGAAGGGAAGGAAGGAAGAATAAGGAAGGAAAGGGAGGAAAGAAAGAAAAAAAGGAAGAAAGAAAGGGAAGGAAGGAGGGAAGGAAGGACAGAAGGAAGGAGGGAAGAAAGAGAGAAAGAAAAAGAAGGAAAGAAAGAAAGAAAGAAACCAATCAACCAACTGGCCAATTTTCCCAAATCTGTCTGTCTGTCTGTCTGTCTATCTAATCTACATGTACTTTTACCTACCTTTAAATTTATAAATAAATAAATAAAGACATCAACTGACCAGTTCTCCAGAACTGATCAAGAATCCACAGGCTTACAGGTAGTCCTCGAGTTACGATTGTAACGGCGCTTGCCCTTCGCAGTCGTAACTTGGGACGGCTGCAAAGCGGGTGATTCGGTCACGATTTTAAACTGGTTTTTTTGTGGTGGTTATTAAGCGAACAACACAGTCATTCAGTGAACCAAGGGTTTCGGATCACAGCTCGGGGCCTGAAGGACCATCAGTCACGTGTCCGTGAGGGGGACTGTGAGGCGACCATGAGAATTTGAAACTGGGTCGCAAGTACTGTACCTCCAGTGGGTCCATCATAACAGTTGTAAACTCAGCTTGATCTTATGACTTTTTTTTTTTTTGGCAGTGGTTGTTAAGCAGAACAGAAAGAGAAATCTGCCCCACATCGCCATGCCTGGCATGCTCTAAATTGTTATTCAATGGGTGAAACGAGGTGGCTAAAAATAAACCAGCTCGGGAAGCTCCGATCTTAAAAACTTTTCTCTCTCTCCATGCTGAAAATGTCACTCTTTGCTTTGTGTATATTATTATTATTATTATTATTATTATTTAAACATGAAACTCAGTCAATTGAATAAAGTAAATAATAATAATAACAATAACAATAATAATAATAAACACAAAGCAAAGAGTGACATTTTCAGCATGGAGAGGGAGAATTTTTTTAAAGATCAGATTATTATTATTGTTGTTGTTATTTACTTTATTCATTAAACATGAAACTCAGTCAATTGAATAAAGTAAATAATAATAATAATAATATAATACACAAAACAAAGAGTGACATTTTCAGCATGAAGAAGGAGAATTTTTTAAAGATCGGATTATTATTATTATATACTTTATTCATTAAACATGAAACTCAGACAACTGAACATTCAAAAATGCATCACAAATACTGGTGCTAACGGTTGATACAGGTTGCTGCCAGCATCCTAAGTATCAACCAAGTACATTATTATTATTACTATTACTATTACTATTACTGTTACTATTATTATTAAAGAAAAGCAACACACCCCTAGCAACACACTCATGCTAGTGAGCACATTCAGGGCACTGGAGGTAAGATTGTGACAGCCAGAAATAAAATAACAGAAAAACAAGACAAACAAGTTGGATGATTTAAAAAAAGAACAACAACAAAATTCTATATTTTGAGAGGGAAGTAGAGAGAGAGAGAGAGAGAGAGAGGCCTTATAAGATACGGTTATTTGGGGGAGATAAGAGGTGATTCCCAAGTGCAGGTAGTCCTTGTTTAGTGACCGTTCAAAGCTACGACGGCCCTGAAAAAAGTGAGTTATATCAGTTTTCACGTGACCGTTGCAGCATCCTGATGGTCATTAAAATTTGAAGGCTTGGCAACTGGCATGTACTTAAACAGTTGTAGCATCCCAGGGTCATTTGATCACCATTTGTAACCTTTCCCGCCAGTTTCCGACAAGCAAAATCAACGGAGGAAGCCAGAATCACTTAACAACGTGATTCATTTAACCACTCTGCGATTCGCTTAACGACCCCCCAGTGATTCGCTTTAACGACCATGACAAAAAAAAAAGGTTATAAAACTGATCATGGCTCGCTTAACAAGCGCTTTGCGTAGCAGCAGGAATTTTGCCCTCAATTGTGGTCGCAAGTCGAGAACAACAGTTTGTTTAGCGACCAAAGTCAAAGTTACAACAGCGCTGGAAAAAGTGACTTATGACCGTGTTCCCCAGTTACGACCTTGGCAGCAACCCCCACGATCCTGTGATCAAAATTCAAACGTTTGGTAGCTACTGGTTCCTACTTATGACGGTTGCGGTGTCAACCCCTTTTGCGGCCTTCTGACAAGCAAAGTAACTTTGAACGGTCGCTAAATGAACAAGTTGAGGACTAGCTGGTTCCTGAGCGTCCCAAATTTTGATCGTGCGACTTATGGGGGCTGCTGTGATGGCTGTCAGTGACTTAGGAGGAATCCTAAATCACTTTTCCCCCCACACGCCTGGTTGTACCTTCGAGTGGTCACTAAACGGAACGGTTGTAGATTGAGGACGGCTCCCTGAGATTATGGTTTAGCTCAGGAATGGGCAAATATGGCCCCTTTATGAGCTGTGGACTTCAACTCCCAGAATTCCTGAGCTAGCTTGGCTGTCTCAGGAATTCTGGGAGTTGAAGTCCACAAGTTGTAAAAGGGCCACATTTGCCCACCTCTGGATTAGCTAACTGAATTCTTCTTCCATTTTTTTTTTAAAAAATGTGAGCAGAGGACACCTCATCGAGAAGGTCTCCGGGATGGACTGCGGCCATCTGCAAGGTAGCCTGAGACGTTGATGGACATCATCGGGATGCTTGGGAAAGATGCCAAGGCCATGGATGCCCCTCTCCCCCCATCCAAGCCAAGTTTTACCCTTCGGCTTGGGTGAGGAGACCCTGCTGTCCAAGGAAATTTGAGGACATCCGAAGATGGCCCAATTCATGGAAGTGAAGCAAGATCTAAGATTCTGCTCTTGGGTGGGGAGGCTTGAGGCTTCCTATTTATACCTCTCCTTGGTAAAGTCATATTTTGTCCAGCGAAAAACCCAAAAGGAATTTTAGAACCATCCAGAAACGTTAAGCAACCAAGACACAACCCATCCGGGACAAAACATGGAGAACATCTGATCTTGCTTCACGCCTTTGTCCACCGTTTACAGATTAACGGAGTTGGAAGGGACCTTGTAGGTCATCTAGTCTAACCCCCCTGCCCAAGCAAGAGACCCTACACCGCTTCTGATAGAGGGCAGTCCAGTCTCTTCTTGAAAGCCTTCAGTGATGAAGTTCTCACAACTTCCAACTTTACTCTACTCTACTCTACTCTACCCATTCCATTCCATTCCATTCCATTCCTCTACTCTACTCTACTCTACTCTACTCCACTCCTCCACTCCACTCCAATTCTACTCTACTCTACTCTACTCTACTCTACTCTACTCTACTCTATCCCATCCCATCCCATCCATGATTCATCAAAAAAGGAAGGTGCTACCAGACTCCTTCTAATTTTTAGACATCATTTCACTCTCACTTAATGTTCCTCTAGTCTAGAACATTGAAGCTCTCATGGTAAGATTTTCATGGCTGAATTAACCGACTCACTTATAAAGCTCATGTAAGATTGGGTACAATTTGTGTATTTCCCTGCTCTAATTATCGATGTCATTATTTAAGCACACAATGTCCAGATTTACCATTGGGCCCTATCTGACGAGGTTGCACAAGAGAGTTAATGCACAAAAATTGGGGTTTTTTTTAAATTAAAAAAAATCAAATAAAAATGAGGAGCAGGGCTAAATCCATGGAAAAAACGCAGCCTTTAAAGGAATTTGCAATTCTTTTAATGAGGAAAACGGTATTAAAAAACGATGTTTATAAGTAAGTCAATGCCAGGCCCTAAGGAAAAATCATGGTGCATGAAAGAAGAGCTAAATAGTTAAATCTGAATTTTATTTTATTTTATTTTTTTGTGCTCAGGGAGGTTTTGCAAGCGCCAAAAGTTAAAAGGCAAAGTTTTACATGCCCCGCACAAGGACGATCCCTACCCACGTAAAAGGCATCATAGAAAGACAAAAGACAGCCTGGCAAATTTCTAGCCCGTTCTACACAATTCAGAAGCTGAGCTGAATTCACAAAACCAGTCACGCGTCTTACCCGTCTTGGCTTCAACACAATAGATTGCACGCTGTCAAACACACACACACACAAATCCAGTAGGTCACGAATCCATTGAAAGGGCGACACCGCAATTGCAGAATCAGCCAAGCAACCCGACCCACATACACAATTCACTCGTAACTGCACAAAAGTTATTCTACACCAGAAGCCCCCAAATTCTTCAACACATCAACCCTTTCAAGAAATTGCAGACTGTTCCACTGGTCTCCAAAACGTTGAGGATACAAAAATAATTTAACCAACACAGGTAGTCCTTGGCTTACAACGCTTCATTTTAGTGAGCATTCGACGTTGCAACGGAACTGGGGAAAAAGGGGGTCTTATGACCTATTTTTCACTCTTACGACCGTGGCAGTATCCCCGTGGTCACAATGATCAAAATCCAGATGCTCATACTTATGACCGGTTGCAGTGTCCTGGGGTCACGCGATCCCCTTTTGCGCCCCTTCTTCTGACAAGCTACGGGGAAGCCAGATTCGCTCAACAGCCGGTTTAAGCGATTTACTTAACAACTGGGGCAAGAAAGGTTGTGAAATGGGGGCAAAACTCACTGGACAAAGGTCTCACTTCAACCACAGAAATATTGAGCTCCCTTGCGGCCGTAAGTCGAGGACTACCTGTATAATATCCACTGAAAGGAATGGACCCTCCTGGATTTTTCTGCTTTTCAAAACCGCTTATTTGCAAGCAAAATTCGTAAAACGGCAAAGGAACTTTTACATCGTGCACATTTCCTCCCCCCTCCCAGTTAAGGAACGCGGTGGCGTGCGCCTTCCTTCACTCATCCCAGCACAGGCCAGTTTGATTTTTTTACCATCCCACTAGTTTGTTTTATTGACTTTTCGTGGTGGGGAAAAAAAAACCCGAGATAAGGAACCGAAGATCAACTTACAGCAAGTTGGTCATTTGCATGGAGATGGACATCGGTGAGGTTTTCAGCGAACGGCGCGGCCACCTCGCCAGAAGCACCGCAGAGCCGGGAGCCGAGACACAGTTCCACTAATTCCCCCCCAACCCCACTGGCCGCAGGAGCGAAACAGGGCTAGGCAATCCGACGGCAGTGGAAATGAATACCGGCCCTGCCAATCCTGACCAAGCAATGCGAGGGTGACTGATGGGGACATCTGTTCCAGGACGGGTTGCAGCCAGCTGAGTGGACGCGGATGGACAGGGCTCTGTCTGCGGCCTTCAAGTATCCAAGAAAATGGCCGCCGTTTTCCAAATACAGCAGTCCTCATCTTACGACCACTATCGAGTCCTAATAAGACTGGGTCTTATTTTCTTTTGGGCCCCAAAATAAGCCCTAGGGCTTATTTTTGGGGCAAGACTTATCCCCCCCCCATTTACGGGAGGCCCATTTCTTCTGCATGCTCGTGGTAGGGCAGGCCGCACGGCGCACCAGTGCCAGCCCTCCTCACAGGATTGTTTTTGTGGGGAAAATAGGAGCATTGTGCATATTCGCCACCTTGGGCTGTGTGTGTGTGTGTGTGTGTGTGTGTGTGTGTATCTGTTTGTCTGTCTATCATCCATCCATCCAGCCATCTCTATCTCTATCTACCTACCTATCTTTTATCTACCTCTCTATTTATCTATCATCCATGCATCCCTATCTACCTACCTACAGTACCTACCTATCATCCATCCCTAC
>WNWU01000061.1:5101557-5113031 GCA_012654045.1 Ptyas mucosa | reverse complement strand
TATCTATCTATCTATCTATCTATCTATCTATCTATCTATCTATCTATATAAATTCGCTCACCCAAATTCATCCCAAGTCGGATTTTTCATGCATTCGGTCAATGCAGGGATGCAATGCAATGTTTAAGGGAGTAAACGCGCCGCGAGCCCGTTTTCCCTGACCTGCTGCCCTCCAACGGATCAGGAGGGCGCCAGATTGGGTAAAGCCAGGCTGGGCTTCTATCAGAAAGGCAACGAATAAACCTTTTTTTAAATGCACGTGTTTCTCTGTGCAGAAATATGTGCACCGCCTGTACTCGAGGAAGTTTACAAATCAGCAAAGGAAAGTAAAACCATATTAGTTCCATAAAACTCACCGAACCCAGATTTAAAAACTATAAAGAGCAATCCTATCATCATCATCATGCTGGCCTAGGAACCAGGAGGCAGTGAGGTCTAGTTCTGCCTTAGGCACGAAAGCCAGCTGGGTGACTTTGGGCCAATTACCAGGAGGTTGTGAATTCTAGTTCCTCCTTAGGCATGAAAGACAGCTGGGTGACTTTGGACAAATGACCAGGAGACTGTGAGTTCTAGTGCTGTGTTAGATATGAAAGCTGGCTGGGTGACCTTGGGCCAGTCCCCTTCTCTCGGCCCAACTTACCTCACCGGGTTGTTGTGGGGAAAATAAGTAGGAGCGTTATATATGTGTGCCACATTGCATTATTTATAAAAATTATAAAGGCAGGAGATAGCTAGGTAGGTAGGTAGATAGGTAGACAGACAGACAGACATAGATACATAGATAGATGATAGATACATAGATGTTAGATAGATGATAGATACATAGATGGAAGATAGATGATAGACACATAAATACATAGATGGAAGATAGATAGATAGATAGATAGGCAGGCAGGCAGGCAGGCAGGCAGGCAGGCAGAAACATAGATGAATAGGTAGGTAGATACATACATACATGGATGATAGATACATAGATAATGGATGATAGGTTATAAATAAATAGATGGACAGACAGACAGACGGATGATAGATGGATAGGTAGGTAGGTAGGTAGATACATACATACATACATAGATGGATAATACATAGATACATGGATGATAGATAGATAGATAGATAGATAGATAGATAGATAGATAGATAGATTCAAAATGCAGCAACCCATCTACTAAATTTGAAGTACAGGTATTTCTTACCTACAAGCTGCATACTCTAGTTTCAACAA
Organism: Ptyas mucosa; assembly: GCA_012654045.1. Taxonomy (NCBI): domain Eukaryota; kingdom Metazoa; phylum Chordata; class Lepidosauria; order Squamata; family Colubridae; genus Ptyas; species Ptyas mucosa. Next base: position 5,111,806 of record WNWU01000061.1, on the reverse strand, counting down.
AAAAAAATTCCGGCTCAGACCAATCCAGACTGTCTTTTTAAATGGAGCTGCAAAAACTGGGTAAAACAAGAGAAAAAAAAACAAAGGAAAAAAAAACCTATCAATCTGCGAGTTCCCCAAGGAGGCCTACATCTCACTTTGACTGTCTATTTTCTCAGGAACACATTGTGCTGCCTTATAACAGAGCGTGTTCCCACTTTTTTTTGTGTTTTGGAGAACTGTTTGGTGTCTGTGTGTGTGTGTGTGTCTGTGTGTAGGAGATTTTTAGCTCTAGTCACATTCCAATCTTTGTGTCTCCTCGCATCTTTGTTTCAGATGAACTTTTGGACTTCAGCCTTCACCTGCAGTGAACCCTAAACCCAACTCACTGCCCCTTCTCAGTAGCTTCCTCTTAAAATGGTAATTCTTTTAATATTATCAAGCTGTGGTTAACCCCCCCCCCACCTACCTCTTATAGGGAGTCTAATGCAAGCAACTAACAGAATAACAGAGTTGGAAGGGACCTTGGAGGTCTTCTAGTCCAACCCCCTGGACACTATACCATTCTGGATAAAAGGCTGTCCAATCTCTTCTGCAAAACCTCCAGTGATGGAGCACTCACAACTTCTGGAGGCAAGTCGTTCCACTGGTTAATTGTTCTCACAGTCAGGAAATTTCTCTTTAGTTCTAAGTTGCTTCTCTCCTTGATTAGTTTCCACCCATTGCTTCTTCTCCTGCCCTCAGGTGCTTTGAAGAACAGTTTGACTCCCTCTTCTTTGGGGCAGCCCCTGAGATATTGGATGACTGCTATCATGTCTCCCCTAGTCCTTCCTTTCATTAAACTAGACCTACCCAGTTCCTGCAACCGTTCATCGTATGTTTTAGCCTCCAGTCCCCTAATCCTCTTCGTTGCTCTTCTCTGCACTCTTTTCTAGAGTGTCCACATCTTTTTTACATCGTGGCGACCAAAACTGGATGCAGAATTCGAAGTGTGGCCTTACCAAGGCATTAAAAATTAACTAAAGCTCCTTGTCATGAAATAACATCTTAAGAAGATATGTTGGTCCATGGCAAAGCGGTACTAATACTTCACAAAAAGTGAAACTTGGAAGGTTTGAGTTTTGCGATGGCTTTCAGGTGGGCCAACACTAACCTTTTGAAGGATGTCAGAGCCACCGGTCTATGGTCAGTCAACTCCTGGTTGGAGGGTTTCTTGGGTACTTGAAGAGGATAAACTTGGGTGAAGTGCAACTCAAAAATGGATTTGCGTCTTTGGTTTGCAAAGGGATTCAAAGACAGGTGGTCCTCAACTTACAACAATTCGCTTAGCGACTGTCCGAAGTTACAACGGCACTGAAAAAAGCAACTTGTGATCATTTTTCACACTTACGACCATGGTAGCAGCCTCGTGGTCACGTGATCAATATTCCAAGGCTTGGCAAATGGTCCAGACTTACGATGGTTGTAGTATCCTGGGGGTGATGTGACCTGCTTTTGCGACGTCCTGACAAGCAAAGTCCATGGGGAAGCCGGATTCATTTAACGACCGCGTTACTAATTTAAAAGCTATAGCAATTCATTTGACAAATGTGGCAGGGAAGATCGTAAAATGGGACGAAACATTCTTTAACCAATTTCTCACTTAGCAACCTAGATGTTGGGCTCCATTGTTGTCGTAAGCCAAGGACCACCTGTAGAATGGTGTCACAGAGAGGAGGGGGGGGGTCAGCCTGTTTTCCAAAACACCCGAAGGCCAGACAAGGAATAATGGATGGAAACTGACCAAGGAGAGATTCAACCTGGAAATAAGGAGAATATTTTCTGACAGTGAGAACAATCAACCCATGGAACAGAAGTTGCCTTCGGAAGTCGTGGGAGCTTCATCACTGGAGGCTTACAAGAAGAGACTGGGCTGCCCTCTGTCAGAAATGGTGTAGGGTCTCCTGTTTGGGTGCGGGGTTGGACTAGATGATCTACAAGGTCCCTTCCATCTCTGTTAAAATCTATGTTTCATGTATTATCTATCTAGTTAGTTATCCATAATCTATGTATCTATCTATGCATCTGTCCATCTCTATAACCATCCATCATCTATTCATCGTTCATCCATCCATCTCATGTCAATTATCTATTATTCACCATCTATCCATCATCTATCATCCATAATCAATCTATCATGTATGAATTCTTTATGTATCTATCATCTATCAATCATTTATCATCTAGCTAGCTAATCATCCATCTATCTTCTATGTATCCATCTCTGTATCGGTCCATCTATTCTGTTTATCATCCATCCATCCATCATGTCTATGTCTATTATCCATTGCTCATCTATCCATCCCTCCGGCCATCATCTATGTTTCATCTATTTATCATCTACGGTATCTAGCAATAGCAATAGCATTTGATAACATGATAGCAGTCTTCCAATACTTGAGGGGCTGCCACAGAGAGGAGGGGGTCAAGCTATTTTCCAAGGCACTGAAGGGCAGACAAGGAATAATGGATGGAAACTGATCAAGGAGAGATTCAACCTGGAAATAAGGAGGAACTTTCTGACAGTGAGAACAATCAACCCATGGAACAGAAGTTGCCTTCAGAAGTTGTGGGAGCTTCATCCCTGGAGGCTTTCAAGAAGAGACTGGACTGCCCTCTGTCAGAAATGGTGTAGTAGGGTCTCCTGCTTGGGTGGGAGGTTGGACTAGATGACCTACAAGGTCCCTTCCAACTCTGTTAATCTATAAACAGCTTTCTAGCCCGGCATAAATATTGCATTTATAAACGACACACTTACGGTTTAATCAGTTGTCAGAATGCAGTGCTGCCCCAGGTGGTAACTTAAAATGAGAAAGTGGTACACCTTGCCCTAAACCATGATTTGCTAACTGCAGTAGACCCTACAACATAACCCCAAAATAAACAAGCCATCTTAATTTAGAGCAACATCTCTAGAACGATCTGGCATGTCATGACTTTATAGTAGCTCAATCAGTAATACAGGTAGTCCTCGACTTACGACCACAATTGAGCTCAACGTTTCTGTTGGTAAGTGAGACAATTTGCTAAGTGAGCTTTGTCCCTCTTTACAACCTTCCTTGCCAGGGTTGTTAAGGGAATCACTGCAATGGTTAAGTTATTTTATGCAACGGTTAAAATGAATCTGATTTTCCCCATTGACTTTGCTCGTCAGAAGGTCGCAAAAAGGGATCACATGACCCCGGAATACTGCGACCGTCATAAATACAAGTCAGTTGCCAAGCTGACTTCAATCACCTGACTCTGGGGATGCTGCAACGTAAGCGGAAAACGGTCCTAAGTCACTTTTTTTCAGTGCCGTTGTAACTTTGAGCGGTCACTAAGTGAGCCGTCGTAAGTCAAGGACTACCTGTAGTCCTATAAAGCGGTGGACCTAGATTTGCTTCTAGAATGGTTTGTAAAACCATAGTTTGTGGCTTAGTAAAGATAGTCTTCAGCTTACAACTAAAAATGGCAGCATAATTTATGTGGGTAAGGCAGGCAGTTGTTAAATGAATTGCCTGTGATTTTGCCATGGTTGTTAAGCAATTCCCTGCGGTTGTTGAGTGAATCTCACAGTTGTCGAGTGAATCAGGCTTCCCCCTTGACTTATTTTTATGTGGATGGTGTAATGTTGATTGGTACATTTATATTTCCTGGTGGTTTGTAAGACCAAAACATTACAACTAAAACAGCCAGAGTGATACATCCACAGTTCAAACATCCGTGGTTTCATTATTAAAACATTTTTTTTGCAAATGCTTAACTGACAGAAGCTGTACTCTTAAGCAAACTTTCTTTTTCCATTCTCAGTTCACGGAATTGTGAGCAACCCAACACACGGGGAGCAGGTTAAGCACTGTTTATTCATTGATAACAGGATCAGTGAATGAAGAAAACAAACAGATTGATTAAGAGAGTCAACCTACGTAATGATTCATGAAAAAAAAAAAGAGCTCGTTTTGCAAATACAGGCAGTCCTGGACTTGCAAAACCACAACATGAAAAACGGTTGTGTCACCTTTTTTTTTCCAGTGCCCTCCGTAACTTTGAACGGGTCACTAAACAAATGGTTGTAAGTCAAGGACTCTCTGTACTGGAAATCCCTGGGCTCAAAAGTTTTCATTATGGAATGTTATTTGAACTCCTTGGAAAGAGAGAAGGAAGGGAGAGAAGGAAGGGTGAGGGAGAGAGGAAGGGAAAAAAGAAGGAGACAGGAAGAAAGGAAAGGAAGGAAGGAAAGAAAGGAGAGAAGGAAGGGTGAGGGAGGGAGGAAGAGGGAAAAAGGAAGGAGACAGGAAAAAAGGAAAGGAAGGGAGGAAGGAGAGAGAGAGGAAGGGAGAAAGAGGAAGGAAAGAAGGGAGGGAGGGGGGGTGAAGGAGTGGAGGGAAAGGAGAAAAGACAGAAAGGGAAGAAGGGAGGAAGGAGAGAGGAAGGAAGGAAGGAAGGAAGGAAGGAAAGGAGAGATGGAAAGCGGAGGGAGGAAAAAAGGAAGGAGACAGGAAGAAAGGAAAGGAAGGGAGGGAGGAGAGAGAGAAAAAGGGAGAAAGAGGAAGGAAGGGAGGGAGGAAGGAAGGCCGGAAGGAAGGGAGGGATGAAAGGAAGGGAGGAAGAAAGGAAAGGAGAGATGGAAGGGGGAGGGAGGGAGGGAGGGAGGAGAAAAGGAAGGAGACAGGAAGAAAGGAAAGGGAGGGAGGAGAGAGAGAGAAAGAGGAAGGAAAGAAGGGAGGAAGGAAGGAAGGCCGGGAGGGAAGGAAGAAAGGAAGGGAGGAAGGGAAGGAAAGGAAAGGAGAGATGGAAGAGGGAGGGAAGGAGGAAAAAAGGAAGGAGACTGGAAGAAAGGAAAGGAAGGGAGGAAGGAGAGAGAGAGAGAGAAAGGGAGAGAGAGGAAGGAAAGAAGGGAGGGAGGAAGGGTGAAGGAGAGGAGGGAAAGGAGAAAAAAGACAGAAAGAAAGGGAGGAAGGGGAGAGAGAAGAAGGAAGGAAGGAGTGTGCATTTGACAATCAAGCTAACGCTTTGGCCTCCTCCGCCTGCTTGTTGTCGTGGTGGCTCCGAGGCAATCCGGACGGAGAACATCCGATTGTGGTCGGGGTTTTTTTCATTCCCACCCGTCTCTCTCCCTCCATCTGCCAGAAAGGGCAGATTGCACAACGGGCTTAACTGGATCACAGGGAAAGGATTAATGTGCGATTCAATCTGCTGTCCTTGATAAGTGACCCGGAGGGAGTGGCCGGCCCTGCCTCACCCGCAGCCCCTCCAGAGGAGAGCCGGACAAGCAGCTGCCCGCCTGGCTCGAAGAGTTGCAAGCCGGAGACATCCGGAGGCTGCCGAAGACGATGCTGAAGGGGGCTGTGGGGGGTCCTGGGAATGGTGGCCCATAAAGAGTCGAGGGGACCTGGGGGGCCGAGGTGGGCAACCGGAGCAGCTCTGGGATGGGCTGAGCCTGAGGCCAACTCAGATGCTCTCCGAATTCACATGACCATCGGCCTCCACAAAGAGTGGCAACCACGTGCCTCTTCCCTCCTTCCTTCCAACCTCTTCCCTTCTCCTTCCTTCCTTCCCTCGCTCCTTTTCCTTCCTTCCTTCTCCCTTTCCCTCTCCTTCCTCCCTCCCTTTCCTTTCTTCCTCCCTCCTCCCTTCTTTCCATTCTCTTTCCTTCCTTCCTCTCCACTTTTTCTCCTTCCTTCCATCCACCCTTCCCTTGCTCCTTCCTCCTTTCCTTCTCCCTTTCTCTCCTCCCTCCCTTTCCTTTTCCTGTCTCCTTCCTTCCTTCCTCTTCAATTCTTTTTCCTTCCTTCCTTTTCTTTCCTCCCTCCCTCCCTCCCTCTTGACTTCTTTCTCCTTCCCTCCCTCTCTCCCTCCCTTCCATCCATTCTTTTCCTTCCTTCATTCCTCCCTCCCTTCCTTCTCCCTTCCTCTCCTTCCTCTCTCCCTTTTCTTTTCCTTTCTCCTTCCTTCCTTCCTTCCTTCCTTCTTTCCTCTCCATTTTTTCCTTCCTTCTCCCTCCCTCCCTTCCATCCATCCTTTTCCTTCCTCCCTCCCTCCCTTCTTTCCTCCCTCCCTCCCTTCTCCCTCTCTCCTTCCTCCCTCCCTTTTCTTTTCCTGTCTCCTTCCTTCCTTCCTTTTCCCTTCACCTTCCTTCTTTCCTCTCCAATTCTTTCTCCTTTGCTCCCTCCCTCCTTTCTATCTATCCGTCCATCCTTTTCCTCCCTCCCTCCCTCCCTCCCTCCCTTCCTTCCTGTCTCCCTTAAAGATATCCCCAAATATACCCTTCCTTCTCTATACTCAGCCTTGCTTTTGATCAATGCTTCTGCAAAAACTCACCCTAATTTTCAATTACCAGCTGAATACTAACTCCTGGTTCTCAAGGGCGAAAGCCAATGGGGCTTTAATTGGTTTCTTGCTTGAGCTGTACAGATCTCTCCTCCTCAAAAGCCAGACTTTTTGCACAGGAAATTATTTCCATATTTCCTCGGCTTTTTTCTTCTTCTGGGGAAAAGAGGGTGGCTTGGTTACGCATCCCCCATCCCCCCCCAACTGGGAAACACCGGAAAAGTCAAAGTTTCCACTCTGATCTGCAGCCCACTTAATCTGGCCGAGCAGCACTTGACGTCAATGGAAATAATCCAGTTTAGGTGCAAATGGTCTCCTTTGAGTGCCGTGTTGGGTTTGCCTCTTCAATTATTTTGGGAAGGGGAAAAAAAAAGCACATAAGCAAAAAATTAACACCAGGATTAGCATTAGGCCAGCAACTAAGCTATGCAAAAAAAAACCCCCACCCCAGGGAAGGAACTACCAATTCAGACAAACCGTGAACAAAAGAACGACTAAGAAACCAATAGCGAAATAGGTGAAAGAATAGCGAAAGAGCAAACCCATCTCTTGTAGCACTGATGATGCCACTTAGTTTGGGAACGAGATGTCTCCAAGAAAACCACCAAGCTCAGAGAGGCCCAAGTATTCTCGGATGTTGATACCCCAGGGCGGAGGTAGGAAACCACGGCCTCCTTTCCCACCTGTGGACTTCAACTCCCAGAATTCCTGAGTTCAGCATTCCATAACGCTAACCTTGGTTAACGTTAGCTCCAGATGTTTCACCTCTCTTTTACTGTGCGCTAGCACTGATGACGTTACCTAATTGGGTCATGAAATGTCTGCAAGAAAACAGCCAAGCTCAGAAAGCACCAAGGACTCTATAAAGTCCTCCTCCTCCTCCTCTTCTTCCTCCTCTTCCTCCTCCTCCTTCTTCCCCTCCCCCTTTTCCTCCTCTCCACAAACCCTCCTCCCTTCTAGCACTGATGTTGTTCCCTAGTTGGGTCATGAAATGTCTGCAAGAAAACAGCCAAGCTCAGAGAGCACCAAGGGCCCCACAGTCTCCTCCTTCTCCTCCTCCTCCTCCTTATACACCACTCCCTTCTAGCACTGATCTTATTATTGTGTTTCCCCGAGAATAAGACAGGGTCTTATTTTCTTTTGAACCCCGAAATAAGGGCTTGGCCTTATTATCGGGGAGTCCGGCAGAGAGAGGCTCCCTCCGTGCGCCATCAAGCTCCTCCCCTCCTGTGGGGGGAGAACGCGAGTGGCCCGAAAGCGCCAAGCCGCGCGAGCGCCTGTTTCCTCCCCCGCTTGCACGCCTCCCAGGCCTCACCATTTTGATGTGGGCGAAGATAGTGAGCACCCAGCTGGAAGCCGCTGGAAACGGAGAAGACACCCATCGGGCCAGCCGCCTGCTGCCAGGTCTTCCGGGAGCTGGGGCAGAGAGTCTTCTGGCAGCCGGGGCAGAGAGACGGCGAAGGGCGAAGTGAGCTGCAGCAGCGCATGGGGAGACCGCGCCGCTGCCGCTGCCATCCGAGCACTGAGGATGGCTTCCTCTATGGCTTTCAAACCCTGGGTGGAAGCCGCTGGAAGCGGAGAAGAAGCTGGTCGGGCCAGCTGCCTGCTGATGAGTCTTCCAGGAGCCGGGGCAGCCGCATGGAGTTGGAACCATAGAGCGAGAAGCACACTCTCAGAGCAGCTGCTGCCGAAAGAGTCTATGGCCAGCTGGTCTTCGGGTCTCTACCGCGTTTGTGCGGGGTGGCGTTTGCATTATATTTTGGGGGTCCGGGCACATGCCCCCCGGTGCCCTGTTTTGGGTGTGGAAGGCCTCCTGCACCAACCTGGAAGTCAAAACGGGGCATGAGGGGGGCGGGGCGCATGCACTGGGGATGCGCGCCGGTGGTGGGTTGCTCCCGGTTCGGTCCGGTTCGATCCCATAATAATAATAATAATAATAATAATTATTATTATTATTATTATTATTATTATTATTATTTTATTTCTATACCGCCCTTCTCCCGAAGGATTCAGGGCGGTGTACAGCCTATTAAAAGCACAAGACAAACATCAATTAAAATTATCAAAATTATTAAATAATTTCGGCTCAGTTTAAGACCCCCAAAATTTAAAACACCCGATTTAAAATGTTTACATTGATAACCCAGCCTGGCGGAACAACAGGGTCTTGAGGGCACAGCGAAATACCTGGAGGTCGGAGCTCTTACGCATTTCTGGGGGCAGTTCATTCCACAGGGCAGGGGCTCCCACAGAGAAGGCCCTCCCCCTGGGTGTCGCCAGCCGGCATAGCTTGGCCGATGGCACCCTGAGGAGACCCTCTCTGTGAGAGCGAACTGGCCGGTGGGAGGCTGTTGGTGGCAGAAGGTGGTCTCGAAGGTACCCGGGTCCTATGCCATGGAGCGCTTTGAAGGTGGTGACCAACACCTTGAATCGCACCCGGAAGACCACTGGGATGGCTCCCACTGGTGCAGCTCACGCAGGAGGGGTGTCACGTGGGCACATCGGGTTGCGCCCATAACCACCCGCGCGGCCGCATTCTGGACCAGTTGGAGCCTCCGAGTGCTCTTCAAGGGGAGCCCCATGTAGAGAGCATTACAGTAGTCCAGCCGGGAGATGACAAGGGCATGAGTGACCGTGCGCAAGGCGTCCCGATCCAGAAAGGGCTGCAACTGGCGAATCAGGCAGACCTGATAGAAGGCCCCCCCTGGCCACGGCCGTCATGTGCTCTTCTAAAGACAGCTGTGCATCCAGGAGGACACCCAGATTGCGAGCCCTCTCTGTGGGGGGCAAAGATTCACCCCCAATAGTCAGCGATGGCACCAGCTGACTATATCGGGACGCCGGGAGCCACAGCCACTCGGTCTTGGAAGGGTTGAGTCGGAGCCTGTTTCTCCCCATCCAGACCCACACGGCCTCCAGGCAGCGAGAAATCATATCAAGGGCATCGTTGGGGTGGTCTGAGGTCATCATGGGTGATCTGTGCATGCGCAGAAGCGCGTGAGCGAACTCCCGTTGCGAACTGGTAGTAAAGGTAAGTAGAACCAGGGGTGAAATCCAGCAGGTTCTGACAGGTTCTGGAGAACCGGTAGCGGAAAATTTGAGTCGTTCGGGGAACTGGCAAATTTATTTTTATTTATTTATTTATTTGTTGGGACTTGTATGCTGCCCTATCTCCACGGGACTCAGGGCGGAAACAGAACAGACAAACCATTAAAACAGAAGTCCAAGTTAAAATTAAGAAATTCCACCTCTGGCTGGTCCCAGAGTGGGGTGGGAATGGAGATTTTGCAAGATCCTTCCCCCAGGAGTAGGGAGGGAATGGGGATTTTGCGGTATCCTTCCCCTGCCACGGCCATCAAGCCATGGCCACCAAACCACACCACGCCCACCAAGCCACGCCAACAGAACCGGTAGTAAAAAAATTTGGATTTCACAATTGACTGGAACCCACCCCTGCCACGCATGCCTGTTGCATTTTGGGCAGGTCCGGGCATGCATGCGTCCATTCGCACACGTATGTGCGTGCTTTGGGCACTCGGCACCAAAAAGGTTAACCCTCAGTGCCTTAGGATAACGTAAAACATCTGTGGAGACTGGATAATTTCAGAATAAACCCAGCAATTGAATCCGTTGCTGCTTCTTTAATCCGATGAGCCCAGGCCAGGCCTAAGTATTTGACTCACCTCTTAAAGGCCGATGGAAAATTATCCTGGGTAATAATTAAAAGGGATTGGACACTGGCGTGGGAACGGGTGGCGATGACAAACAGACCATTTTGCCTGAACTAGCCTTCAACTTTTCCTACAAAGGGTGTTTCAGTTTTAATAGCAGCCGAAATTACGGCTCTTTAAATGCCTTTACGCATTTGGGTCTTAAAGTCAATTTTGTGACTCTAAGCCAGAGGTCTTCAAACTTGGCA
>WNWU01000061.1:5058981-5075406 GCA_012654045.1 Ptyas mucosa | reverse complement strand
TAACCCCTTCTGGTGCCTGGGGCATCATACGTAGGCAATATCTGACACCGAATGCTTGAAAGATTGTGAAATATTGGCTGTGTTGAAGTTGTGCTTTTAACCCGGTTACTGAATTCCCCCCTTTCGCTGCGTCTGCATTATTAACTGGGCCATAAACTGGCCTCCAGGATTGCATTGCCGGGACGCTTTACGACAAACTTTAAAAATAAGCCAAAATTAAAAGTAAACGATTGATCTTTGACTTGTTTGAGTTTGAGTTTTATTAAATTTTTATACCGCCTTTCTCCCAGGGGACTCAAGGTGGTGTACCGCCAAGATAAAAACCAACAATATAAAAGTTAAAAACAATTTAAAATTATTAAATAGTTTTGGCAATCGTCTAAAATACAATAACCCATTAAAATAATATTTAGGCCAGCCCTGCTTGATGGAATAGTAGCGTTTTAAGGGCGCGGCGAAAAGTACGGAGGTTGGAAATCCGACGAATCTCCGGGAGCAGCTCGTTCCAGAGGGCAGGTGCCCCCACAGAGAAGGCTCTCCCCCTAGGGGTCGCCAGTCGACACTGTCTAACCGACGGCACCCTGAGGAGACCCTCTCTGTGGGAGTGTACTGGTCGGAGGCAGAAGGCGGTCTCGTAAATATCCAGGTCCTATTCCATGGAGTGCTTTAAAGGTGGTAACCAACACCTTGAATCGCACCCAGAAGACCACTGGGAGCCAGTGCAGCTCGCGCAGGAATGGTGTTACATGGGAGCACTGAGTCACCCCCATAATCACCCGCGCGGCCGCATTCTGGACCAGCTGGAGCCTCCGGGTGCTCTTCAAGGGGAGCCCCATGTAGAGAGCATTACAGTAGTCCAGACGGGAGGTGATGAGGGTGTGAGTGACCGTGTGCAAGGCGTCCCGGTCCAGAAAGGGATGCAACTGGTGGATCAGGCGAACCTGATAAAAAGCCCCCCTGGCCACAGCCGTCAAATGGTCTTCTAAAGACAGCTGTGAGTCCAGGAGGACACCCAAGTTGCGAGCCCTCTCTGAGGGGGCCAAGATCTCACCCCCAATAGTCAGCGATGGAACCAACTGACTATGATGGGACACCGGAAACCACAGCCACTCAGTCTTGGAGGGGTTGATCCTGAGCTTGTTTCTCCCCATCCAATGAACCATCCATTGTCTGGTTCAACAGATTGTGGGAACACTCAGCGGGTACCTCTATTGTATCTTCAGATGTTGAGAGATGCTTCCATTTAGGACGCCTGGATTTATTCCCAATGAAAATACGTCTGACTTTTTCAGTTCAAATGTTCTGTTTAAAACGTTTCTGAATATTTTGAGGCATTTCCTGCCAAATACTGTTGAGGGGTGTTTTTTTTTTAAATTTTACTTTTGCACAACCCTCTTATCTCTTCCATCTCAACCATCTGGGTGGGGAATCCATGCTTGCAAAGGGTGACTTCTCTTGCGGCTGATGATCTGAGAAATCCGGCGGCTTGCCTCTCCTTCATAAGAAGGGACTTGCTGCCCTCTTCCGGTTGGTATTTTCATTTTGAAAAGAAAGCAGAACTCAAGAGTCAAGCCGAAAGTTTCTTATTCAGGAGGCAACTGGACTTTTCTTGTTTTTTCTTTTGAAGACGTTTCGCTTCTCCTCCCAGAAGCTTCTTCAGCTCTGCCTGGATGGTGGGGAATGGAAGAATTTATATTCCTTGCAGACAGCTGGTCATTTGCATCCTTTTAGAGCAGTGGTGAACTCTAATTTTTTTTGCCACCGGTTCTTTGGGCGTGGCTTGGTGGAGCGGATCCGGTCGCTACCATTTCGAGCCTGTGTGTGTGCGTCTTTGCTCCTGGTCTTTCATAGCAGCCCATGCCCAACGTCCCGTCCCCAGCCACTTGTCTTAAAGGCACTTTTTAAAAATTTTATTTTTATTTATATTTATATGCGGCCCTTCTCCGGAGACGCAGGGCAGCTTACAACGCGTTAAGCAATAGCCTTCATACTTTTGTATATTTTATACAAAGTCAGCTTATTGCCCCCACAATCCGGGTCCTCATTTTACCCACCTTAGAAAGGATGGAAGGCTGAGTCGACCTTGAGCCTGGTGAGATTCGAACTCGCAGTAATTGCAGGCAGCTGGATGTTAAATGCTGCCTTACTAGGAGGCATTAGCCTCCTACGCCACTCAGGCTCCTTTGCCCTGCCGCCCCCACCCCGGAAAGGGGAGCAGGCACCTCAGTTGCTCTGGCTGCCTCAAAGACCCCCGACTGGGCTGCCCAGGAGGCACAACAGGTGAGGAGGGGGTTGACCCCTGCAGACTCAGAATGGCAGTGCCCAGATCCGCTCTGGGCCTTTAAGAGCAGCGGAAATCGGCCGTCATGCCACGCGATCCCCAAGGCAGCTCCCCCAAGTGGACCCACCACCCAAGGATCGTGATCTTGGGGGCGGCTTCGGCCAGCCTGGCCCGGGCAAAGCCAGAAGGGGTGAATTCCCCAACTCCGTTTCAGCCGGCCGGGGACAGGACGTCGGGCACGGGCTGCTGCGAAAGACCAGGAGCAAAGAGACACAACCCGCGAGCACAGCGGTACTGGTGAGGCTTTTAGCGAGCAGCACAGGAAGCCAGAATTGCCTTCATAGGTTCGAAAGCTTCCTTCGAATGGAAAAGGGCCAGAAGCGCGCATTTCTTTTTTGCACTTGCTTCTGGCGTTTTTCCATTTGGAAGACGGAGAGGAGGAGGAGGAAGAGGATGATGGCGACGATTCCGGGTGCATGAAGCAAGGCGTGAAAATCCGCAGCAGGAAACTCTGGGTGAGTGAAAAGGGGGAGCAGCCGAGCACTTTGTGTCTCCAGAACTGGTAGTAAAAAAATGCTTAAAAAGTAAAACAAAAGTTCCGATGATCGCGCGTTGCTCAGCTGATTGTTGGAACATTTAAAAAAAAAATTTTTTTTTTTACTACCTGTTCAGGTGAACCGGCTGGTAGCATTTCACCCGTTTTAGAGGGTTGTTGAAGCCCTTGGAGGTTTGTCTGTATCCTCAGGGTCACCGGAGTAGCTGCCTGTATTTCGCTGATGTGGGCTTCGCTTGTTTGCATGGCCGGGTTTCTGGCATGCCACGGACCGGTGCCTCTCCACGGACCAGGAATTGGGGACCCCTGGATTAGAGTAACCCAGTTGTTACCTGAATCTGGCTTCCTCGTTGACTTTGCTTGTCAGGAGGTTGCAAAAGGAGCCTTGGTGGTACAGTAGTCTAAAACGCTGTTAAGTAGCACTTAGCTGCCAGCTGCCTGCAATTACTGCGAGTTCAAATCTCACCAGGCTCAAGGTTGACTCAGCCTTCCATCCTTCTGAGGTAGGTAAAATGAGGATCCGGATTGTGAGGGCAATAAGCTGACTTTGTATAAAAAACAACACCGCTTGGGGGGCCCGAAAGCCCTAAGCAGGTATATACAAAAGTATGAAGGCTACTGCTTAACGCATTGTAAGCTGTCCTGAGTCTCCAGAGAAGGGCAGCATATAAATTGAACCAATAAATAAATAAATAAATAAATAAATAAATAAATAAATAAAGGGGATCATGTGACCCCGGGACACCGCAACCGTCATAAATATGAACCAGTTGCCAAACATCTAAATTTTGAGGAATGCTGCAAAATGGTCATAAGTCACTTTTTCCAGCGGCAGTTGTAACTTTGAACAGTCACTAAGCAAGCTGTTGTAAGTCAAGGACCACCTGTATTTTCCTCTTTGATGCACCATCGCCTACTTTACCATTTATGCATCTAGATAGGATTGCTGACTATACATGTACTTTTTGAGTTATTTATCAGTATACAATTTTGTATGCCATCTCCAGGAGTTGGCTTTTAGTAATGAAAAGCAAATGCATAAAATGGTTATAATTTAAGAAAAGCAGGAAACAAGCAATAACAACAAAAACAAATTAATTAATTCGGTTGGTGAAAATGTGATAGCATCAACCCCAACGGTTCGAGCCCCAAAGATTTAGCAGAAAAATAATATCCTTGGATTTTAACAGGGAAGGTTCCACTCGTCTTGGAAAACAGGGAAATAATTGCACTCGACCAGTGTCGTTTCCAACTTCAGGATCTATATAGACTTTAATGGCTGAATTCCAGTGGTGGGTTGCTCCCTGTTCGCAAGAACTGGTAGTAAAAATTTGTAGTAGTTCGGAGAACCAGTAATAACATTGGCTGGCCACACCCCCAAACCGGTCCCCGGCCTGGTTGCCGCTCACTTACCCCACCCACCTCATCAGAGGCCTTTTTTTTTTTAAACTTTTAAAAGCATTTTTTCTACAACCTCTTTGGCCGAAAAAAATGCTTTTAAAAGTTAAAAAAAAAAGCCTCTGATGATCACGTGGCTCAACTGGGATTGTCAGAGGCTTTTAAAGGCATTTTTTCAGCCGAAGAGGTTGTACAAAAAAAAAAAATGCCTTTAAAAGCCTCTGGCGATCCCAGCTGAGTTGCCTGATCGTCAGAGGCTTCTAAAAGCATTTTTTTCTGCAACCTCTTATGGTTGTAGAAAAAATGCTTTTAAAAGTAAAAAAAAAAAAAGTTGGCCACGGCCACCCAGTCACATTACCCCCTACCAAGCCACGCCCATAAAATAAACCACGCCCACAGAACCGGTAGTAAAAAAATTTAGAACCCACCCCTGCTGAATTCGCTGAATTTGTGTAGAGAAAGGAACAACAAAACCCAGAAGCCTAGATGGACACAGGATGCCGCCCCAAATGCTACAAAAAGGGCCCAGGAGATGCAAGCTGAATCAGGTGTTCAAGAATCAGGCATATCATTATGATGGGATATAAAATAAAACAATTGCCAACATTTTCAACATACGCTCCTTTTTTTGTATCCATTCCTTTATTTGTGTTTCAAGTATACATCCATCTTCTCAAAAGTGCCTCTGAGCCTGTAGGCAATAAAACAGCAAAGCAAATCTCGCCGGTGTTAAGATTGGCTAAAATGTACGCAAATATGAAACCGGACTGCTGGAAGTGTAAATATAAGGATGGAACATTTTATCACATGTGGTGGCAATGCCCCAAAGCAAAGAAATATTGGGAACAGATAAGGAGATGGTTACAGGAGATAACAGGAAAACAAATTGAATTTAAACCTGTATTATTTTTATTAGGAATAATTAATCAAAGGATAGAATTAATCAAAGTAAAGAATAATTATTACAGTAAAAAGGAGAACTACCGGTAGCTTATATTTGATTTCAGATTTGCCCACCTGAATTCCAGGTGCGGGGTTAGCATCCTTTAAAAAGGTACAAATAGGAAATGTATCTTCGTATTTGTCTTTATATTTGGCAATGATTGGGGCTAAAACAGTAAACGTATAAGAAAAGTCATTATTTAAAAAAATTAAATTCACAAGGCCGAGGAGAAAGTAGATGTCAACAGCAGCAATGGAGCCATACCACAATCTCACGGATTCCTTCGGATCTTCTGGCCTTAAGGGATTTCCAGAAAATCAACCGAGTTGGAGCTAATCCCACGGGGGTTGGGTTTCCTGGGACCCCGCTAAGGCAGGGCTGTCGAACGCCACGTGCTGGCCACGCTCACCCCCGGTTTAGCAAAGTGGGTGGGGGGGAGAAATCCTGATACATCACATGATGTGATGTGATGTGAGTTTGACACCCCTGCGCTAAGGGATTCCTAGCAGCAGGCTTTCTCTGCCACAGCTAGTGTGATGGGCAGATGCCAACTGCGTAGAGGTAGTTCTCGCATGATCCAGGCCCATGCAACGATGCAGAGGGCTTTAAAATCAGTACCTTGAACTGGATCCAGACGCAAACTGGCACCTAATGCAACTTGTGCAGCAGAGGTGTAACACTATAATGCTGAAATCAATATCCTGCTAACATGTGATAACATTGATAACAGAGCTGAGGTGACGCAGTGGTTAGAGTGCAGTACCGCAGGCTACTTCAGCTGACTGCTAGCTGCAGTTCAGCAGATCGAATCTCACCAGGCTCAAGGTTGAGCCTTCCATCCTTCCGAGGTGGGTAAAATGAGGACCCAGATTGTTGGGGGCAAGAGGCTGACTCTGTAACTGCTTAGAGAGGGCCACAGAGCACCGTGAAGTGGCATAAGTGCTAATGCTAGTGCTAGTGTTAGTGCTAGTGCTATTGCAGTCCCCCGGGGGTTCACGGACTACCGGTTCTAAACTACATAGAAATGTAAATGGACTAGAATAGTAAACAATGTAGAAAGGCAAGTAGTGTGGCAGTATAATAAGTGCAACAGATTTGATCACTGAGCAGCAAGAGCAAGAGTTAAGACAACCGTAGGAGCAGTAGATATGTTACGGTTGCAGTGTGCAAAGACGGAAATAATTTCCCTTCTGCAAGGAAGACCAGCATGTAACTGTAGCCACTATTAGGAGATAGCTCCAGTTATTGAGTGGATTGGGAGCCACAGGCCTTCAAACCATCTTTGGACATGCGAACTCATCAGGCTTGCTGCATATCCAGTGATGGACTGTGTAGCACCTGGAACAGCTTGCTTTGCCTTCGTCATTCAGAAAGGCACAGTTCCCTCCATCGCCGAGGACCCGCCACCTGCAACACAAGGGTTACGGTTAGGGCAACAAGGGTGAAAAAGCTGTGTCCCCCCCCCCCCACTGGCATCTAACCATGTCATCCACTTGCCCTAGTGACATCTTTTTTCTGCCGTGTCCCCTTTCCTCTCACCCCCCCCACCTGTGAGTAAGAGAGACTTAAGTCACCCTTAGCTGACTTAATTTGGTGTTCCAATTGGCTTCTTTATTCCAACAACCTCTAAGGGCAATCACAAAGTGTGTAAAATCTACGGCATCCCCCACTCTCTTGGAGGAAAGGCAACCGCGGTGACTTGGAGGGGAGAGGCAGCAATCATCATCACTTAACGACCCCATAATCCCTTGCGTGGTGGAGTCTGGGCAACTGAATAGAGCGAGTAGAGCGTTTACTGGCCGGATGCCTTTCCTGTTGCCAATGCGGAGTTCTATCTATATATATATAAGCGAAACCCACTCATGCATTAATCACGAAATCTCCAGAACCGTAAAGCCTACAAACTTGAAATTTGCCACATATGTTCCTCTTGGCTTCTAGATGCTGCCACTGCCCGTTTTTGATCCCACAAGGCTTCAGGCTTCAGGACGCAGGGGAGCGTGCGTATGCATGCGCAGGGAGGTGGGCATTGCATTATGGGTGGGGACAGGCATGCGTGCACGCAAGCTTTTGGCACCCGAGGGAAAAAAGGTTAGCCATCACTGTTGTAGAGTTTATTTCATTAATTTATTAAATACATTTGCCGCCCATCTCACCATTCCCTCAAGTGGAAAACGTAAGAGAGAAAGAGATGACTCACGTTGAAATATTTCCATTAATCCATTTCCAGGGTTGGTTCGGCTCTCGATGGAGGCCAATCCAGTGGGGGGCGCTGCCTTTGTAACGCTTCACGAAATCCTTTGGAGAGAATAAATGGCAAACATGAAATCCCTCTGAAATATTTATAGACACCCCCCCAAAGTGTACATATAGCAATAGCACTTAGACTTATATACCATTTTACAGTGCTTTATAGCCCCCTCTAAGCGGTTTACAGAGCCAGCCTCTTGCCCCCAACAATCTGGGTCCTCATTTAACTGACCTCGGAAGGATGGAAGGCTGAATCAACCTTGAGCTGGTCAGGATCGAACTGCTGGCAGTCAGCAGACTTAAGCTGTAATACTGCATTCTAATCACTCTAGCCACAAGAAAGGAGAAAGAGAAAAGGGAATAAAGACAGAGAGGAAGGAAGGAAGGAAGGAAGAGCAAAAGCACTTAGACTTATATACCACTTTACAGTGCTTTACAGCCCCCTCTAAGCGGTTTACAGAGCCAGCCTCTTGCCCCCCAACAATCTGGGTCCTCATTTAACTGACCTCGGAAGGATGGAAGGCTGAATCAACCTTGAGCTGGTCAGGATCGAACTGCTGGCAGTCAGCAGACTTAAGCTGTAACACTGCATTCTAATCACTTCTAGACACAAGAAAGGAGAATGAGAAAAGGGAATTAAGAGAGGAGGGAGGGAGGGAAGGAGGGAGGGAAGGAAGGAAGGAAGGAAGGAAGGAAGGAAGGAAGGAAGGAAGGAAGGAAGGAAGGAAGGACGGACAATAGCCCTCAGACTTATATACCGCTTGATAGTGCTTTCCATCCCTCTCTAAGTGGTTTACAGAGTCAGCCTCTTGCCCCCAACAATCTGGGTCCTCATTTTACCCGCCTCGGAAGGATGGAAGGTTGAGTCAACCCTAAGCCTGGTGAGATTCGATCTGCCAAATTGTAAGCAGCCGGCAGTCAGCAGAAGTAGCCTGCAGTACTGCACTGTAACCACTGCGCCACCGCGGCTCATGTTTTAACCGTTTACCTATTTCCTCAATAATCAAATCAGAGATATATTTAGAGTTGGCCAATAATTCTATAGTATTGCTTGATTATATATTATATATTACGTAGGAGTTCATACAAGGATACCAAGACTACCTGCTCCATTTCTCCCAAAGTGCCTCAAAACATAAATTCAGCTCCTTAACCCAGCTCCTGCCCCAGAACCTCAGGAAAAAATGCAGCTACAGGTGTGGCCAAAATTGTGGAAAACTTTTGGGAAAAGTGTCTTTTCTAAAACTAGCTAATAACAGCACTTTTTTTTTCCCCCAGTAGTACCATAAAATTATATATCAATGGAAAGATAATTTAATCAAGAATGTAATGCAATCACTTTTAGGAAGGATTTGTTATTAGAAGAGCAGTTACCGTGTAAAGAAGAAAAGTGAACACAGAAAAGACGAGATATACAAAAATTACCACCATGTCCGTTAATCCTTCGTTGTGTAACCTTTAGCATGAATTACGGCCTTACAATGTCTTCCCATGGAGTGAACCAAATCTTTTAGTTCTGCAGCTGTTATAACGTGAAACCAAGATGGAATGATGGCTTCTATTAACTGGGTTTTATTGCTGGGTCACTTCTGACTAACAAGTTTCTTCAGTCGGCTCCATGGATTTCCAATTGGGTGAAGGTCTGGGCTCTTCCCAGGCCATTCCAGCAGTGGAATAGGATTATCTTGAAACGCCACCCCAAAAGGGGTGTTATTAGCCACCAAACCTCAAAAATACACTTTTCCCAAAAGGTTTCCATAATTTTGGCCACTACTGTATTTTAAATAGCTGCAGAGAGCTGCTGTGTTGACATCCCATAGACCTCAAAGACCTTAGAGTCAAACCAGAGTGCTAACCAGCCCTAATATCAATGATTTCAATATATCTTAGCAGAGGATGCAAGAAGGCGAAACAGCTGGACTGTTTCATCTCACTTCCTTTCCCTGAAGGGTTAAAAAGAGCCCCACCAGGAGAAAAGGGAGCTGTTCCCTTTAAAAGGGGTCCAGCTATTAGAAAAAGGACAGGCTGGGGTGTTTACTGGACTCACTTCCAGAACACAGAAACAAAAGAAGGGAAAAAGCTAAAGAAGAAGGGGGGAAAAAGCTGGACAGATGAAATCTGGAAAAAAGTAACTGAATGCTGACTAAACAGGGCAATCATTAAACAAGGTGTACCTGTAGTAAAGGTAAACGTTCCCCTCGCACATATGTGCTAGTCGTTCCCGACTCCAGGGGGTGGTGCTCATCTCCGGTTCAAAGCCAAAGAGCCAGCGCTGTCCAAAGACGTCTCCGTGGTCATGTGGCCGACATGACTAAACGCCAAAGGCGCACAGAACGCTGTTCCCTTCCCACCAAAGGGGGTCCCTATTTTTCTACTTGCATTTTTTACCTGCTTTCAAAGTGCTAGGTTGGCAGAAGCTGGGACAAGGAACGGGAGCTCACCCTGTTACGCGGCACTAGGGATTCGAACCGCTGAACTGCCGACCTTTCGATCGACAAGCTCAGCGTCTTAGCCACTGAGCCGCCGCATCCCTACCTGTAGTAAACATAGACATACCTGTAGAAGACACCGCGTCCCTACCTGTAGTAGCCATAGGCTAAAGACAATAAATTAGAAAGCAAGAATAGATGGTCTTCCTGAATGAAAATCAATTCAAACATGAAGGAAACAATGACAAAAAAAATCTTCATTACCGTCACGGATCAGCACAAAATGAAAATTAATGGATACTGTATAAAATCAATTCCCTGCAAGCAGAACTGATGTATGTGCACCCGACGTGAAATTGGTACCATCCACAATACAGTAGGATATTTTCACCATTTCTTACCCTTTCTCCTTCTTCAATAACGGCCAGAGAGGCGTTGTACAAAGAGCAAAATTTCTGAGCAGCCGACCAGGTTTCCTCTTTAGTGGAGAAGTAGAAACATTTCATCAGGTATCCAATCCAGTCAGGCGGGCACAGGCGTCTCCCATTCTCAGAGGTTGGCAACAGCGATTTACTATCATTTACGTTTAAGGTCGCCTTATTTCCCGAGGATACTAAGGGGGGAAAAAAGTATTACGATCTAACAAATGTCAGCGTTCCAAGTAATACACCCATGGAAAGCAGAACTTTGAGGCAGGCAAATTCCTCAAAGAACGATTTTATTGGATACATCTTATTGGCACAACTGGTGAAAGCCGACTCTGAAAGTTTCCACGGTTTTCTCCTAATGAAAAAGTAAATGCTTCCCCTCCCCACTGGTCACGCTGTCCAATCAAGGTGCTGGCTGGCTGCTTGTTTACTTTGCTCCTCCTCTGGCCAGCCACCTGTCGGAATGTCCTTGGTTCCTACAAGAAAACTTTCTTGTTTTGACTACAAAACCCCATCCAGCTATTCCCCCCACTCCCACTCCCTGTCCCTTGTTCTGCTTTGTGGCAACTCTGAAGCCTCCAAGATGGCCTTGGCCAGGTTCGCTTCAGGGTTGACAACGTAACAGTTAGTTAGTAAACACAAAGCACAAATGTGCACGGGGAATACAGCTAGTCCTCGGCTTTTGTAGCCCTTGAGAAGCGAATCGTCATTTCAAACAGTTGCTAAGTGATAGGTCATACGTTGAGGACTATCTGTGATAAGGAATAGCTGCAAATCTGCACTTCCGGAACAGAAATGTTTAAACTTTCATTGGCTAAGGAGCACACGGAGCTTTGGGAGCAGGCAGGGGTGAAATCCAGCAGGTTCTGGAGAACTGGTAGCGGAAATTTTGAGCCGTTCGGAGAACTGACAAATGACACCTCTGGCTGGCCCCAGAGTCGGGAGGGAATGGGGATTTTGCAATATCCTTCCCAGGAGTGGGGAGGGAATGGGGATTTTGCAGTATCTTTCCCCTGGAGTGGGGAGGGAATGGGGATTTTGCAGTATCCTTCCTTTGCCACACCCACCAAGCCCCGCCCAGAGAACCGGTAGTAAAAAAAATTGGATCTCACCACCGAGCTATAGTAACTGAACAAACAGATAAATAAACCTAGGTTAAATAAACCAGGGCCAATCCAACCTCTTTCATCAACTTGGCTGCTGTTATTCCCCAGAGAAGGGGGGTGGGTGGGAAGCGAGAAACGAATGCAAAAAACAAACCCCCACTAAAAATAAAACCATCACCTAGCTTGCAATATTAAGAGTTTGGATTACTTACAGATGACAGGTAAAAAAATACAAGAAGCGACAACAGCAAAAGCAGCGACAATAAGACAGCATACGAGAGATTTCTCCATTGTTGAATAGCTGAAGTTCTGCAGATTATTATCTAAAGCAGAAAGAAAAAAAAATAATTAAATCTTAAACCAACAAGGCCTCCCATGTTAGGTGAAGAGAAGGTTGGTAAGAAGGTTCAACTCACACACTGCTGGATGGAAATACCTACCTGGAGAAGAAGTGTTAGAATCAAGAACCAACCTCCTCCTGCCTTTCTATTTTTGGAAACCAATTGATGACTCAGCAACAAACTCCAGTTTGTAGATGGAGTTTTTTAAATTTCTAATAACTTCCCCAGTCAGGATGCAGAACATTTTGAGGTTTTAAAGAAAGGAAAATACGGCTTTATTGTAAAGCTCCTCCAACATATTTAAAGATTTCCCTTTTCTCTGTGCAGGAGCAGAAATGGCTATTGAGACCAAATCCAGCAGACGGGTCTCTCCCATTGTGGGCAACCTCAAAATATGTGGACTTCAACTCCCAGAATTCCTGGCTGGCCAGTTCTAGCGGACCAAGTCCACATGCCTCCAAGCTTCTCAATTCTTCAGGTTGGGCCAGACCACCGTACATGATCCAGAAGCTGTTTCAGAACTTTGCAGAGCTTTCCCCAAAAAGCAGAATGATTTTAGTCCATAGATCAATGATAAATACAAGTGTGAAGGGGTCTACTTTCTTATGTAAAAATATGTATCACATAATCAATATAATGAAAGATTTGCATCTAGAATAGAATAGGAATAGAATAACAGAGTTGGAAGGGACCTTGGAGGTCTTCTAGTCCAACCCCGTGCTTAGGCAGGAAACCCTACACCACTTCAGACAAATGGTTATCCAACATCTTCTTAAAAACTTCCAGTATTGGAGCATTCACAATTTCTGGTGGCAGGTAGTTCCACTGATTAATTTAATTAATTAATTTATAGGCGGCCTATAAAGTGACCCAATAAATAAATCGAACCAATACATTTATGCAATAGTCATAAATGTGAGTCAGTTGCCAAGCATCCAAATAGGAACTGGCACCCTGTTATTAACACCAGCTGCCTGCAATTATTGCAGGTTCGAATCTCACCAGGCTCAAGGTTGACTCAGCCTTCCATCCTTTCTAAGGTAGGTAAATTGAGGACCCGGATTGTGGGGGCAATAAGCTGACTTTGTATAAAAAAGAACACCGTTTGGGGGGGGGGGGGGAGGGCAAAAGCCCTACTAAGCAGGTATATACAAAAAGTATGAAGGCTGTTGCTCAAGGCATTGTAAGCCGCCCTGAGTCTCCGGAGAAGGGCGGCATATAAATCAAACTTTTTTAATATAAATTTTTTTAGAGCATGCAACAAGTGGCCACCGCCCTTTCCTCCTTGCCCCGTCTCTGCTTCTGTCCACGACCCTTCCATTCCCGGGCGCCTCCGAGAGTTTGGGCCACGTGACTATGGCGGCACCCGTGACAGGGGGCAACCTGCCCACGACCACAGCCGGACACCCACCTGCACGGCTTCTCTCTTTAGCCTCGATCTCACCTGCTCCCGGCGGCCTCAGATCCGCACCGGCGGGGAAGTTATTTTCGGCAGCTGCTATCGGCGGCCTTAAGAGTT
This sequence comes from Ptyas mucosa, assembly GCA_012654045.1. NCBI lineage: Eukaryota > Metazoa > Chordata > Lepidosauria > Squamata > Colubridae > Ptyas > Ptyas mucosa. The sequence continues at coordinate 5,062,158 of WNWU01000061.1, read as the reverse complement.
TGCTGAGAGGAGCCGGTAAAAAGCTCTCGATCTGCAGGCGACACCCACACGTGCAGCGGGCTCTGCTTCCTCGCCGCAATGGGGAAGACGACGCCCCTCCCTCCTCCTGCAGCCGATTACGAAGCCGGGACAAGTCACGCCCGGATGGTCGCAGCCATTGGGTGTGCTCAGGTAGGGTGCCGCCGAGAGGGTGGGAGCCGGCCCTTCTGTGTCGGCAGCGACGACTGGCCAATGACGCATTGGAGGGAAAAGGGAGCGCTTGAGGCGAGACCAAGGAGGCGTGTGGAAGGGGAAAAGAGAGCGCTTAAGGCGTGGAGTGGGAAAAGAGCGCTTGAGGCGAGACCAAGGAGGCGTGTGGAAGGGGAAAAGACAGCGCTTGAGGTGTGGAAGGGGAAAAGAGCGCTTGAGGCGAGACCAAGGAAGCGTGTGGAAGGGGAAAAGAGAGCGCTTGAGGCATTGGCGGGGAAAAGAGAGTGCTTGAGGCATTGGAGGGGAAAAGAGAGCATTTGAGGCATGGAAGGGGAAAAGAGCGCTTGAGGTATTGGAGGGGAAAAGGGAACGGTTGAGGCATTCAAGGGATAGGGAGTCGGTGAGACACGCAAGGAAGCGTGTGGAAGGGGATAGTGTGCCTGCGAGGCGCGGCCAAGGAGGCATGTGGAAGGGGAAAAGAGAGCGCTTGAGGTATTGGAGGGGAAAAGAGAGCACTTGAGGTATTGGAGGGGAAAAGAGAGCACTTGAGGCATTGGAGGGGAAAAGAGCGGGTGAGGCGAGACCAAGGAGGCATGTGGGGGGGGGGGAAAGAGAGCGCTTGAGGCATTGGAGAGGAAAAGAGAGCGGGTGAGGCGAGACCAAGGAAGCGTGTGGAAGGGGAAAAGAGAGCACTTGAGGCGAGACCAAGGAAGCGTGTGGAAGGGGAAAAGAGAGCGCTTGAGGCATTGGCGGGGAAAAGAGAGTGCTTGAGGCATTGGAGGGGAAAAGAGAGCATTTGAGGCATGGAAGGGGAAAAGAGCGCTTGAGGTATTGGAGGGGAAAAGGGAACGGTTGAGGCATTCAAGGGATAGGGAGTCGGTGAGACACGCAAGGAAGCGTGTGGAAGGGGATAGTGTGCCTGCGAGGCGCGGCCAAGGAGGCATGTGGAAGGGGAAAAGAGAGCCGATGAGGTGTGGCCAAAGAGGGGTGTGGAAGGGGATAGCGAGCCGGCGAGGCACGGCCAAGGGAGTGTGTGGAAGGGGGTAGGGAGCCGATGAGACACGTCAAGGAGGCGTGTGGAAGAGGATAGGGAGCCTGCGCGGTACGGCCAAGGAGGCGATGGGAAGGGGGTAGGGAGCCGGTGAGATGCCAAGGAGGCGTGTGGAAGGGGATAGCGAGCTGGCGAGGCCAAGGAGGCTTGGGTGGGGTAGTCAGGAACAGAGTGGGAGGCCGCCGCGGGCAAAGCTAGGAAAGCAGGCTGGGCCACATGGTTGAGAGAAGCCAAAGAAGAAATGCAACTATGCCTTGGTGTGTCACTAAGGCAAGCTTTGCAACAGACTGAGGGAGGCCAATAAATAGTGGTGGGGTGGTGTGTGGGCGAGCCAGCAATTTAACAAACGGTTCGGTGTGCTGTGAGGCCAATAAATTACAAAAAAACACCGAACCGTTGATTAGCCCAAAGTCACCCAGCTGACTTTCATGCCTAAGGCTGGGCTAGAACTCACCGTCTCTTGGTGATTGGCCCAGTCAACCCAGCCAGCTTTTAGGGTCATAAGTGTGAAAAATAGTCATATGTCACTTTTTTCAGGACCATCATAACTTCGAACAGTCACTAAACAAACTACCGTAAGTCAAGGACGACCTGTGTTAGTAGCTAACTTTGTCAGTATTGATGGGCCTCTTGTTTTCTGCTTAGCGGTTCCTTGATTAGGCTGTTGTTTATTGTTAGCTTCTTTGTCTGGCAGTTCCTTGATTGGGGCACTGAACAATAAATGATGTAAACATTCTATGTGACAGAGAGAATCCCTCCTCCTTCTAGCATTGATGATGTTACCTAGTCGGGTTGTGAAATGCCTGCAAGAAAACTACCAAGCACACAGCGCAACAAGGGCCCCACAATCCTGGGGCCGTCCCAATTTTTTTTAAAGAAAAAAATACCAATATGCTTCAAAAACTGGATAATCTTTGATTTAAGGGACACATATGCCTTATATATATGTTTAAAGGACATATATGCCTCCTGGCTGGAGGACAGGAGGATAAAGAGCGGGGTAGACTGCTGGGAGTTCGCAGGGGTTCGGGAGAACCTCTAGCTAAGATTCTGTGCAGTTTGGAGAATCCCCAAATCCCACTCCTGGCTGGCCCCACCCACTCTGCCCCGCCCCTCCCAGGAGTCCCCACACAGCCCATTTTGGATGCAGGTAAGTGCAGGGCACACACGGAGGCTCGGGGAGGGTGAAAAACGGGCCTATTGGAAGTTCGGGAAGGCCGGAAACGGGCCTGTTTCTGGCCTCCAGGGGGCCTCCGTTTTTGCAATCCCGAAGGCTCGAGGAAAGCCTCCGGAGCCCGGGGAGGGCAAAAATGTCCCTCCCCCGCCATGGTGCAGGAGGCTGAATAGGCCACCATGGCCACGCCCATCATGCCACGCCCGCCCAGCAACTGGGCAGAGAACCCCTTGGTAAAATTTTCTCCTTTTTCTGAATATCTGATAATCCCACACCCTTGTGCCAAGGAAGCCTCCAGATATGGCGACCGGAGCGAGTCCACACAGACAGAGGAAAGTTCATGTAGTCTTTTTTGATCCCTGGAAATGATGGGTGTAAATGCAAAGTCAGCTGGATAGAGGCACATCTGTTTCAAGTTCAGGGGTTGTTTGCGTTGGCTGGAAACCTGCAGTGTTTTACACATCAGAAATCAACACATTATCCTTGGTGGATGACGAAACCTGGAAGCAAACGCAGCTGGTTTGAAAGTGGTGGATTCGAAAGATTTTTGATTGTTACAATTTTTTTGCAATTTTTTTGCGGCTTTTGGAGGCGTGGGCGAGGCGTGGGCAACGAGGCTTTTGGATGGGGATAGCCTGCGAGTCGTGGCCAATGAGGCTTGGATGGGATAGCCAGTGGCTCGCGGCTGCTCGCCACCCCATCCAAGCACCTTGCTAGCCACGCAGCCGCCAGCAAGGTGCTCGGATGTCGACCACAATTAGCA
>WNWU01000061.1:4949295-4966960 GCA_012654045.1 Ptyas mucosa | reverse complement strand
GGCCTAAGGTGGGACTAGAACTCACCAACTCTTAGTGATTGGCTCAAAGTCACCTAGTCAGCATTCCTGCCTAAGGAGGGACTAGAACTCACTGTCTCCTGGTGTTTGGCCCAGAGTCACCCAATCAGATTTCGTGCCTAAAGCAGGACTAGAACTCACTGTCTCTAGCTTGGTGCCCGCTAAACCAAATTGCTCATCTTGACTTGGATATGTTATGTCTTGTTCTATGTCCGGATACCTTGCTGATTTTTAGTTACTGCGTTGAGATAAATTAAATCCTGCCCCAAAATTCATGCTGAGTGGAACAAGCTTTCTAAATCTGAATTATAAACATTTAAAAAAACAACAACAGAGACACCTCACAGGGGAAGTGCTTCATCCCATTCAGAGGCGGGTTTTACATAATTTTACCACCAGTTCACCGCGCACCGAAAATGTGAGCATGCGCCTTCCACGCATGTGTTTTGCTCACGTGTGCGCGGCTTGCATGCATGCGCGGGGCTTAGAAAACATGGCTAAATAGGACGGCATAGCGCTGGGCAGGCTCACCCGCAGGTCGCCATTATAGATTCACCCGAACCGTTCCGAACCGGCTGAATTGATCCCATTAATAATTTTCATGATTCTTTTTTTGCTGCTTTTTCGTCTCCGCAAGGGCTTTGCGGCCACTACGTGACGGTCTGCCTTCACCGTTATTGCGTGGGAATTTCGCGGCCGTTTTTGGCCGTGATTTTAGGGCCCAACCCAGGGGTGAAATGCTCCTGGTTCGAACCGGATTGTCCGATCCGATAGCGATCGCAGCAGGTGGTTCGGAGAACCAGTAGCAAAAATCCCTGCCCCCACCCATACCCAGTTGAGCCACCCAATAATCGGAGGCTTTTTTTTTAATTTTTAAAAGCATTTTTTCTACAACCTCTTTGGCCGAAAAAATGCTTTTAAAAGTAAAAAAAAAAAATCTCTGATGATCACACGGCGCAGCTGGGATCGTCAGAGGCTTTTAAAAGCTTTTTTTTTTTTTTAACAACCTCTTCGGACGAAAAGTAAAAGTGGTTTTAAAAGTACAAAAATTAAAAAAAATGGCCACGCCCACTCAGTCACATTACCCCCACAGAACCGGTAGTTCTTTTACAAATTTTACATTTCACCACTGTCCCAACTTCTGCCTTTCTACAGTAGATATCTCTGCAGCTGGATCCCATGTGGTTGGGAATGATGGGAGTTGCGATCTGAGGCACCTGGAGGATGTCTAGTTGTGCCATAGCTTCATTGACAAACCTTTGCAGTATTTGAGAAATATTCATGAATGTTCAATCTTGGACTAATAATACATTGGTTATATTTTAAAATGGTTTAATTCTCTGCTTTTGAAGGCTCCCTTTTCAAAAGTAATTTTTTAAATGCAAAAATGGTTAACGCCTGCCCTCTGGTGTTCACATCTCTAAGAGAAAAAAATCAGAATATGCTCATTTCTGGATGGTTTTTTTTCCCCTAAAGGAACACGCATTCTAGGGCTATTCGATCAAAGCTGCAAATGCAGATAGTCTTCGACTTACGACTACAATTGAGCCCGAAATGTACGTTGTTACGTGAGACCGTTGTTAAGTGAGTTAAGTGACCCATTTTATGACATTTTTGACATGATTTGTTAAGGGAATCACTGCAGCTGTTTAAAGTGAGTAACGCGTCGTTAAGTGAATCTACTCCCCATTGACTCTGCTTGTCACTAGGTCGCAAAAGGGGATCACCTGGGACACTGCCACCGTCATAAGTATGACTCAGCAGTCAAGTGGCTGAGCTCTGATCATGTTTTTTTTTTTAAATTTGATTTATATGCCGCCCTTCTCCGGAGACTCAGGGCGGCTTACAATGCGCTAAGCAATAGCCTTCATACTTTTGTATATTTATATAAAGTCAGCTTATTGCCCCCACAAACTGGGTCCTCATTTCACCTACCTTAGAAAGGATGGAAGGCTGAGTCAACCTTGAGCCTTGGTGAGATTCGAACCTGCAATAATTGCAGGCAGCTGATGTTAATAACAGGGCTTTAGACCACTGTACTATCCAAGGCTCTTGGATAGTGACCGTGACCGTGGGGATGCTTCAACGGTTGTAAGTGTGAAAAAAAAAGTCATAAGTCACTTTTTCCAGTGATGTTGTGACTTGGAGCGGTCACTAAATGAACTGTTGTAAGTCCAGGACTGCTTGTAAAGAGACTAGAGCAGTGATGGCTAACCTTTTTGCCGTTGTGTGCCAAAAGGGGGGGGGGTTGCGTGGGAGGGGTTGCGTGCATGCGTGCCCACACCCATAATTCAATGAGCACTGTCCCCCACGCATGTGTGTGCGAGATCCCCTGCGCTCCCCTCACTTTTGGCACGCGATGGCCCGGGAGGCCCATTTTTCGCCCTCCCCAGGCTCCAGAGTCTTTCTTGGAGTCTGGGGAAGAATGAAAAACAGGCCTTCCAGTCCCACCAGAAGTTGGCAAATGGGCTGTTTCCGGCCTCCAGAGGGCCTCCAGGGGGGTGGGGAAGGCCATTTTTGCCCTCCCCAGGCTCCTAGAAAGCCTCTGGAGCCTGGGGAAAGCAAAAAATTGGCCTCCCCCACCAGAGGCCCTCTGCAGCCGGAAAAAGACTATTTCCCAATTTCCAGTGGGCCAGGAAGGCCCGAAAATCAACTGGATGGCACATGCATGCTCACCGGAGCTGAGCTAGGGCAATGCTTGCGTGCCCACCACTATGGCTCCGTGTGCCACCTGTGGCACGCGTGCCATAGTTTTGCCATCACGGGACTAGAGAAATGGAAAACTTTAAACTTTTAACCTTGCGCCCTCTAGTGGCCCCATGGATGTTTGCAGCCAAATCTGGTGGCTGCATCATTTTCATGCCGTGGCTTACGTTCGATTGGTTATTTATCATTAAGTTGCTGTCAAAATTTAATGACCGTCTGGAGAAATTTTCTCCAGAAAAGATTACAAAAATTACGTTCAATTTGTGGACGTGCAATTGGCTGGGACCTTATCCTTACAGGGCTTGTGATGCGAAAATAAATTAATCCCTTTTAACTCCCAATTAGTAGCAGAGCAAATAATATGAGTTGCAACCTTTCTTGTCCCAGGCTCAACCCCTCATATCTGCGGCTTTGGTCGTGGTTCTTCTTCTGCCACTCAAGATAATTTCCCAAGCCCTCTTTATCAACACAGCTTTGTGTTTTACGTGCTGTGGCCTTTTGTACACATCACAATGTGTGCAGAAGAGAGGTGGAACCAGTGGCAGGAGGGAGGAAAAGCAGACAGACCCAGTGCAAATTTTGCTGGTGTTGCATACGTTGTTTTCCCCTGATAATTTTTTTTTCCTGAAAGAAAAACTACAGGTCGGCTTCCACGTACAACAATTCACTTAGTGACCATTCAAAGTCACAAAAGTGACTTAAGACTGTTTTCCACGCTGGCAGCATCCCCGCGCTCACGTGATCAGAATTCAAATGCTTGGCAACTGGCATGTACTTCTGACAGTTGCAGTGTCTCGGGGTCACGTGCTCCCCTTTCTGACGAGCGAAGGAAGCCAGATTCACTTAACAACCTTATTATTAACTTAGCAACTGCAGCGATTCGCTTAACAACCTGTGTGCAAGAAAGTTCGTAAAACGAGGAAAAATTCACTTAGCAACTAGAAATTTTGGGTTCAGTTGTGGCCGTAAGTCAAAGACTACCTGTATTGTATGCTGATTTTCCTTGTTATCATCCCAAAGGTGCTTTTTCAGGAGGCAACTGGACTTTCTTGTTTTTTTTTCTTTTGAAGACATTTCGCTTCTCCTCCAAGAAGCTTCTTCAGCTCTGACTGGATGGTGGAGAATGGAAGGATTTATATATTTTTTATTTTTTTAAAATTAAATTTATATTTATATGCCGCCCTTCTCCGGAGACTCAGGGCGGCTTACAATGCACTAAGCAATAGCCTTCATACTTTTGTATATTTTATACAAAGTCAGCTTATTGCCCCCACAAACCGGGTCCTCATTTTACCCACCTTAGAAAGGATGGAAGGCTGAGTCAACCTTGAGCCTGGTGAGATTAGAACTCGCAGTAATTGCAGGCAGCTGGATGTTAAATGCTGCCTTAATAGGAGGCATTAGCCTGCTATGCCACTCAGGCTCCTTATATATATATTCCTTGCAGACAGCTGGTCACTTGCATCCTTTTAGAGGGTCGTTGAAGGACTTGAAGGTTTATCTGTGTCCTCAAGGTCACCGGAGTAGTGCAAATTGTTCCTATAGTCTGCAATTTTCCCTCTGGAAATCCATTCCTACTCCCATACCTGTTGTGGTCTGCCAGCAGCCTGCGGAGCTGGCAGCGGAGTCGGACAGTGCGGAGGCTGGGAAGGAACATGGGCCAGTCCTGGAGTCTGGGGAAGGCCCAGACGAGGGCTCTGCGTCGGGGGCAGAGATGGGGCCAGGGCCATCTGGGAGTGATGCGTGGACTCCGGAGCCTCCAGACTCGGACATCAGAGAGGCAGAGGAACAGGAGGAGCCTGTTCCTAGTGCGCGCATGTGCAGAGCTGCCAGAAGGCAAGAACAGTTAAAACAAAAGGGACGACTCGGGAGTAAAACCTGGAGATGATTGCCCCCTTCCTTAAGACTTAAAAGAGGAGCAAAGGCACGTGGGCCCTTTGCAGGAAAGCAACGTTGTTAATTCTGTTTCCAGTCGGCATCTCTGTTTGATTCTGGAATCCATGTGGCTTTGCCACGTAGGTCTTTGGCAGAGTGTCAAGGGAGATAAAGTTGGGTGATTATCCCGAAGGACTTTTTGCAAGTAATTGGGACTCAGCTGTGAATGAACGTAATTCACAGGTGTTGCAATAAAGGAGGTTTTTGGGACTACTCGTCTGTTTTAACGACTCAGGAAGCTGAGGTCACAACACCACCATTCAAAGGGGGCTCATCCCAAATTGTACAGCTAAAAGCCTGTAGAGATTCTCAGTCATCCAAAGTCACGGCTGTCCCAAAGGTGTTTTTTTTCAGGAGGCAACTGGACTTTCTTGTGGTTTTTTTTTTCTTTTGAAGATGTTTCGCTTCTCATCCGAGAAGCTTTTTCAGCTCCGACAGAATAGCAGGGAATGGAAGCGAAACGTCTTCAAAAGAAAAACAACAACAACAAAACACCAGGAAGTCCAGCTGCTTGCTGAAAAAAACACCGTTGACCTGGATGACTGAGAATCTACACAGAACTTTCCCCCCCCCCCCCCCCAAAAAAAAATAACAAAATTTTTGGGGGAAAAAAAAAAAACCATCTCCCGCGGGTCTTCAGTGCGAGCGTCAGCAAAGGAAAAAGCCACACCGTGTCAGAAATCAACGCCCCGAAGGAAAAATTGTGCATGTATTTGGTACAAAGAAACAGAAGATATAATGTTACATTCTGTTTGGGGAAAAAAGTCGAGAGGAATTTCATCCATCGTTTCCCGCTTTTCCCCCCCACCCCGCAAATAAATACACTTGCAGATTTTAAAGAGGAAGGGAGCCAAAGAACTGGGGCGTTAGAATAGCCAAAGATCTTTGTTCAACGAAATGCACACTTATGTACACGGGTTTTTTTTTTTGTAAACAATAAAATAGAAAGGTTTAGAAAACATCTGTCCGACACAAAAGCAGAGGACGTCTTCGCTTGTCCGTTGGGTCAGCGATGGCGAATTTTTAGCCCGATGTATGAAGTTCGAACAAGCCCATAATTTTAGAATGACATATTATACTCCTGAAAAAAATCAAGCGTCCGTTTTTTTATCCTCAAATGCCACGTCTCTTCTTTCCGTCCCCTCACTTTTTCATTCTTGTACTTGAAAATCAACCTCTACGGATAGTCCTCGACGTACAACAATTCATTTAGTGACCGTTCAGGGTTACAACGGTGTTTTTCAGTCAGCGACTTCTAAGATGGCCAAACTTCAACTCCCAGAATTTCCCTAGTCCGCCCATCTTTAAAGTTACCAAAATTGGGGAAAAACCCCCCTCAAATAAATCCTGATTTAGAAGATGGCCGAAGGAGGGTTTTTTCTGAAAGGGCTACATAAAATTCGACAAAGTTAGAAATGATTCTTTGCGACATGGCAGGCAGTCCTCGACTTACAACAGCTCGTTTAGTGACCAAAGTTACAACGGCCCCGAAAAAAAAGTGAGCTTGGACCATTTTTCAGACTTAGGACCGTTGTAAGCCTCCCCGTGATCATGCGAGCAAAATTCAGACCCTTGGCCACTGGTTCGTATTTATGACGGTCGCAATGTCCCAAGGTTTTGTGACCTTCTGGCAAGCGAAGTCCACGGGGAAATCAGATTCACTTAACAACCGTGTCATTAACTTAACACCTGCAGTAAATTCACTTAACGACTGAGGTAAGAATGGTCATGAAGTGAGTCAAAATTCCCTTTAAAAATGTTTCGCTTAGCAGCAGATATTTTGGGCTCGATTGTGGTCGTAAGTCGAGGACTACCTGCATTATTGTCCGTTATTGTCCCTCCTGTTAGGCAGTGAGGAGGTAGCCCAGTCGCACCTCACATCTGGCCTGAAAGATATGCAACTGATTTATAAGTTGTTGAATTCTGAACCGTGAATTTTGTCCGGAATGATAGAGGGTTCCCCTGCTTGAGCAAGGGGTTGGACTAGAAGACCTCCGAGGTCCCTTCCGATTCTGTTATTCTGTATTTATTTTTTTATTCTGTGGGATAGTTAGGATTAGGAACCCTTGTGCCAAATCACTTGGCAAAATGCAATGTCCACGGAATTGAGTGAGTTCCCTGTTCTAGTACAAGTGGAATATTTTGGGGACAATTATTTCGGGCTAACTCGGAGCTGACAGTTCCAGGACATGTAGTACTTGAAAGAAAATAGAAATAACTACTCCAATAAGTTATTAACTTGGCTTCTTCCTCCTTCCATGACTCTGCTGCAGATTCTGGCTTGCAGTTTTGTCTTTTTTTTTCTTCCTCCAATTAACTTCATGCATCGGATGAAGTCAACAACAAAGAGGAGCTATTTTGTGGTTGGTTTTTGTTCCCCTGATGCTGTGATTTTCAACCTTGAAGATGTGAGGACTTCAACTCCCAGAATTCCTCAGTCAGCATGTTGACTGAGGAATTCTGGGAGTTGAAGTCCAGAAATCTTAGCATGGCCATTGTCCTAATGGGAAGGTAAGATGTGTGAGGACTTCAACTCCCAGAATTCCCTAGCTAGCTTGCTGGCTGAGGGCTTCTGGGAGTTGAAGTCCAGACATCTTAGCATGACCAAACACTGTGCTAATGGGAGGGAAAGACGTGTGGACTTCAACTCCCGGAATTCCCCAGCCAGCATGCTGACTGAGGAGTTCTGGGAGTTGAAGTCCAGACATCTTAGCATGACCAAACATTGTCCTAATGGGAAGGTAAGTCGTGTGGACTTCAACTCCCAGAATTCCCCAGCCAGCATGTTGACTGAGGAGTTCTGGGAGTTGAAGTCTAGACATCTTAGCATGACCAAACACTGTCCTAATGGGAAGGTAAAATGTATGAGGACTTCAACTCCCAAAATTCCCTAGCTAGCATGCTGGCTGAGGAATTCTGGGAACTGAAGTCCAGACATCTTAGCAGTGCCAAATATTATCCTAACGGGAAGGTAAGAAGTATCTTCTCAGGAGACCCCCAAGTTGCTTTGCAAGTAGAGAAATCTTGGAATAATTCAAGAATTTGTTAGATTTTCTTTTGTCCAAGGCGATGTATGGAATATTGTCTCTCCTCACAACATCCTCTAGTTCCGGGGTCTCCAATCTTGGCAACTTTAAGACCTGTGGACTTCAACTCCTAGAATTCCTCAGCCAGCAAAGCAAACCAAAGAATTCTGGGAGTTGAAGTCCACAAGTCTTAAAGTTGCCAAGCAAAGTTGCCAAGCAAAGCTGGCTAAGGAATTCTGGGAGCCAAAGTCCACCGATCTTAAAGCTGCCAAGGTTGGAGACCCCTGTTCTAGTCGACAACATGTGATGGTTTTGATTTAATAAAAGAGTTAAGACTTGTCCTATTACGCTCGAACACATTTTTAAGGGTGCTTTAGAATTTAACTCAATTTTCTTTCAGCTGATTTGAATGCCGGGGGGGATCGAAACTGCTGAGAGAGCCATCATATTTTGCATTTTGCCACCTTGAGAGCAGCCAGGCAGCCTTGTTTGGGGAAAAAAACACCCAAAGACAGGAATTTCCTTTTGATTTTTTTTTTTTTAAATGAGATTTTCAAGGAAGGGGAAAATGCAACCAGGGAACCCTCAGACTTCTCAGCCTGGAAAACGATGAACCAAAACAATCTTTTCCATCGAAAACACGGAGGGAACAAGATTTTTGTTGTTGTTGAAAGAATCAAAATGTTCGGCATAGCATAACGCTGATTACACAACTGAAAAACCTGCACAACATTTTCAAAGGGATATTCCTTGAAATATCCCTTGATATACCAAGAAACTCAAAACTTGGAGGCTCACTTACAACCGCTTGCAACTGTCCTCGACCCATAAAGCATCCGTTTAGTGACCGTTCAAAGTTACAACAGCCCTGGAAAAATGATTTACGGCCGTTTTTCAAACTTACGACCGTTGCCGTATCCCCGTGGTCAGGCAATCAAAGATTCGGAAGATGGGCAACTGTTCAGGGAGTTGTGCCAGGTTTTACAGCCTTAACTTAACAACTTAACAACTTAACAGTTAACAGTTAACTTAACAATTTAACAGTGATTCACTTAGTCACTGTGGAAAGAAAGGTTGTAAAATGGGGCAGAATTCACTGAACAACGGCTTCACTTAGCAACCGAAATTTGGGGCTCAATTGTGGCTGTAAGTTGAGGACAAGCTGTATTTATCCTTCTCAACATCGTGGCCATCTGACTTTCTTTAGGTAACTAACTCAGTTTCCAACCAGGGTTATGATGTACTTTACTCATCGGAGACCAGGGTATACATACCAATCAAAGAGAATATTTGTAGTTGAGGATTAAATTGTGGGGTCCTTAGTGCTCTCTGAGCTTGGTGGTTTTCTTGCAGACGTTTCGTGACCCAACTAGGTGATACCATCAATGCTAGAAAGGAGGGGTTTTTGTATGTATAAAAACAGAGAAAAAACCCAACCCCCTTCCAGCACTGATGATGTTACCTAGTTGGGTCATGAAACGTCTTGCAAGGAAACCACCCAGTTCGGAGACCACCAAGACCCAGACAAAGGTGCGTATCGTGTGTCAAATGGAAAATGCTGTCTTCTGTATGCAAAACATGGATTTCTACAGGGGTGGGGCTGCTGGGGGTTCGCAGGGGTTTGGGAGAACCTCTAGCTAAGATTCTGTGCAGTTCGGAGAACCCCTAAATCCCACTCCTGGCTGGCCCCGCCCACCCCTCCTCTCCCAGGAGTCCCCACGTGGCCCTTTTTGGATGCAGGTAAGTGCAGAGGCTCGGGGAGAGTGAAAAATGGGCCTACTGGAAGTTTGGGCCTGTTTCCGGCCTCCATAGAGTCTTCGGAGCCTGGGGAGGCTGTTTTCGCCGTCCCGGAGGCTCGAGAAAAGCCTCCAGAGCCTGGGGAGGGCCAAAGCACCCCCTCCCCACCATGGTGCAGGAGCCCAACTAGGCCACGCCCACCCAGCAACAGGGCAGAGAACCCCTTGCGAAAATTTTTGAAGCCCACCCCTACCAACGGGGTGTGACTACCTTGGTTAGTCTACCTGTCTCACTCACGGAGTGCACCCGCTTTTGTCAACCGAACACTTATAAGATGGAGACAAACCAAACGGGACCCGGAACACCCCCCCCCCCGGATCGGTCCCCGTTAGCGTCAAATATCCGTTTCTTTAAGCCCGCAAGATTCAGAGTCCGTCAGATCGTCGTACATTTGATAGTCGATGCATTCCAAGAAGTCATTGGGGATGCCAATGGAAACCGACTCCACCTCTGTTTTGAAGGAGGCCGCCATGCCGCCCCGGAGGGAGCTCCCACGCATCTTGTGGGAGAGGCTGTTCATCGTCTCCTTCAGCTGGATGCTGGGTTTGTGGAAGGGAGAAAATATCCTCCATCTCTTGAAGTTCAGAGTCCTTCTCTTGCTCGATCGTTCCAAGCTGCCGGAGTTCAATATGAAGGAGCCGCCGTTGAGGGTGGAGATCCGGGAACGGGGCTCCCTCTCCGAGTCCTGGCTCGAGCCGTTGATGGAGGCCCCTCGCCAAGGGTTGTCGTAAACCCTCCAGATGGGCCTCCGACGACACTGGCACTTGAGCAGGCGGATGAACGCTCGTTTGAACTCTTTGCTGGAGCAGGGGTAGATGATGGGGTTCACGCAGCTGTTGAAGTAGCCAAGCCAGAAGATAATCTTGAAGGCCATTTCGGAGGGCTTCAGGGAAGGGAAGAAGGAACCTGAAGGAAAAAAAAAAGATGGAAGAAGACTTGAGACGGTGAAAGGGTCTTGCTAGGACAAAGCAGGAGCTCCATATCTTTCATAAGAGGAGCTGGGGTTGAGGGCTGACCCTTCTGTGGGAGGTTTTGTTATCAAAATATATTTTATTCCTTATGCTCTTCCCGTCTCCCTTTAAACATTAACAAAACCCACCATGGACTTAGAAGGAACATCTGTGCTAGGTAATTGACAGTGAAGCTGAAACTAAATCAAGTAAAAACAGCAAATGTTTTTACTTAAACATCCTTAAACCCCCAAATAAGTTTCCCAGATGCAATCCACATATCAAAGGAGAAGGTCTCTAAACACAAGCAGAGCTAATTAAAGCAGGCTCTCCCCGGAACTTCATGTTCAGAAAAATAAGCGTTATGGATGATATATATCTACACACACCCATGCCCCTCAATGTTCTGCCCCAGCTACGGACCCCAAAGAACGCAGCACACACAAAGTCCGTACAAACCTTAGTTTACTAATTAAGGACTACTAATGAGCTTTCTTAGTAGTTGTTCGAACACAAGTACAGTTTAAATCCATCTTTTCTGAACAAGGGCTGTTCATTTAACTTCATTAACAGCCCACAAGAATCCAAAGAATAATAACTCAATTCTGAGGCACAGTATTTTCAGATAACTGTAATCTTACTGTGGTTGGCAGAATGCCCAGAAGCAATTTGCAGGAAAACTAAGAGAGGAACAAGAGCCAAATCAAAACATTTCTGGAAATCAAGACGCGAAGGAATATGAACGAAGTTGTTTCCTGCAAATTGCTTCAGTTGGTGTTCCTCCTTAAATAGGCTAAGGGAGTGGCCAATTAGCCTCAAGCCTTGCTCTCGAGGAGACCTCCTCCTGAGGAGCCACTCCTGCCTTTTGGCCTCTCTGCGCGCCCGTGCATCGAGAAGAGGCTCCTCCTCTTCTTCCTCTTCACTTACGGGAGCTTCTGGAGGTTTTGAAGGCCCTGGCTGAATCCCCGCCTCTGGCACCACATCTTCTCCAGCCTCCTCATTGTCCGACTCGAGCGCCAGTTGCACAGGCTGCTGGCACAGCACCACACCAGCCTCCTCGCTGTCGGAATCAGCTATTAACTGCACAGGCCGCTGACGGGCCACAACACTCAAGTATTACAGTAAAATCACCATATATACATTTCCACACCCAGGACAAACTCCCCTATAAAACAGCCTCTCTCTCTACCTCATTTTCTCTGGAGCTGCCCCTATAAGCAAACCTCTGTTTGGATTTCATTTTTATTTATTCTTGTGCAATCTCGGTTTGGGTTGGAACCCCAAATTGGAACCCCGAGTTATTCTGACACTACACAACCACAACGGCGGTGAATTTTCCTACTCAGAAGGTTGTGATCACTGGGATAATATTGTCACGAATATGAATCAGTTGTCAAGCCTCTGAGTTTTGATCACACGTGGGGATCAAATGGGGATGGTGCAATGGCCGTAAGTATGAAAAACGGTCCCAAGACAGTTTTCCCCCCAGCCCCGTTGTAACTTTGAATAGTCATTAAATGAACCTAAGGAGAAATTTTCTGTCCGTGAGAACAATCAACCCATGGAACAGAAGTTTTGTAACATTTGTCATTCCAGATTTCTATCCAAAATGATCCAAAATGTAATGCCGCTCTCTTCCAGCAGGGGGCTCCCGTGCCCTCTTCCAAAACAAACCGGCCATTGCCCTGAGGAGTTCTAAAAATAACTTTCTGACTCAGCCTGAATGCCTTTTAATTTTAGATGAATCATGATTCTGCGTGACTCTATTGTGAATTCATATTATGGGTTACAAATCCGGGGCTAGCAAGGAATTGGAGCTAAATCCGAGTGTCAAAGAGGCCCGAAAGGGATCGGTTGACATTTAGAGGCCCTAAAAGCTTCCAAAAGCTCCCAAAACGAGACGAGGGAAACACGCAAGCTCATCCTCGTAATAATTTTACTTTTTTATTATTTCGTATCGAGATCCTAGAATGCGGCGCAATAAGTTGAAATCTACCCATCTTAAAAAGACGCCGAGATGGAGAAAACCTTTGATTTAGGGAAGAAACTTGTTTTCGTAGGGCGTCATCAATAGGCAGTCCTCGATTTACAACCTTTCGTTTTAGTGGCCATTCAAAAAATGACGACGACACTGATAAAAGCGACTTCTGGCTGTTTCTCACACTTATGACCTTTTGCAGCATCCCCGTCGTCACGTGGCCGAAGTTGAGACGCTTGGCAACGGACTCATATTTATGACGGTCAAAGTGTTGTGGGGTTAGGAGTGGGGCGGTGGCCTAGAGGTGGAGCTCTTGCCTCATAATCAGGAGGCTGTGAGTTCGATCCTAGGTAGGGGCAGATACTTCTCTCTCTGGATAAACTGAGAATGTATCTGCTGAACAAAACTCCGGATTGGCAACGGGAAGGGCATCCAGCCAGTAAACACTCGGCTCTATTCAGTTGCCCAGACTCCACCCCGCAAGGGATTATGGTGTCGTTAAAAGGAGAGGACGAAAGTGTTGTAGGGTTATGTGATCCCCCTTTGCAACTTTGAGACAAGCAAAGTCAACGGGGAAGCTGGATTCACTTAACAACCGTGTTACGAACTTATCAATTGCAGTGATTCGCTTAACCACGGTGTCAAGAAAGGTCGTAAAATGAGGCAAAGCTCGCTTGACAACTGTCTCACTTAGCAACGGACATTTGCTATCGCTCACTGTCAATTTGGGCTACAGTTCACTGAAAACATTGTCGTTGCTCGGCAGGTCCCGGATGTGACCATGGGAACTTTGAATCTGGGTCGTAAGTCCCATTTTTCGTACCGATTGTAACTTTGTTAAGAGACTGGTCGTAAGTCAAGGACTTCCTGTACTCAATGGGAAGGGTTCTGCATGTCTTGAAGTGGTCACAGTTGAGAAACTGTGAGAAACAGTTGAGAAACTGGTAGTGTAGGTAGGGTCAAGTCCTACCTACAGAGAATTTAGTTTGTTGAATCGCTGGAAAGCGGTTGTGATACAGGACAAATTAATGAAATTTTTAAGAAGATATTGGATAACCCATTGTCTGAAGTGGTGTAGGGTTTCCTGCCTGGGTAAGGGGTTGGACTAGAAGACCTCCAAGGTCCCTTCCAACTCTGTTATTCTATTTCTATTCTAATGAACCAGTTCAGCCTGCCCTGAAAGATTGATGAGACTACAAAATACAGAATAACAGAGTTGGAAGGGACCTTAGAGGTCTTCTAGTCCAACCCCCTGCTCAAGCAGGAGGCCGTCTACCATTTCAGACAAACAGCTGTCCAATCTCTTCTTAAAAACCTCCAGTGTTGGAGCACCCACAACTTCTGGTGGCAAGTTGTTCCACTGGTTAATTTTTCTCACTGTCAGGAAATTTCTCCTTAGTTCTAGCTTGCTTCTCTCCTCAATCAGTTTCCATCCGTCGCTTCTTGTTCTGCCTTCTTGGTGCTTTGGTGCTTCCCTCTTCTTTGTAGCAGCTCCTCAAATATTGAAAGACTGCTATTATGGTCACCCCTAGTCCACCTCTTCTGAACCTTTACAGAATAGCAGAGTTGGAAGGGACCTCGGAGGTCTTCTAGTCCAACCCCCTGCTCAAGCAGGAGACCGTCTACCATTTCAGACAAATGGTTGTCCAATCTCTTCTTAAAAACCTCCGTTGTTGGAGCACAATTGCTGGAGGGAAGCCATTCCACTGATTATTTGTTCTCACTGACAGGAAATTTCTCCTTAATTCGATTAATTTTTAATTCTTAAGCCTCCTTCACATTGGCTGGCAACAATACGGACTCTTAACGCAACCTAATCTTTTCTGAGAAAAAGATTTTCTCCCATTCTGACTCAGGCACCGCAAAGGCCAAAATCCAGCCTGAATTTTTTAAAAATCTCCTCACGGGTCTGTCTTGCTTGTCAGGGACTTTATATTTCTCTCATAATTTTTCTTTTCTTTTATTCCTTTGAAGGAACAAAAGCCACGTTAACTGCGATAGCGTATCCCACATTTTAAACAGAATTAACAAACAAACAAACAAACATAGGATACACATTGCAGTTCAAAAACAGGCACCACAATATGTCCATTTGTTTAGCGACTGGTCGATACTACAAAAAAAAAAAAAAAAAAAGAGAGGCGGTTTTCCGGTCCTCACACTTATGACCAAAGTCCTCATACTTATGACCGTTTCACCATCCCCGTTTCTGACTTTCCCAGCCGAGTGGCTTCCATAAAGTAAAGTCAATGGGGGAGGGAAGCCAGATTTGCTTAGCGACCCCGTGATTCCCCTCACAACTGCAGCGCTAGGCTTAACAACAAAATAAGGTCGTAAATCTGGGTGCGACTCACTGAACACGAACTAAGTGTGTTCAGCAGTTCGCTTAGTGACCGTTTGAAGTTGCAACGGCACTGAAAAAAGCAACTTCTGACCATTTTTCCACACGTATGACCGTTGCAGCATCCCCTGTGGTCACATGATATACATTTGGAGCAGCAGTGGGTATCATATTATGTTACTATCAGTTCGCTGCTTGCGTGCTCGCTTCGTGTGTGCGCGCGCCCGGTTTGCGCATATGCCTGCCTTTCGCACATGCACCCGGTCTTGCACACATGCGCCCAGCCTCAAAAATATGCCTATATAGGATGGCATAGAGCCGGGGCGGGTGGGTGAGTGGTTGGGCCTACCCGTGATTTCCGCTACCGGTACAGGTGAACCGGTGCGAACCGGTGCGAACCGGCTGAATACCACCTCTGATTTGGAGGCTTGACTACTGATTCACATTTAGGACGGTCCGTTTTCACGGTTTAAGGAAAAAGAACGGAAGTCCACCAGAAACGAGGGGAAAAAATAAAATAAACCGAAGCTTCTCTTGTGGCCATGCTCCTTCCCCAGCCCCCCTTTCTCCCCCATAGGAAACCCTCTCCCCACACACACATCAGTAGGCCCAGCCAAATTATCCTTCTGCTCCACCGCTTCACAATGCTTGTGTGTGTGTCCTGCTTAGTGATCTGTTACACAACAAAATAAAGATTTATTCCTTCTGCAACTCCCGGTTTGGCCCAAGCAAGGATTCCTCTGTGTGTTTGTGTGTTCGAGTGGGCGTGTCCGCCTTTGTGGTGCACAAAAGACTGCGCGCCGAGGAGTTACTTCCACACCGCAAAATGCAAGCGCTGAATTTTGCTGCTGTTACAGACAACTTCACAACTCTTGTGGGAGATGCTTGGCTCTGCCTTTCTCGCGTTTCTTTGAAGTACAGGTGGTCCTTGACTTGCCCCAGTTCATTTAGCGGCCGTTGGAAGTTACAACGGCACTGTGACAGAAGTGACTTGTTGTTTTTCACACTTAACATCCCCCCCTGCTCACCCGATCAAAAGTGAGATGCTTGGCGACGGACTCGTATTTATGACGGTTGCCGTGTCCCGTAATCCCCTTTGGTGACCTTGTGACAAGCCAAGTTCATGGGGAAGCTAGGTTCACTTAACAACGGTGTCACTCGTTTAATCACGGCGGTGATTCACTTAGCAAATGCGGCGAGGAAAGTTGCAAAATGGGGCAAAACTCACTTAACAAATGTCTCACTTAGCGACAGAAATTTGGGGCTCGATTGTGGTCATAAATCGAGGACTACCTATGTTATACCCTGCTGGGATGTAAATCCTTCTTGGGGTGGAGGGCTCAGTACCGATGCGGTCATTCAATGTCTACATGAAAACAACCACGCTCAGATACCTCACTATTCTCCTCTTCCTCCTCCTCCTTTTCTCCACAATCCCCCTTCCCTTCTAGGATTGATGATGTTACCTAGTTGGGTCATGAAATGTCTGCAAGAAAACAACCCAGCTCAGAGAGCACCAAGGACTCTTTACTTTTGCTTTCCTGTTTATTTCTACCTTTAAAATATTGTAGGTTCATAAGTGGATTCGATACCGTGTTTTCCCCCGAAAATAAGACATCCCCCGATAATAAGCCCAATCGGACTTTCGAGCACATGCGATAAAATAAGGCCTCCCCGACAATAAACCCTGCCCGGAAATATTTAAACGCATGCGCAGCTGGTCCCCGCCATTTCCTCTGGTTAGGATTAGGGAGACAGAGCTGGAAATCAGCTAAGATGGCAAGAGGAGCCCCATCTTGCTCCATGCGCCCCAAAATAATAAGACCTCCCCAAAAATAGGTCCAAGGGCTTATTTCAGGGTTCAAAAAAAATATAAGACAGGGTCTTATTTTCGGGGAAACACGGTAGATCGGCCTGTCGCCTCGTTCGTGTTAACCCCAAGTTGCTGCATCTCTGGGGCTTCTCATCTGGGCCCCAAATTTGGCCCCCTTGCAAGAATTTCAACTGCCTTTTCCAACCAAAGCAATGCCATTTAAAAAAGCTCATTGTCTCCACCGTGAATTCGGATGCAAACCAAGCCACCAGCTCCGGTAGGTTTTCCTTACAACTAAGACAAAACAAAAGCGAGACATTTTTTTCCCTGATCACTGCCAGCTTTTTTCCCCTTTCATCCTGGCTTTTCGGAAAACAAGACTCGCTTTCAAGGATTTTCAAAGCAAGTAAGCGTGGAATCTCTCCATCTTCAAAAAGGCCGTGTCTCTTCGGTGGAGCAGATGTAATTTTGCAGCTATGACGTCTCCCGTTTTCAGGGTATCGTAAACCTTCGTTTCCCGGGCGTCCAAGAACTATTTCTAGTCCTTCGAAGATGGAACAGATTCAAGAGACGTAGTGGTGGTTTTTTGCCCTGTCTGGACCAATCGTAACCACCACAGCCGGTTTGTTCTAGTGGTTAAAGCACCAGAGTAGAAAGCAGGTGAATTCAAATCCTGCCTTAGCCGTAAAAGCCGGCTGGGTAACTTTGACCCAATCATCAGGAGACAGTGGGAGAGAGAGGGAGAGGGAGGGAGAGAGGGGGGAGAGAGGAAGACAGAGAGAAAGAGGGAGAGGGAGAAGGAGAGGAGAGGGGAAGGAGAATTGCGAGAGGGAGGGAGAGAAGGAGAGGGGAGAGAGGGGAGTGGGGAGTGGGAGGGAGAGGGAGAGGAAGAGAAGGAGAGAGAGTGGGAGGGAGAGGGAGAGAGGGAGGGAATGAGGAAGACAGAGGGAGAGGGAGTGGGGAGAGAGAGATGGCGAGGGAGAGTTGGAAGAGGAGGGAGAGAGAGGGAGGAGTGGGGAGAGAGAGGGGGAGGGAGAGAGAGTTGGGAGAGGGAGGGAGAGAACGAGAGGGAAAGCTAGAGAGAGAGGAGGGAGAGGAAGA
>WNWU01000061.1:4926650-4936928 GCA_012654045.1 Ptyas mucosa | reverse complement strand
CTTCCCTTCCCTTCCCTTCCCTTCCCTTCCCTTCCCTTCCCTTCCCTCCCTCCTTCCTTCTTTCCTCCCTCCCTCCCTTCCCCCTAATTTTAAATTAAACTCCCTCCCCCAATTTTAAACATTATTTCTTCTACAGTTTGCAAAAGAAATGCAACGTTATTCCTATTTTCTAGATTGGGTCCAAGGATGTGGACCAATATGTGGTTTTTTTCTAGGTGACGGAAAGAAACTTTTGGTCCTCATCCCGTTACCAATTTGGTTCGATAAGATTTAATACAGGGGATTCCAACCTGGGCTCCTTTAAGACTCGTGAACTTCAACTCCCAGAACTCCCCAGTCAGCCATGCTGGCTGACTGGGGAGTTCTGGGAGTTGAAGTCCATGAGTCTTAAAGGAGCCCAGGTTGGACATCCTTGAGTTAATACCTACAGTATCTTATCCTTGCTCCTTTGGTGAGCAGAGAATGCTAAATGTAAAAAAATAAATAAACCACAAAATTGCAAAAGAACAATCGACACTCAAAATGAGAAATAAATAAAACGGCTGATGTTTTTTCTCCCCAAAGCGCCCTTTCTCAGCTACGAAAAGCCAAATCTTGGAGAACACAACCACACAAAAGAAATGGGATCTCTTTTGCTATGGCTCAGTGGGAATTGGAGTCTTCCCCTCTCCACCCCCGTCTGTGTATCTGTGTATGTGTGTGTATGTGTGTTTGTGGTATTTACTTTGAGAGGTACTGCTTATTTCTGGCTCCGAGCCAAACACATTAGCTGTGGCTCACATCAAGAGAACTATCCATCAAGATCAGCACTCTGCCATGCCAATAAATTACAGGACGTTATGAAACGCAGGGGGTTTCTGGTTTGGCCTGACAAGCCTTCATTAGCACTCAGGGCCCTGAGCCAGATTCCTTGGGAGTTATAGTGCCAACCCAGCCGCCAATCGGCTAAACTTGACCGCAAGAGTTGATAAAAATTCCCAGGCTGTTTACGAAAAAGGTCCACTTTTTTGTGTAAACGTTGCCTTGGAAAAGTTCTTCCTTTCCTCCCGATGTTGGTGGGACAACGAAATGATTCTTATGCCATTCAAGGTACCGAGTTCTAATCCCGGTGGTGTGTATCATCTATGATAAGACGTCAGAACAGGAGCTGTTTTTTTATCCTTTATAGGTAGTGCTTGACTTTTGACCAGAATTGAGCCCAATGTTTCTGTGGCTAAGTGAGACATTTTAAGTGACTTTGGCCTCATTTGATGACCTTTCTTGCCATGGTTGTTAAGTGAATCACTGCAGTTGTGGAGTTAGTAATACGGTTGATAGAGATAGATAGATAGATAGATAGATAGATAGATAGATAGATAGATTAGACAGGTAGATAGCTATAGATAAACAGATAAGATTATATAGACATAGATAGAGAGACATAAGATTAAATAGATAGACAGATAATTAGAAGATAGATAGATAGATAAACAGACAGACAGACAGATAGATTAGACAGGTAGATAGCTATAGATAAACAGATAAGATTATATAGACATAGAGAGAGATAAGATTAAATAGACAGATAATTAGAAGATAGATAAATAGACAGACAGACAGATAGATAGATAGATAGATAGACAGACAGATAGATAAGTTTAAATAGATAGGTAGATTAGACAGATAAGAAGATAGCTATAGATAAATAGATAAGATTAAATAGACAAAGATAGAGAGATAAGATTAAATAGATTAGATATAGATAGATAAATAGACAGACAGATAGATAGATAAGATTAAATAGATAGGTAGATTAGACAGATAGGAAGATAGCTATAGATAAATAGATAAGATTAAATAGAGATAGATTGATAGATAGATAAGATTAAATAGATAAATTAGACAGATAGGTAGATAGATATAGATAAATAGATAAGATTAAAATAAATAAAATTAAAATAAAAGATAGGATTAAATAGATAGATAGACAGACAGGCAGATACAGACAAATAAATACATGTATTCTGCAACCAAGCCATCCCTCCTAGGGAATTTCTTTTTATAAGGCCACGATGTTATTAGCTTAATGAACCTGTTTGCTGTAATTACGATATAAGTGATGAAGGGTAAAAAAAAAAAAACCCGTAGAAACAGGTGGTCCTTTTATATGTGCAAACAACGCAGAAAAGCTGCTTTCCGACCCATATTTGTCTCTTTCGGTCTCGCTGGGATGTAATGAGGGATGAATATGCTGTGTGATGTCCCCAAATTTAATTTAATTACTCCCTGCCAGAGTGGGCGGCTCAGCATTAGAGTGTTTTAAAGAGGACATTCTGTTTCCAGAAAATAAATGCCTTCTGATGATAAGCTATATTTTCTTGGGCAGAGTACCTATATGAAATAATGGGAGTCCTTATTTAGCTGGCAGGCTGTAAATTTCAGGATATTTTAGCTACCCCGCTGCATTTAATTTGGGAGCCGTGGAAAGCACAGGAGACGGAATTTAATCCCGTTGCAAACAGCTCTTGAAGGAAACGCCAGGTGGAGCTTTACGGTGGCTACAAAAGTTTGCATTTCTCGGTAAAGTAGGGAAAACGAAAGGTGTTTTGGGTTCCCTACGCCAAAACAGAGAAACCAAATTAAGGCGATGCCGAATCTGAACCTGGAACGCCAGATGTTGTTGATGGCTCCTTCAAACAACTGGAGCCTTGAGGGGCTGCCACAAAGAAGGGGGGTGAAATGTCATCTGTACGCTGATGACACCCAGCTGTACATCTCCACCCCAGACCACCCCAACGATGCCCTTGATGTGATGTCTCGCTGCCTGGAGGCCGTGCGGGTCTGGATGGGGAGAAACAGGCTCCGACTCAACCCTTCCAAGACCGAGTGGCTGTGGCTCCTGGCGTCCCGATATAGTCAGCTGGTGCCATTGCTGACTATTGGGGGTGAATCTTTGCCCCCCACAGAGAGGGCTCGCAATCTGGGTGTCCTCCTGGACGCACAGCTGTCTTTAGAAGAGCACATGACGGCCGTGGTCAGGGGGGCCTTCTATCAAGTCCGCCTGATTCCCCAGTTGCAGCCCTTTCTGGATCGGGACGCCTTGCGCACGGTCACTCATGCCCTTGTCACCTCCCGGTTGGACTACTCTAATGCTCTCTACATGGGGCTCCCCTTGAAGAGCACTCGGAGGCTCCAACTGGTCCAGAATGCGGCCGTGCGGGTGGTTATGGGCGCAACCGATGTGCTCACGTGACACCCCTCCTGCGCAAGCTGCACTGGCTCCCAGTGGTCTTCCGGGTGCGATTCAAGGTGTTGGTCACCACCTTCAAAGCGCTCCATGGCATAGGACCCGGGTACCTTCAAGACCGACTTCTGCCACCAATAGCCTCCCACCGGCCAGTCCGCTCCCACAGAGAGGGTCTCCTCAGGGTGCTGTCGGCCAAGTTATGTCGGCTGGCGACACCCAGGGGGAGGGCCTTCTCTGTGGGAGCCCCTGCCCTGTGGAAGGAACTGCCCCCGGAAATGCGTAAGATCTCCGACCTCCGGGTATTTCGCCGTGCCCTCAAGATCCTGTTGTTCCGCCAGACTGGGTTATCAATGTAATAATTTTAAATCGGGTGTTTTAATTTTGGGGGTCTTAAATTGAGCCGAATTATTTAATAATTTTAATAATTTTAATTGATGTTTGTCTTGTGCTTTTAATAGGCTGTACACTGCCCCAAGTCCTTCGGGAGAAGGGCGGTATAGAAATAAAATTATTATTATTATTATTATTCTCCAAAGCCCCAGAAGGCAGAACAAGAAGCAACTAATCCAGGAGAGAAGCAACCTAGAATTAAGGAGAAACTTCCTAACGGTGAGAACAATTAACCAGTGGAACAGCTTGCCACCGGAAATTGTGGGTGGTGCTCCATCACTGGAGGCTTCTAAGAAAAGATGGGAAAACCGTTTGTCTGAAATGGTTAACAGGGTTTCCTGCCTGGGCAGAGGGGTTGGACTAGAAGACCTCCAAGGTCCCTTCCAACTCTGTTATTCTTGATTTGAGTTTTATTTACTCAGGTAAGACGGCATCAACAAATTAGCACACGGCCAGGTTATTTACAAGACCGTCCTGGCAGCTCAGATACGGTGGGCATTGCCGCCAGGGGTGGGCTTCAAAAAAATTAGCAAGGGGTTCTCTGCCTGGTTGCTGGGTGGGCGTGGCCAAGGTGGGCGTGGCCTAGTCAGCCTCCTGCACCACAGAGTGGGAGTGGTGGTGGTTTGCCCTCCCCGGGCTCTGGGGGCTTTTCTTGAGCCTCCGGGAGAGCAAAAATGGCCTCCCCAAGCTCCGGAGGCCTGTTTTTTGCCCTCCCCGAGCCTCCGCATGCAGCCTGCATTTACCTGCATTCAAAATGGGACGCATGGAGACTCCTGGGAGGGGAGGGACGGGGTGGGAGGAGCCAGCTAGGAGTGGAATTTGGGGGTTCTCTGAACTGCACAGAATCTTAGCTAGAGGTTCTACCAAATCCTTGCGAACCCCCAGCAGCCCAGCCCTGCAATGCCCCTATCCCCTTCCCCTAAATATTGCCATCTGATCCGGTCAGAGCTGAAGAAGCTTCTTGGATGAGAAGCAAAACGTCTTCAAAGAAAAAACAAGAAAGTCCAGTTGCCTCCTTAAAAAAAAAAAAAAAACCACCTTTGGGACAACCAGGATCTGGATGGCTGAGAATCTCCACAGATTCCTCTGCATTCTTTCGAGGGCCTCAGATCTCACAGTTTAATCCACCTGATGTTTGAAGAAAAAAAATTCCTCTAATTCTCCTTTTTTTAAAAAAAATTTTTATTAGTGTGGGAAAATCAAACTAGGCTGAACCTCACCCGCTTAACTGCAAACAGGTTGTTGGACGTTCGGCTTAGGAGCCGAATCTGTATTTCGGTCACGTCCGAAAAACCTAGATACGCCACGTTTCAGGATCCAAATTTAACTGACCAAAAAAATAAATTAATTAAAAGGAGGTTTTTTGGCCTTTTCAAATGTTGTTTTCGAGAGCAGCTTCCTATGGGTGCTTTAAACACGATGGCTAAAACTTGAGCCTCCTCGCTGAAATGTTAAGGCCGCAGCGTTTCGGCCCCCACGTTCAAAATTCCTAGCATAATTTGGTTTCTGTCCCAAGAAACCCTCAATCTCAAGAGTTGAGAAAATAAACAGAGATCAGGAGAACTGGAGTTCAGATTTGAAACTGAAGCTGTCCTCAGCTCGCAATGTTTGATTTTAAGAAATCCCTGGTCCAATTCCTTCAGTCATCAAAGATGCTGAGCTATCAACTTCTCTGTGTAAGCACCAGGAAATCACGTCCATGATTTCAACACCTTTCAACAGAATGAAATAACAGAGTAACAGAATTGGAAGGGACCTTAGAGGTCTTCTAGTCCAACCCCCTGCTCAAGCAAGAAACCCTATACCTGTCAGCCCCGGAAGCCATCTTTTTCTTTTTTAAATCTTCAGGGCTGCCACATTTAGTGTTGTGGGAAACTGGGAGGGAGGGTGGGATTGGCATGGAGTCGCCGGGATATGTAGCCATAATAACATTCCTTTCTCAGAGAGTCAAGGACGTTCAGCCTGCACCTGGAGTGGCGTGACTGGGAGGCATCTCCAATTGAGACGGTGCTTTTATTGGATCATGGGATGGACATGCGGGCGCAGGGGAAGGGACCTGGACTTTCTTTTGGGTGGGGAAAACCTGGAAGCTTTCAGATTCGGGTTTTCCCAGATGTGCCAGTAGGACATCTCTAATAAAGTGGAACTTTGAGGAACTTCTAGCCTCGGAGTTTTCTCTCGTTTGGGGTGTTCCTTGGAACCCGGACGTTACCATTTTTGACAAATGGTTGTCCAGTTTCTTCTTAGAAGCCTCCAGTGATGGAGCACCCACAACTTCTAAAGGCCAGTTGTTCCACGGATTAATTTTTCCCACTGTCAGGAAATTCCTCCTTAGTTCTAGGTTGCTTCTCTCCTTGACTGGTTTCCATCCATTGCTTCTTGTCCTGCCCTTCAGGTGCTTTGGAGAATAGCTTGACCAGTGGTCTGAAGGGATTGAATCATTGCAACTGGGACTCATTGTTGTTGTTAGTTTGAGGGACGTTTCTCAAAGTAATGTCTTACAAACGGACAACAACAACAAAAAAAAGAGTTCCGTTCAGAGGTGGTCTTCAGCCGGTTCGGACCTTTTCCGGTGAACCAGTAGTAGCGCTCTGCCTCGGTGCTATGCCGTCTTATTTAGCCACGTTTTCAAGCCGTGCGTATGCGTGGAAGCAGGTAAATTATATGAATCTCACTCCTGGTCCAGTTGCAATGATTCAGACAACTTCAGACAACCTTCAGGCACCTCCACGATTGCTGTCAACTTATTTGAAATCTCTAGCAGGTCCGGAGGATCAACTGACAAATGTGAAATACTCCACATTTGCAAGGCGTTGTCCCATCCTACAGACACGTGCAACCTCATTACTCTCTAGGGCAGGGGGTCTGCAACCTTAAATACTCAAAGAGCCATTTGGACCATTTCCCACAGAAAAGAAAACACCGGGAGTCACAAAACTTGGGTGGGCGTGGCCAACTCAACGTTATTCACTTCCACCGGTCACATGACCCCCGCTAGCTACACCTATCCAGCCGGTCATTAGGGCAGAGACCCAGTTGTTAAAAATCACGGGGAACCACAAAACCCTTTTGACATCTCTCTTTCTCTCCTTCCCCCCTTTTCCCCGCTCTCCCCACCTCTCTCTCTATATCTCTCTATGTCTCTCTCTCTCTCTCCCTCTCTCTGTATCTCTCTGTTTCTGCCCCGGCCACTTTTCCATCCTCCGCTGTTGCCCTTACCTTCTCAGGCCAGGTGAGGAGTGACTGGGAAGGGAGGGCAAGGGGCGGGGCCAGCCAGTGGTGGGATCACCTGGCAGGGAGCCACAGCAGAGGGCCCAAAGAGCCGCCTGCGGCTCCAGAGCCGCAGGTTGCTGACACCTGCTCTAGGGGAAAACACAAAAATGATAAAACGTGGCTCGAAGATGCTTATGTAAAATACTTCTCTTCTCACATTTGTGGGTGCGTGTTTGAGATACGGCACAACGATTTCCCCCAGCTGATTTTGCGAGACCACCTGGAGTTTCCCAAGATTGCGCTATCAAACAAGGCGATGAAAGTTCCTGTAGATTTTTTTTTTTGACAGGAAACGAATGGAAAACTAAAGAAAAACAGATGGATAATGCTCCGGTGTGTCTGGATCTTTTTTTAAAAAAAAATAAACAGAACAAAACATAACAAAATCCACAAACAGTCAAAACAGCAATCTTCACTCCCCCACACAAATTGTCTTTATCACGCTGTTCCATCAACAGTGGTTCTTGGTTGATATGTCGGTCTATGCATTGCACTAAGCCAGGATCTGCTAAAAACATGGCTTGTGAATAAGCCGAATTCAGCTAACCCGCCACGTTATATCTCTGGGTTTCTTCTCAAGGCAACTCAACACGATTCACCATTTAGGCCAAACTGCTCTTGAGAGTTGGAGTAATGTAGAACAGTGATGGCTAACCTTTTTGCCATTGTGTGCCAAAAGTGGGGAGAGCGTGGGGGGGGGGGGTCGTGTGTGCATGTGCCATGCCCATAATTCAATGCGCCCCGCCCCCTTGCGCATGCGCGTGTGACACACATCCCCGTGCTCCTCCTGCTTTTGGTACGCGATGACATGGTGGGCCTAGTAAGCCCATTTTTTGCCCTCCCCAGGCTCCAAGAAAGACTCTGGAGGCCGGAAACAGCCCGTTTGCCGATTTCAGTGGGACCGGAAGTCCCATTTTCGTTCTCCCTGGGCTCCAGAGGCTTTCTAGGAGCTTGGGGAGGGCGAAAACGGGCCTTCCCCACCCCCCACAGAGGCCCTCCAGAGGTCGGAAACGGCCCGTTTGCTGACTTCCGGTGGGCCCCGAAGGCCTGAAAATCAGATGCGCGAGCCAGAGCTGAGCTAGGGCAACGCTTGCGTGCCCACCGATATGGTTCCGTGTGCCACAGGTTCGCTATCACGGATATAGGACATAGAATAATACATTTGGAAGGGACTTTGGAGGTCTTCTAGTCCAACCCCCTGCTCGAGCAGAAGCCCTGATATCACGCCGAAAAAATGGCCGTCCAGTCTCTTCTCGAAAGCCTCCAATGATATTAGAATGTGCAGAAATGAACAGATTAACACTAGCAATTAAGGAGAGAGAACAAACTAAATATTATACGATTATGGGAAGTATTTTATCAACGGTTACAGAATAAAAAAAGGAATCTGGAAATGAAGAAGACTGAAGAAAAATAGAAAATACATTAAGACAGAGCTATAAATAAGAGGACCATTGTTAGCATATGTATGACGAGAATAACAATGTTCAGTATTATTGTTGTACTATTATTAGAAGATAGTAAGAAGAAAATGAAGAGTATGATAATGTTTAATTGTTTAATGTACTGCAATTTTAAAGTTTAGAGAAGTAATGTGAATGCGAATGATGTTGTAAATGTTGAAGGAACTTGCACAGAGATAGTTGTGCACCCAGTGGTGGGATTCAAATAATTTAACAACCAGTTCTCTGCCCTAATCACCAGCTGGGTAGGCGTGGCTTGGTGGTCATGTGACCGTGTGGGCGTGGCCAACTCAACATCACTCATGTCGATGGGCGCTTCGTCTTAGCTGTTACAATGTAATAAGGGTTCAGCAGAGAGGCAGTTTCTGTAAGCAGGGCAATAAAGATTAGGCTAGAAACACCGCCAGAATGTTTCGGTTCCTTACAGGATTAGCCCTGTAAAGTGGGAAAAAAACACAAAATAAGATTTCTTCCCACAACCGGATCTCCGAACTGCTTAGAAACTTAACAACCGGTTCTCCCGAATAGGTGCGAACCGGCTGAATCCCACCACTGGTTGTACTCAGACGACACACTGCTTAAGGAAAGATGGAATGGAATGTATTTTAAAAATTGAAAAATAAAAAACCTTTTTTTAAAAAAAAAAAAAAGAAGAAAGCCTCCAGTGATGGAGCCCATGATGTTGAACAAGCATCTGTTAACCCAAAAGATTGAGTACGCAAAACAAATGATGTCCACTAACTATCCAGCAAACTTTGAGATTATACAACTACCTAAGGACATCATGTGTGAATGGAGGCCTTAAGATTTACAACGGAGCTGATGAATCATGTTTTGTGACGATAAGCGCTATACAGTGTAATGTGTGAACCTGGATAGAAAGATAGAAGGTATCTCCTAACATAAACGGACAAGAAGAAGTCACTTGGTGATCTATGTTATAACATTTATAACTTATTGGGAATAAATTATGATGTCCACAGGTGTGTAGCTTTAGCAATACGGATAGTCTTCGACTTACGGCTGCTATGGAGACCAGAATTTCTGTTGCTAAGCAAGGCATAACATTGGGCATGGATATGTGATGACCGGCTTAACCAATTGGCTAGGTGATTTTGGGCCAATCTCCAGGTGACTGTGAGTTCTAGTCTTGTCTTAGCCATGAAAGCTGGCTGGGAGACTTTGGAACGATCACCAGGTGACTGTGAGTTCTAGTCCTGCCTTAGACATGAAAGCTGGCTGGAGAACGTTAGGCCAATCCCCAGGAGATGGTGAGTTCTAGTCCCACCTTAAACGTGAAAGACAGTTGGGTGACCCTGGGCCAATCCCCAGGAGATGGTGAGTTCTAGTCCCACTTTAGGCAGGAAATCCAGCTGGGTGACTTCAGGCCAATCACCAGGAGACGGTGAGTTCTAGTCCACCTTACACATGAAAGACAGTTGGGTGACCCTGAACCAATCACCAAGCGATGGTGAGTTCTAGTCCCACCTTAGGTATGAGATTCAGCTGGGTGGCTTTGGGCCAGTCCCCCCCCCCCCCCCCCCTCAGTCCAACCCACTTCATTCTTGTGGGGAAAACAGGAGAAGGATGGAGTCTTAGGTTATTTACTCATTACTTAAAAAGTAATAAAGGTGGGATTGGGAAAAAAAAATCAAATCACTCAATCAATAAGGAAGCAAGCAAGCTTATAGGTGCCCTTTCCAGAGGTTCTCCAGTGACTCTCGCTATATTGCAACAACATTTTCCGCCAATCACACATATAGGGACGTTGGCATCGGGTGATGTAAGCACTGCCTACAATGACAAAGTCAGCTAGCCCATGCCTTGATCCATCTCTTCCGTTGGAAGCCCTGGAGATGCACTGCAGAGGGGAAAAGCAGCCAGAGCCAGGGTCTCAAATCTTCCTGTTTTTTCCTTCCCCCCCCC
>WNWU01000061.1:4865318-4877136 GCA_012654045.1 Ptyas mucosa | reverse complement strand
TGATTTTGATTTATATGCCGCCCTTCTCCGGAGACTCAGGGCGGCTTACAATGCATTAAGCAATAGCCTTCATACTTTTTGTATATATTCATACAAAGTCAGCTTATTGCCCCCACAATCTGGGTCCTCATTTTACCTACCTTTGAAAGGGTGGAAGGCTGAGTCAACCTTGAGCCTGGTGAGATTTGAACTTGCAGTAATTGCAGACAGTTGATGTTAATAACAGTGCTTTAGTCTGCTGCACCACCAGGGCTCTTATTTTGAACCCTGAAATAAGCGTTTGGCCTTATTTTCAGGGAGGTCTTATTATTTTGGGGTGCATGGAGCAAGACAGGGCTCCTCTTGCCGTCTTACCAGAAGATGCTATCAGGCCATCCCTAAGCCTCCTGTTTGTTAGACTAATCATACCTAGTTCTCTCAACCATTTCTTTTCAAAGAGCCAGCGCTGTCTGAAGACGTCTCTGTAGTCATGTGGCCGACATGACTCAACGCCAAAGGCGCACGGAACGCTGTTTCTCTTCCTACCAAAGGTGGCCCCTATTTTCCTACTTGCATTTTTTACCTGCTTTCGGACTGTTAGGTTGGCAGAAGCTGGGACAAGTCACGGGAGCTCACCCTGTTACGCGGCCCTAGGGATTCGAACCACTGAACTGCCAACCTTTCGATCGACAAGCTCAGCGTCTTAGCCACTGAGCCACCGCATCCCTGTTCTAGTAAGGTAGCCCTAAATTAAGAGTTTGAGAGAAAAAAATGATTGCCTCAAAGAACTTTTGTTTGTCCAAAGAAAGGCTGGCAAAGAATTATAACTGCACCTGCATTTTTTTGGAATGAGTTTCCACTTTTGGAAAAGGCTTCTTAGATATTGGCACTGAAATTTTGGATTGTGCTTAGTCTTCGTCATTATTTACAGAGAATGCTCAAGGCAAGAACTTAGTGCTTAAAACTCAATATTGGGCCCCGGAATTGGATTAAAATTTTGCCATTTGGAGGAGACTGTTTACCTCCTTCGTATTAATTTTTCTGACAAAGAACACAACAACAAAAATCTTATTTGCGTGTATCTGGATTTTGCAGTAATTCAGAACTATTCACCAAGGATCTTCTGAAGCATGGAAGGATGCCATTGGAGCCTCTGTTTTTAAAAGCAGCTGCATTTAACCCAAAGGTGTTTTTTTTTTTCCCCCAAGAGGCCACTGGACTTTCTGGTTTTTCTTTGAAGACGTTTCGCTCCTCATCCAAGAAGCTTCTTCAGCTCTGCGAGGAGTTGGAGCTGTGCTTTCTGCAGGATGTTTTCTACTCCGTGTCCCTTCACGGTAGAGTACAGGCTGTTGGGGTTGAGTTTGTCCTGCCTGCATCTCAAACCGAAGCACAAATGATTCCTGTAGTCTGCAATTTTTCTGGAAATCCGTTCATACTCCCGCCCCACCAGGGAGGGTCTTCATCCCAAATTGCATAGCTAAAAATTTGTAACGATTCTCAGTCATCCAGATCCTGGTTGTCCCAAAGGTGCTTTTTTCAGGAGGCAATTCACGGGTGAAATGCTCCCGGTTCAGACTGGATCGCCTGATCCGGTAGCGATGGAGGCGGGTGGTTCGGAGAACCGGTAGCAAAAATCCCTGTCCCCCCCCCCCCATGCCCAGCTGAGCCGCGCGATCATCAGAGGCTTTTTTTTTTAATTTTTAAAAGCATTTTTTTCTACAACCTCTTTGGCTGAAAAAATGCTTTTAAAAGTAAAAAAAAAAAGCCTCTGATGATTGCGCGGCTCAGCTGGGATTATCGGAGGCTTTTAAAAGCATTTTTTTAACAACCTTTTTACAAAATGTTTTGAAAGGGAAAAAAAGCCTCTGCTGATCAGGCAAGTCAGCTGGGATCGTCAGAGGCGTTAAAAGCATTTTTTTTTACAACCTCTTCAGCCGAAGAGGTTATAGAAAAAATGCTTTTAAAAGTAAAAAAAAAAAGTTGGCCACGCCCACTCAATCATATTACCCGCCCCCCCCACCAAGCCACGCCCACAGAACCGGTAGTAACAAATTTTACATTTCACCACTGAGGCAATTGGACTTTCTGATTTTTTTTCATTGAAGACGTTTCGCTTCTCATCCAAGAAACTTCTTCAGCTCTGACTGGACGGTAGAGAACGGAAGGATTTATATTCCTTGCAGACAGCTGGTCATTTGCATCCTTTTTAGAGAGTTGTTGAGACCACCTGGAAGTTTATTTTGGGATCAGAGAGGCCATCTAGGTCAAAATTGAACAGCCCTCTCTCAACAGGGGAAGGGATACGACATTGTCTATTCTCCAGTCTGCGCAGCAGTGGTGAAATCCAAATTTTTAAATTACCGGTTCTGTGGGTGTGGCTTGGTGGGCGTGGCTTGGTGGGGATGGCAGGGGAAGGATATTGCAAAATCTCCATTCCCACCCCACTCTGGGGCCAGCCAGAGGTGGTATTTGCCGGTTCTCCAAACTACTCAAAATTTCCACTACTGGTTCTTTGAACTACTCAAAATTTCCGCTACCGGTTCTCTGAACTGCTCAAAATTTCCGCTACCGGTTCTCTGAACTATTCAAAATTTCCACTACCGGTTCTACAAACTGCTCAAAATTTCCGCTACCGGTTCTCTGAACTGCTCAAAATTTCCGCTACCGGTTCTCTGAACTACTCAAAATTTCCACTACCGGTTCTCCGAAATGCTCAAAATTTCCGCTACCAGTTCTCTGATCTACTCAAAATTTCCGCTACTGGTTCTCTGAACTCCTCAAAATTTCCACTACCGGTTCTCCGAACTCCTCAAAATTTCCACTACTGGTTCTCTGAACTCCTCAAAATTTCCGCTACCGGTTCTCTGAACTCCTCAAAATTTCCACTACCGGTTCCCTGAACTACTCAAAATTTCTGCTACCGGTTCTCCAGAACCTGTCAGAACCTGCTGGATTTCACCTCTGCTGCACACAGTCCTTTTAGCAATTCCAAGAAGGTTCCACACTCATTTGCACTACTCAGGAGACGCTGAGGGCACAGATAAACCTCCAAGTGCTTCAACGACCCTCTTAAAGGATGCAAATGAGCAGATGTCTGCAAGGAATATAAATCCTTCTGTTCCCCCACCATCCAGTCAGAGCTGAAGAAGCTTCTTGGATGAGAAGCAAAACATCTTCAAAGAAAAACCAGAAAGTCCAATTGCCTCTTGGGGAAAAAAAAGCACCTTTGGAACACCTTATTAGATATTCACATGAGGAGATTGTACAACATCTTTTATTGCGTTATTAACGTGAGTCCTAAAATGCTAGAATAATTGACTCTTTGCTGTTATAGTTTCCCTGATTTGATAGATTTGTACTTCAGTTTTAAAAGATCGCAGGACTTTGGATTTTTATTTTTCAAGTCCTTTCTCTTCTGTTCTGTTTTCTCCAGGTACTGTCACATCCACTATCTAGCAAAGCACCTTGGCTGATGATAAATAAATAACATAAAACAAAAATAAACTACTTCATACTTCTTATTATTTCTGGCAAACAGAAAGAAAGTTGTCGGCCAGATCTCAGCAAATTTCCCCCTCTAATTAAACAGCATCTCCTGATAAGGGGCCTTTGCTTAAAATATCCCGTTTGCTAGAAATAATTTATCTTTTTTAGTTTGGCATCTTGCTTGCTCTTTCGTTTTTAAGAAAAAAGGATTTCTTTCTTTTTTTTTTTCATGTCAGTGGTGGTGGTGGTGTGTGGGGAAATTTGGACTCCTGGTTATTTCGGGATGTTTCTATTGTCACTTTTCCCTGGGAGAGATTCGGTTTATGCCGGAGACTCACCTTGCAATTAATTCCACCTGCAATTTTGCAGTCATGTGTTAAAAAAAAAAAGTGTGAGGTGGGTTTTAAAGAACTCAAGCAGAAAGAAGTTAAGCAGTGTTTGTTAGATATAGAATATAGAATAACAGAGTTGGAAGGGACCTTGGAGGTCTTCTAGTCCAACCCCCTGCCCAGGCAGGAAACCCTACACCACTTCAGACAAATGGTTATCTAACATCTTCTTAAAAACTTCCAGTGTTGGAACATTTACAACTTCTGTAGGCAAGTTGTTCCACTGATGAATTGTTCTAACTGTCAGGAAATTTCTCCTTAGTTCTAAGTTGCTCTTCTCCTTGATTAATTTCCACCCATTGCTTCTTGTTCTACCCTCAGGTGCTTTGAAGAATAGTTTGATTCCCTCTTCTTTGTGGCAACCCCTGAGATATTGGAACACTGCTATCATGTCTCCCCTAGTTGATTTTAGCAACTCTAGGATGTGGGGACTTCAAATCCCAGAATCCATCCCTTGCAGCTAGTGCCACTTGGAGTAACATATCATTCTCACGTGCTCATTATGAACCTAATTGCGAAATCGTGTCCGACCCATTGCGACCCCATGTCCTCCGCATCCTCTACCATCCTCTGGAGTCCATTTAAGCTCCCGCCGACTGCTTCAGTGACTCCATCCAGCCACCTCATTCTCTGTCATCTCCTTCTTCTTTTGCCCTCCATCGTTCCCAGCATTAGGCTCTTCTCCAGGGAGTCCTTCCTTCTCATTAGGTGGCCAAAGGATTTGAGTTTCCTCTTCAGGATCTGGCCTTCTGAAGAGCAGTCAGGGTTGATCTCCTCTAGGACTGACCGGTTGGATCGCCTTGCAGTCCAAGGAACTCGCAGGAGTCTTCTCCAGCACCAGAGTTCAAAGGCCTCCATTCTTTGGTGCTCAGCCATTATGAACCTACAATATTTTAAAGATAGAAATCAACAGGAAAGCAGAAGTGGAGAGTCCTTGGTGCTCTCTGAGCTGGGTTGTTTTCTTGCAGACATTTCATGACCCAACTAGGTAACATCATCAGTCCTAGAAGGGAAGGGGGGGTTGCGGAGAGGAGGAGGAGGAGGAGGAGGAGGTGGAGGAGAACAGTGGGGTATCTGAGCGTGGTTGTTTTCTTGTAGATGTCGAATGACTGCATTGCCACTGAACCCACCATCCCAAGAAGGGTTAACATCCCAGCTGGGTATAATGCAGGCAGTCTTCGACTTATGACCACAATTAATCCCAAACTTTCTCTGGCTAAGTGAGACATTTGTTAAGTGAGTTTTGCCGCATTTATATGACCTTTCTTGCCCAGTTCCCCAAACACAACAAACCTTCTGTAGCTGAAGCAATGATTCCTTTATTAGGAGTGCCGGCAGCTCCGGCAAAAAGTTTCTCTCTCACCACAGGCTAAGTCGTCTGTCTGGCAGGGAGATAAATAGTCATCTGCCATACCTATTCATTTGCTTCTGTTCTGAGCCAGCTCCCCAATCACGACAAACCCTCTAAGGTTAAATCAATGATTCCTTTATTAGGAGTGCCAGCAGCCCCGAAAAAAAGTTGTCTGCCACATCTATTCATCTCCGCTCCCTGCCTTTTATCCCCAGAGATAGAGTGGGGCTTCGGTAGCAGTGGTGGCTCTTCACACCCAAGGACCGGCCCATAGATGTCCACTGCTCTCCTCTCCTCTTGCCTTCTGTGCATCAGGCACTGAACCCAGCTGTTCCTCCTCTTCCTCATCAGCCACGTCCAGACCTGGGGATTGTTGACTCTCCATCTGAGGGCTGACGGACGGCCCAGGCTCTGCCTCCCCCTCTCTCTCTGCCACCTGCATTCCCTCCTCCCCTTCGGAGCTCCCAGGTTGCCTTGATGCCAACCCTGACTCCCACTCCTTCTCCTCCTCCTCCTCCTCTATTTCTGCTGTTGGACGGGTTGGAAGCCGACAGGCCACAACACCACTGATGTTAAATGAATCACTGCAGTTATTAAATTAGTAATAATACGGTCGTTAAGCGAATCAGAATGTCATAAAAGGGGATCACATGACCCCGGAACACTGCAACGGTCATAACTATGAAAATATGAATTTTGATCACAATGAGCATGGGAACGTCGCAACGGTCATAAGTGTGAAAAATGGTCACAACTCACGTTTTTCAGGAACGGTCACTAAGTGAATAGTTATAAGTCGAAGGACTACGGTAGTACTTCCGAAGGGAACAACCCACCCATTTACTTCTCCTGCTGCAGCTGGGCTCTCTTTCTACGGTCGACAGCTTTCACCATTCAGATATCGTTTTGATATTCATCTATCAAACAACTATCTCCCTGGGGGTGATATTTATAGGAAACCTGAGCAAAATATCGTAGCTTTGATTTTCAAGACCCAAATTCTCTGTAGGAAAGTTGCCAAGAAGATTTCCATTTTATTACAGGAGATGGATAAATAATTCAATTTAGAATAACAGCCAAGGGTCTCCTTCTTGAAAATTTTATAGGTTTCCATGTTGTTTCAGTCAATATAAAACTCGACATCTAAACCGACCTCAAGGACTCATAAAATACATTTCCTTGTTTCCAGATTCTTATAACAAAAAAACCCACCCCCACCCTCTATTGTTCTTTAGGGATATATTGAGTAGCATCTAAGTCATCGCAGGTGTATTTTCTTTTTTTTATAGGAAAGCGAATGTGATTTTTTTAAAAAAAAACAATTAAATACAATAGAAAATCTTTGAAAAGCAGAGCTCCCTTGGCCTCAGACTTGACATTTTACAACTCAACTGGTGCACACTCATTATCTGTGCAGAAAAAAATAAGTTTGCAAAAGAAACATTAACTTGGTGAAGTTAGGAGCTTGAGTGGCGTAGGAGGCTAATGCCTCCTACTAAGGCAGCATTTAACATCCAGCTGCCTGCAATTACTGTAAGTTTGAATCTCACCAGGCTCAAGGTCGACTCAGCCTTCCATCCTTTCTAAGGTGGGTAAAATGAGGACCTGGTTTGTGGGGGCAATAAGCTGACTTTGTATAAAATATACAAAAGTATGAAGGCTATGGCTTAACGCATTGTAAGCCGCCCCAAGTCTTCAGAGAAGGGCGGCATATAAATAAGAATTTAAAAAAAAAAGTTGGAACAGTGTGGGACAACGTGAAATTCATTGACATTGCAGAATAGAATAGAATAGAATAGAATAGAATAGAATAGAATAGAATAGAATAGAATAGAATAGAATAACAAAGTTGGAAGGGACTTTGGAGGTCTTCTAGTTCAACCCCCTTGCTTAGACAGAAACCCTATAACATTTCAGACAAATGGCTGTCCAATCTCTTCTTTAAAAACTTCCTGTGTTGGCTTCCCCGGGCTTCAGAGGCCCTGTTTCCAGAATTCTGGAACTTCCGAGAGGCCCGTTTTTCACTCACCCAGAGCCCCTGCGCGGGCATTGCACTTACCTGGTATCCAAAACGGGCCAAGTGGAGACTCCTAGGAGGGGCGGGGCAGGGCGCATTAGGCAGGGCCAGCCAGTCCTTGCAACTACCGGTTCGGTGAACAGATGTAAAATTAGCACCCGGTTTGCCTGAATCAGTCCGAACCAGCTGAATCCCACCCCTAATTCTGATACACAACCAGATCAAATAAAAATCACGCACAGCCTACACGTGTTCCACTAGATCCCTTCCTTTGTGTAGTGTACACTTCATTGTCTACGGAGATTCTCAATCATCCAGGTCATGATTGTCCCAAAGGTGCTTTTTCCAAAAAAAAGCCCACTGGACTTTTTTTTGGTCTTCCTTGAAAATGTTTTGCTTCTCATCCAAGAAGCTTCTTCAGAACTTGAGAACTGAAACGTTTTCAAGGAAAAAATAAATAAAGAAGAAAGTCCAGTTGCCTTTTGGAAAAGCACCTTTGGGATAGTGATGAAATGCTACCGGTTCGCACCGGTTTGGGGGAACCGGTAGTGATAAAAACTACCAGTTCGGGTCGAATTGGTAGTAAAAAAAGCTACTGGTTCCTCTGAACTAGTATTTCCGACGATCAGCTGTGCCACACGATTTAAAATCGCTAGAAAGCAGGAAGTCCTGTGTTCTGATTTTTCTGTGGAAAGCGCTTTTTTTTTCTGCGCAAAGCACATGTTTGGTGTGTATTGTGTGTGCACTGTGCATGCACACACACAGCATGCATTAGGTGCAAATTGCGCATGTGTGCACAGCATGCATTTGGCATGCACTGCACATGCACGCACACATAGCATGCATTTGGCGCGCAGCACGCGTACGCAGCCAACGAACCGGTAGCAAAACGGTTCAGATTTCACCACTGCTATGGGATAGCTTTTGGGTTGATTAACTTGGCGTTGATTCCAAGACACGAAACCTGTCTCCAGAGCCGCTCTATCTTCCCCAAAGCGGAAAGTGTGACCTTTCCCCAATCCTGATGGATTTTTCAGTGCAGAACTGGACAGCGAGAGGAGAGAGATGCCGATTCTCGTTAGAACCTGCATTGACGTTAACTTTGATGGATGAAACCCACTTGGTCTCATCGTAGAAACCAATGTTGCTGCTGTGGAGAGTCATCAGGCTTCAGCCACCCGGCTCCTTTGAAATGATTTTAAGTCGATGAATGAATGAAAGCTGTCAAAAATCACCAAACCTCTTGTAATGTTAGCATTCTTACGTAAGGTTGTTTATCGACGTCCTTCCTGATGGAAAGCTTTTGTAAGTCAGCCCTACATCCACCTGTATAGGTAGTTCTTGACCAGCGGTGGGTTTCACATTTTGTTACTACCGGTTCACCGTATGCGCGCACGCTCGGTTTGTGTAAGCCCGTTTGTGTGCGCCCGCCTTCCGCACATGCGCCTCGCCCGCGAATGCACTTTGCTCTCATGGGCACCTTCCGCCCATGTGCCTGGCCTCAAAAATGTGCCTAAATAGGACGGCATAGAGCCAGGGGTGGTACGATTTCTGCTACCGGTTCCTCCAAACCGGTCTGAACCAGCTGAATACCACCTCTGTTCTCGACTTACAAATCATTTGTTTAGCCGCTGTTCAATGTTACAACGGCCCTGGAAAAAGGGACTTACAACTGGTTCTCACACTGCACAACTGCCACGGCTTCTCCACGTCATGTGTTCAAAATCCAGGCATGTATTTACAGCCGTTGCCGCATTTCAGGGTGATATGAATGCTGTTTGTGACCTTCCGGGATGGCTTCAGACAAACAAAGTCAATGGGGGAATTGGATTTAACATAATAACAGAAGAACAGAGCAGGAGACCTAGGCCATTTGAGATGAATGGTTGTCCAATCTCATCTTAAAAACCTCCAGTGTTGGAGCATTTACAACTTCTGGAGGCAAGCAGTTCCACTGGTTAATTGTTCTAACTGTCAGGAACTTTCTCCTTAGTTCTAGGTTGCTTCTCCCCTCTAGAATTTAGCTTTTGCTAAATTGTCTTCCTACTTAGACAAATACCACTCTATAAAGCCTTTGTAAGACCACATCTAGAATACTGCATTCAGTTTTGGTCACCACACTATAAAACAGATGTTGAGACTCTAGAAAAAGTGCAGAGAAGAGCAGCCAAAATGATTAG
Organism: Ptyas mucosa; assembly: GCA_012654045.1. Lineage (NCBI taxonomy): Eukaryota > Metazoa > Chordata > Lepidosauria > Squamata > Colubridae > Ptyas > Ptyas mucosa. The sequence goes on along the minus strand of WNWU01000061.1, from coordinate 4,867,734 downwards.
GGGACTGGAGGCTAAAACATATGACGAATGGCTGCAGGAACTGGGCATGGCTAGTCTAATGAAAAGAAGGACTAGGGAGGACATGATACCAGTTTTCCAATATTTGAGGGGCTGCTCCAAAGAAGAGGGGGTCAACCTAATCTCCAAAGCACCTGAAGGCAGGACAAGAAACAATAGCTGGGAAATTATCAAGAAGAGACACAACCTGGAATTAAGGAGAGAACCAGTGAGAACCATCAACCCATGGAACAGAAGTTGCCTTCAGAAGTTGTGGGAGCTTCATCTCTGGAGGCTTTTAAGAAGAGACTGGATGGCCATCTGTCAGAAATGGTGTAGGGTCTCCTGCTTGGGCGCGGGGGTTAGACTAGATGGCCTACAAGGTCCCTTCCAACTCTTGTTATTCTGTATCTAAATAAGGTCTAGGAACCCCCTGACAATTTTAACACAAAAAATCTCGCTTCTGTGCATTCGTCTCCCTGTTTTGTGTGTGTGTGTGTGTGTGTGTGTGTGTATGTTTTCAGAATCTTTGTCCATTTTGGCCATTTTACAAAGCACCGTTGAAGCAGAACTGTGAAACGTGTACAGTATCTTTGGAGCAAAATCAGGAGCAGAGAAAGAAACGGTTTCGGCACCTGCCACCTGCATAAACAAATTTAACAAGCCAATAATAACCTGACTTCCAACTCCATGTTTTGTTTCTGAAAACAGAAACCTGACAATGGAAGTTGGAGGGGCGGCCCACTGAGTTGCCAGGAGGTCGTTTCATAATACAGGTGCACCAACAGGAAACCAGCTCCACAGAGACTAAAATCCAGGAAAAGCTTCCTTGGGTCAATCAATCAGAATAGAACTGGAAGGGACCTTGGAGGTCTTCTAGCCCAGCCCCCTGCTCAAGCAGGAGACCCTATACCCGTGATGGCGAACCTGCGACAGGTGGCACTCGGTGCCATATCAGTGGGCATGCAACCTCAGCTCCCGCCACCTGATTTTCAGGCCTTCTGGGCCTACCAGAAGTAGGAAAAATGGCTCCGGAGGGCTTTGGGAGGGTGGGGAAGGCCCGTTTTTCGTTTTCCCCAGGCTCCAGAGGCTTTCTAGGAACCTGGGGAGGGCACAAATGGCCTTCCCCACCCCTCCCCCACCCCCGGAGACCCTCCAGAGGCCAGAAAGTTGGCAAACGGGCCATTTCCGGCCTCCGGAGGGCCTCCATGGGGGTGGAGAAGGCCATTTTCCCCCTCCCCAGGCTCCTAGAAAGGCTCTGGAGCCTGGGCAGAGCAAAAAAACGGGCCCACTGTGCCATCGCGTGCCAAAAGTGAGGGGAACGCGGAGGGGTCATGTGCGCATGCGTAGGGGGCAGGGGGCATAGAATTATGGGTGTGGGCACACACGCAGGCAGCCCCCCCCATACTCTCCCCGCTTTTGGCACACGATGGCAAAAAGATTAGCCATCACTTCCCTATACAATTTCAGACAAGTCACTGTCCAGTCTCTTCTTAAAAGCTTCCAATGATGAAGCACCCACAACTTCTAGTGGCAAGTTGTTCCACTGGTGAATTGTCCTCACTGTTAGGAAGTTTCTCCTTAATTCCAGGTTGCTTCTCTCCTTGATTAGTTTCCATCCGTTGTTTCTTGTTTTTTCCTTCTGATGCTTTGGAAAATAAGTTGACCCCCTCTTCTTTGCAGCAGCCCCTCAAATATTGGAATACTAATATCGTGACACCCCCTCGTCTTTCTCTAGACTGGCCATACCCAGTTCCTGCCACTGTTCTTCATATGCTTTTTTTTCCAAGACGCAACTGGACAGTCTGGTTTTTTTTCTTTGAAGACGTTTTGCTTCTCATCCAAGAAGCTGAAGAAGCTTCTTGGATGAGAAGCGAAACGTCTTCAAAGAAAAAACGGAATGTCCAGTTACGTCTTGAAAAAAAGCAAAGAGGTACCACAGAACAACAGAATTTTTTGCCCCTCAGTTGTGGTTGTAGGTTGAGGCCAATCGACTTGAGGCCAGGGATTCACTGAACAACTATAGCAAGAAAAATCATAACATGGATGGAGCAAAACTCACTAAACGGGTGTCTCACTTAGCAACTGAATTTCGGGGCTGAATTGCGGTCGTAAGTCGAGGCCTACCTGCATTTCATTTGCTTTCCCATCCGGTATGGCCAAAAAAGGAGGTGAAATTGTACAGCTTGCGTATCGGAGGTCCAACTAATCCCTAACCTTCAAGTTCTGGATTAATCACAGGGAAGGGGAGGGAATGTAATTTGCGATTAAAATTAGGTCACTGCAAAATCTCTGGTTTTTCTACAAACACAATATGAGGAATAGTTCAGGAGATGATCAAAATTCAGATGCTTGGCAACTGATTCATATTTATGATGGGTTGCAGGCAGTGGGGAAATCCAATTTTTTTTACTACCGG
>WNWU01000061.1:4825940-4840020 GCA_012654045.1 Ptyas mucosa | reverse complement strand
TCTTTCTTTCTTTCTTTCTCTTTCTTTCTCTTTCTTTCTCTCTTTCTCTCTCCGTCTTTCTTACTTTTTCTTTCTTTCTTTCTTTCTTTCTTTCTTTCTCTTTCTTTCTTTCTTTCTTTCTTTCTCTTACTTTCTCTTTCTTCCTTTCTCTCTTTCTCTCACCCCCTTCCTTCCTTCCTTCCTTCCTTCCTTCCTTTTCTATCTTAAATATAGAACCCTGGGCAATGAAAAATCAATACATAAGCAATAAAAAAAATAACTAATTAAAATAATCCAATGGAAGTAAAAATCGAACCCAAAAACCCTATTCCATAAAAAAACAAATGTAACTATTATGGCGGTCAGGAAATAAGATCAGCCTTTGAGAAGTTTTTGTTGTTTTATCTGGATTGTCCTCAGCAACTACTGTAGGTTTTATATCCTTTTTATTGTGTTTATGCTAGTTTTGCTAGCTGCCTAGAGTTGCATTTGTGACACCGACAGCCATGTCCAAGTAAACAAGCAACACACTGCAATCCAATGTTTTTCTTTTTTTTTCCCTGCAGTCTCTGTGTTTCCCAACCCTACAGTGGATTTAGCAATGTCTGTAATAAAAATGAATGTTTTCCCCCCCTTCTTTCAGACAATATCTGTTTGGCAGCTGATGTATCTGGACTGCTAATCTGTCAAAAATGGTGTAGGGTCTGCTTGGGTGGGGTGGGTGGGGGGGTTGGACTAGATGACCTACAAGGTCCCTTCCAACTCTTGTTATTCTTCCCCAAGCCTTGGTGTTCCCTTTTCTCCATCCAGCTGGTCTCCAATTATCCTCCAGGTCTATGGAGATTCTCAGTCATCCAGGCCCAAAAATGCTTTCCCCAAAAGGCAACTGGACTTTTTTCCTGCTAAAATCCTAACCAGTCAGTTAGAACTGAAGAAGCATCTTGGATGAGAAGTGAAACGTTTTCAAAGAAAACAAGGAAGTCCAGCTGCTTTTTTGGGGGTGGGGGGAAAGAAAAACAGCTTTGGATAACCTCCAGGCTTTTGACAAAGCCTCTGTAGATGCCATCTACATTTGAACATCATCATCACCATCATTTCAACGGTGATTCTGCATTTTAAAGCTGCTTTTGCTTCTGTTCTGAGCCAGCTCCCCAATCACGACGAACCCTCGGAGGTTAAATCAATGATTCCTTTATTAGGAGTGCCAGCAGCCCCGAAAAAAAGTTGTCTGCCACATCTATTCATCTCCGCTCCCTGCCTTTTATCCCCAGAGCTAAGGTGGGGCTTCGGTAGCAGTGGTGGCTCTTCCAACCCAAGGACTGGCCCATAGATTTCCATTGCTCTCCTCTCCTCTTGCCTTCTGTGCATCAGGCAATGGACCCAGCTGTTCCTCCTCTTCCTTATCAGCCACCTCCGGACCTGGGGGCTGTTGACTCTCCATCTGAGGGCTGACGGACGGCCCAGGCTCTGCCTCCCCCTCTCTCTGTCTCTGCCAGCTCCAATCCTTCTTCCCCCTCGGAGCCCCCAGGTTGCCTTGATGCTGACCAGGGGTGGGTTTTAAATTTTTTTACTACTGGTTCTGTGGGCGTGGCTTCTTTTGTGGGTGTAGCTTTTTTAAAAATTTATTCTTAATTATATGCCGCCCTTCTCCAGAGACTCAGGGCGGCTTACAATGCGTTAAGCAATAGCCTTCATACTTTTGTATATTTTATACAAAGTCAGCTTATTGCCCCCACAAACCGGGTCCTCATTGATGGTCATGTGACCATTATTTAGGATTTAGCAGAGGTACTGGGCTACCAGGCTTTTAACTGCTTGCAGAGCTGTACTGATCTACTCATGTATTTTTGCAGGCACTGATCTACTCATGTATTTTTGCAGGCACTGATCTACCCATGTATTTTTGCAGGCACTGGTCTACTCATTTGTTTTCTTTTAACACTGATCAGCTGTAGGGCGGCCCTTTGAAGCCCCCCAGCAGGAGTTTAAACAGTTTTTTTTCCCTCTAGCCATCAGCTGGGACTCAGGAGGCAGCAATAGATTGGGGGAGGGGCCAAATAAAAGGTAAGAATAATGTGGGTGGGGGGGTGGGGGGCAGGGGGACCCAGAACCAGTTTGGTGATGTCATATCGTCACCGCTACCGGCTCGGGAGAACCGGGCCGAACCGGGAGGAATTCACCACTTGATGCTGACCCTCACCCCCACCCCTCTTCCTCATCTGATTCGGCTGCTAGAGGGGCCAGCGGCCAACAGGTCACAACAGCTTGGTGTTTAAGACCGTTTTCTCTTAAAAGAGAACATTCATTATACGCTACAGTTGCAGTTCCTCCGTTGAATCGAGGAGATGCTGTTTCTTGAGGCGTTGAGATTAATAAAGACATCCGATGTCTCTCCCGTCTCAAATTATTGATGCCTAATAAATAAAAATGAGTCGCAAGGAAAGCATATGCTGACCGTAAGGAAAATAATCCGCATCGATATCAATCAAATCTTCTTCTTCTTTTTTTTTTATGGTCATAGAGCAGCAGAGCAGCATCCATATTTAAAAGCGCAGTCCTTGAATTCTGCCAAGCCAGGGGGAAGGGGAAAAAAACAAAACAAAACAGAGACCCCATCAGCCATTCAGTGGGGCTGAGAGAGCTAAATTTTTGATGGATCATTTCAATTTACAAGCACACCAAATGATGGAGGGTGAGAGAATTTGACAGAAGTTTACTTCTGCTAAAGGAAAAGATCGCTTCTTCAGAGAGCCACGTCTTTTAAAACTCCTGGGCACTTCTGATATTTTGAGAGAATTAGAAACATAGGTAGAAGTATGTGGGTTTTGTGGGTACATAGTGAAATTAAGGTGCTGGAGACAGTGAGTTCTAGTCCCGCCTTAGGCATGAAAGCCGACTGGGTAGCTTCGGGCCAATCATCAGGAGACGGTGAGTTCTAGTCCCGCCTTAGGCATGAAAGGCAGCTGGGTGACTTTGGGCCAATCGCCAGGAGATGGTGAGTTCTAGTGTCGCCTTACGCATGAAAAGCAGCTGGGTGACTTTGGGCCAATCACCAGGAGATGTTGAGTTCTAGTACCGCCTTAGGCATGAAAGCTGACTGGGTAGCTTTGGGCCAATCATCAGGAGATGATGAGTTCTAGCTCTGCCTTAGGCATGAAAGGCAGCTGGGTGACTTTGGGCCAATCGCCAGGACACGGTGAGTTCTAGTCCCGCCTTAGGCATGAAAGGCAGCTGGGTGACTTTGGGCCAATCGCCAGGAGATGGTGAGTTCTAGTCCCGCCTTAGGCATGAAAGCCGACTGGGTAGCTTCGGGCCAATCATCAGGAGACGGTGAGTTCTAGTCCCGCCTTAGGCATGAAAGGCAGCTGGGTGATTTTGGGCCAATTACCAGGAGATGGTGAGTTCTAGTCCTGCCTTAGACTTGAAAGCTGGATGGGTGACTTTGGGCCAATCACCAGGAGACTGTGAGTTCTAGTCCTGCCTTAGGCATGAAAACTGTCTAACCTATAAGTGATTAAATCACCCCTGGGAATTATGGAATTATGGCAGTATACAAAACGGACAAATGAAACGAATGGCACGAACTGGTTGGCATTCCTTGCTATTTTATTATGTCTGGGAAGGTGGGGTGGGCAGGTTCGAGACCCAAGAGCAGAAAGATGGAGTGAGCTCCCGTTCCTTGCCTCAGCCTAGCAGTTCGAATGCGAGTAGATAAACAGGTACCACTTGGGTGGGAAGATAACAGCCTTCTGTGCGCCTTTGGCGTTTAGCCATGCTGGCCACGTGGCCACGTAAATTGCTGGCTCCCTCAGCCAAGAAACAGTGGTGAGCACTGTCCCCTAGACTCGGACAAGACTGGGCAAGGGAAATCTTTACCTTATTTTTATTATGTCCAACGGACGTTCAGAAGATTGCAAATGCCTTAGACTTCTCTTTTGATGTTATCGGTCAGAGATGGATGTTCCTACCTAATCTGTGATTATTAATAATGCGGACAATAGAGCATTCAGATGATTAAAAGCCAGCTCCTGTCGCCACCGATGTTAACATCATAAAGTGAGCACACAAAGCCTCTTTGAAATGCCTCTAAAGGTTAAAATAATCGTTGCTTCTTTTTCACCGGATTATTAAAACTGCGAAATTAAACAGGAAGATTGATTTTTCTCTCGCCAGTGCCTTGGCAAATGAAAGAGGGATATAAACACAAGAATACAGGCAGTCCTCGACTTACGACCACAACCGAGCCCAAAATTTCCGTCGCTAAGTGAGACAGTTCTTCATTTTGGTTTGCCCCATTTCCCCACCTTTCTGGCCACAGGTTGTTAAGTGAATCACTGCCATTGTTAAGTTAGGAACACGGTTGTTAAGTGAGTCTGGCTTCCCCATTGACTTTGATTTGTCAGGAGGTTGCAAAAGGGGATCATGTGACTCCGGGACACTGCGACCGTCATAAATATGAACCGGTTGCCAAGCTTCTGAATTTTGATCACGTGACCCTGGGGATGCTGCAACGGTCGTAAGGGTGAAAAACGGTCATAAGCAGGGGTGGAATTCAGCCGGTTAGGACCGCTTCGAGCGAACCGGCTGTTAATTTTAATCTGGTTCGCCGAACTGATAGTTACAAGGACTGGCTGATCCCGTCCACCCCACCCTGCCCCTTCCAGGAGTCTCCACATGGCCTGTTTTGGATGCCAGGTAAGTGCAGCGGCTGCGCGGAGGCTCTGGGAGGGTGAAAAATGGGCTTCCTGGAAGTTCCGGAAGTCCGGAAATGGGCCTCCGGAGCCTGCGGGAGGCCGTTTTTGCCCTCCCAGAGGTTCGAGAAAAGCCTCAGGAGCTTTGGGAGGGTGAAAAATGGGCCTACCGGAAATAACGGAAATCCAGAAACAGGTCTGTTTCTGGCCTCCAGAGGGCCTCTGGAGCCCGGGGGAGGCTGTTTTCACCCTCCCGGAGGCTCAAGAAAAGTCTCCGGAGCATGGGGAGGTCGAAAATGCCCCCCCGCCATGGTGTAGGAGGCCGAGTAGGCCACGCCCACTCAGCAACCGGGCAGAGAACTGGTTGTTAAAAATTTTTGAATCCCATCCCTGGTCATAAGTCATAGAAATGCGACAAAATAAAATAAATAAATAAATAAAATAAAATAAGTCACTTTCTCCAGTGCCGTTGTAACTTCGAATGGTCACTAAATGAACTGCTATAAGTTGAGGACTCTCTGTACACAGGAGTGGGAGAGAGAGAAGGGAGAGAGTTAAATAAAAGTTGGGTTTACAACCCGAGGAGTGTATTAAAGGAACCCTTAAACTTTCCTTTGCTAACACTTTCCCCCCCAAAAAACTGCTCTCTCTCTCTCTGCTCCACCGTTAGATCACTAGCCATAATCATAGCCTCTTGAGCAACATTAAGCTTTTAGATAGCACTTTAACATCCCATTTTAGTGCAAAAGGCTTTTCTTTTTATTCCTTTTTGTACACGCGTCGCCTGGTAGGGATCGGGAGCTCTTACCCTCGTTTCGTTACCGCCACTTCAGTTTTCATATTAGCGAATGGGCTAATTTGCCTTGGCAACTCAGTTTGGGTTAACCATGTTATGTTCAATCGGCAGAGATCTCCCGGGGAGAAACTCCACTTGGGTCTGCCAGGGGAGGTCTGGCAAAAGCTCATCTCCGCTGCAATCGGAACCGAACATCTGTTTGCAAGGATGCTGTCGGAATTGCAGCGTGCCGAAGGAAAGCTTGGAATTTCTGGAAATCAGAACCAGAATAACAGAGCTGGAAGGGACCTTGGAGGTCTTCTAGTCCAACCCCCTGCTCAAGCAGGAGACCCTTCACTGCTTCAGACAATGATTGGACAGACAGAGATTGTCTGTCCAATCTCTTCTTAAAATCCTCCAGTGGTGGAGCGGCCACAACTTCTGGTGGCAAGCTGTTCCGCCGGTTAATTGTCCTCACTGTTAGGAAGATTCTCCTTAATTCCAGGTTGCTTCTCACCTTGGTTAGTTTCCATCCATTGCTTCTTGTCCTGCCCTCAGGTGCTTTGGAGAATAGCTTGACTCCCTCTTCTTTGTGGCAGCCGCTCAGATATTGAAACCCTGCTATCCTGTCCCCCCCTCATAGTCCTTCTTTTCTCTAAACTAGCCAAACCCAAATCCTGCGACCGTTCGTCGTATGTTTTAGTCTCCAGGCCTTTTAATCCTCTTAGTTGCCCTTCTTTGCACTTTTTCCAAAATCTCGACATCTTTTTTGTAGCATGGTGACCAAAACTGGATGCTGTGTTTCAGGTGTGTCCTTACTAAGGCTTTATAATGCGGAACTAATATGTCATGTCATTTTGATTCTATGCCTCTGTTTATACAACCCAGGATTGCATTCGCTTTTTTTGGCTGTTGCTGCCCACAGCCGGCTCATATTCAAATGACCGTCCACTAGGACTCCAAGGTCCCTCTCACAGTGGCTGTTTTTGAGCCAGGTCTCATCTAATCCGTACTTATATCTTTGATTTTTTTCCCCCTGCCCAAATGTAGAATTTTGCTTTTCTCCACATTAAAAGAGCCTTGGATAGTACAGTGGTCTAAAGCACCCTGTTATTAACAGCAGCTGCCTGCAATTATTGCAGGTTCGAATCTCACCAAGGCTCAAGGTTGACTCAGCCTTCCTTCCATCCTTTCTAAGGTAGGTAAATTGAGGACCCAGTTTGTGGGGGCAATAAGCTGACTTTGTATAAATATACAAAAGTATGAAGGCTATTGCTTAGCGCATTGTAAGCCGCCCTGAGTCTCCGGAGAAGGGCGGCATATAAATCAATTTTTTTAAAAAAAATGCATTTTGTTGGATAGGGCCAGAGGTGGTATTCAGCCGGTTCGCGCGAACCATTGGTGGAAATTTGGCTAAGGTCATTGAAACAGTAGCGATGGCTGGCTGGCCATGTCCCTGAAATGGTTCCCTGCTCACCGCTCCGTCGCAGCTTGCTCGCTCTGCCCACCATGTTCGTTGCCGCCATGTTCTTAGCGCACGGGCATCCCATTGCCTTGCAAGTCCAATGGGATGCGCATGCGTGAAGGAAATGGCGGCGGCGGCAGCTTTTTCCATGACCTCTGGTATTTTTCGGTGACCTGCCGAAAGAAGCCTGGGAGGCTTCTTTGCCAGCCGTTTCCCAGCAGCAGCAGCTGACTGGGGAGCACCGAAAACTACGGTCAGCTTGCCTTCCGGATTCTTTGTTCAGGCTGCTTACCTTCCATGGCGGCTGGTCCAGAAACGGGAGTGTCTGGCGAAGGGAGAGCGGGGGTAGATAGGTGGAAATTCCCAAAATTTCCCTACCTTTTCCTGTGGGTGTGGCTAGGTGGGGGGAGTGTCATGTGGGCGTGGGTGTGATGTCATGTTGGCGACGCCCACTCAATCACACGCCCCCCCACCTAGCCACGCCCACCGAACCAGTATAAACATTTTTGAAACCCACCACTGAATATTATTCAAGTTTGTCAGGATCTTTATAATTACGCAAAGCCAGAGCTTTGGAATATTTAGATTCATGTGTCTTGGTTGTTGATTTTTTTTTTTTTTTGTTAGTTGCTGTCACCATTTCGATTTAATTCAATTTCCCTGTTTCCGGCCGTTTCCCAATTTTTTTTTCCAGAAGAGGTTTGATTTCCCAATGCGATGTAAGCCTATATCTAAAACCGACCACATGTTGACATCACCGGGAACAAGCAAAGATGACAGAGAAAAAGGCTAAGCGAGGACACGGAAAGACCAAAACGAGGAAGCAATTTCTTTTCTTTTTTTTCTTTTTGCAAAAGAAAAGTGAAATATCATCAGAAAGGAAGGCTGTTGTTTTTTTTTTTAGCTGTTCTGAAACTTTTTTCAGAATAAAAATTTCAGAGTTATATCGTCACCCAGGAGAACCGGGCCGAACCGGGAGGAATCCACCACTGATATGTAGGTAGTCCTCAACGTACGGCCACAATTGAGCCCGGCATTTCTGTTGTTCAGGGAGACATTGGGTTACGAGAGTTTTGCCCCATTTTACAACCTTTCTTGCCACTGTCGTTAAGATAATCACCGCAGTTGGTAAGTTACTAACCCGGTTGTAAAGTGAATCTGGCTTCCCCATTGATTTCGCTTCTCCGAAGGTCGCAAAAGGGGATCATTGCAGGACCCGAGGGGTGTTGCAACGGTCATAAATATGAATCTATTGTCGAGCGTCTGAATGTTGATCGCATGACTGTGGGGGGGGGGGGGATTTTGGATCACATGACCGTGGGGAGGCTGCAATGGTCGTAACTGTGAAAAGCGGTCATAAGTCACTTTTTTTCAGTGCCGTTGTAACTTTGAATGGCCACTGAGTGAACCGTTGTAACTTGAGAACTATCGGCACTGGTTGACTTCAATCTGATCTTGGCATCATTTCCCAGAGTTCAAATCAGCCTTAAAACCATGAGGAATGTTCTCGAAAGAGTTCGGCTGATGAGGCAACTGCAAGTCCTCTTCTCATGAACAAGGACAGGAAAACGGAATAACAGAGTTGGAAGGGACCTCAGAGGTCTTCTAGTCCAGCCCCCTGCTCAAGCAGGAGACCCTCCCTCCCTCCCTGTACCATTTCAGAGAAGTGGCTGTTGTGACCCAGGCCCAAGTAGGTATTATCAGACGCAAACAGTTCTAAACAAACAGACTTTATTAGAACAGCTGAGATTTAATTCCTTCTCAGCGTCGTCCAAACTAATTCAAAACAAATTCTTCATAACACAATTCTTCAGTCTTATCACCAACCTTGGTCTACTGTGGCAAACTGCCAAAGGCTTTTCTTGGCAAAAGTTCAGAAGCAGAAGACGCCGACAAGAAAGAAATGCAGCAAGACAAGAAACAAATCTATCAACGTCGTTTTCCGCAAAAGAGCCCAAGAGCTGTTGCTGCTCTTTTAAGCCTTATGGCCAGCTCTTGGCCTTACTCCCGAGTCGTCCTTTTTGCTTCAGCTGCTCTTGCCTTCTGGCAGCTCTTCTCATGCGTGCACTAGGAACAGGCTCCTCCTCTTCCTCTGCCTCTCTGCTGTCAGCCTCTGGAGGCTCCGGAGTCTGCTCATCGCTCCCAGATGGCCCTGGCCTCATCTCTGCCTCCGATGCAGAGCCCTCATCCGGGCCTTCTCCAGCCTCCAGGACTGGCCCAGGTTCTTCCTCAGCCTCATCGCTGTCCGACTCCGCTGCCAGCTTCACAGGCTGCTGGCGGACCACAACATTGGCTATGCAATCTCTTCTTCCAAACTTCCACTGTTGGGGCATGAACCACATCTGGCGGCAGTACCCAAAACCTCTAGAGGTGATAGTCAGGAGTGGGCTTCAAAAACTTTAGGATGGGTAAGTTAAAAAGAGGGATAATAATTTTAGTTTTATTACTGTTGCAAATGAATAATTTTAAACTTATTCAAATATATATATATATATATATATATATATATATATATATATACATACATATTTGCATAACTTTAACAAGTATAAAGAATGACTAAAAATTAAGGCTTTAATATAGAAGTTGAAAAGAAGGTGTGGGAGGAAGGCAGGAAATTTGTTTAGGATTTTGTTTTTGGTTTTCATTTGTTTTTTTTCCTTTTTTTTATTGGGTTTTTTTTTCTTTTCCTTTTCTTTTTTTTTTGTTATTTGTATTTCCAGGGAGGTTGATAAAATTTAATTAGGGGAGTTAAACGAGTTTTGGATAATTTTGATTTTTTTTTTTAGTATGTTAGCTTATTTTAGTATATGTTTATGTTTGTTTGTAATACTCTGCTACTGCTTTGGGAAGTCAAGGGAGGGGTGGGATGGGTTGGGTGTGTGGGGGGAAAGATTTTATATAATGTAAACATAATTGAGAAGTTGGGGTTGTTTAAATATCACTTTAAATTGTATTTAAACACAGGGGTAAAATTCGGAATGTTAAAGTGGTGTAAAGGTGTTTTATTAAAAATATGAAAGGGGGCGGGGGAAGGGGGGAAATGTTTAATTTTGTTTGTACAACTTTTTAATAAAAAAAAACTTTAGGGTGGGGTTATCTGCTCAGTTGCTGGGTGGGCGTGGCCATGCTGGGTGTGGCCTAGTCGGCCCCCTGCACCATGTCGGGGAGGGGTGTTTTTGTCCTCCCCAGGCTCCAGAGGCTTTCTTTGAGCCTCCAGGGAGGCGAGAATGGCCTCCCCAGACTCCGAAGGCCCTCTGGAGGCCAGAAATGGGGAAATTTCAGGCCTTCCTGAACTTCCAATAGGCTCCGCAGTTGGTAAGTTACTAACCCGGTTGTAAAGTGAATCTTACCTGCATCCAAAATGGGCCCCGTGGAGACTCCTGGGAGGGGCAAGGTGGGGTGGGCGGGGCCAGCCAGGAGTGGGATTTGGGGGGTCTCCGAACTGCACAGAATCTTAGCTAGAGGTTCTCCTGAACCCCTGCGAACCCCCATCAGCCCACCCCTGGTGATAGCCATGCTTGAGATCCTTGCTGCTTTTAATCCAGGTAGTCCTCAATTTACAACAGCTCATTTAGCGACCGTTTGAAGTTACGACGGCACTGAAAAAAAGTGACTTACGACCGTTTTTCACACTCGCGACCTTTGCAGCCATCCCCAGGATGCGAACAACATTCAGACACTTAGCAACCGACTCATATTTATGATGCTGTGACCCTTTTGTGACCTTTTGTGACCAGCAAAGTCAATGGGGAAGCCAGATTCACTTAACAACCGCGTTACTGGCTGAACATCTTGCAGGGACTCACTTAACAACTGTGGCAAGGCAAGCCGTAAAATGGAATAGCAATAGCACTTAAGACTTATTCTCAGTTCTAAATAATATCCTACCTCTAACAGGGAACTTTTTACTGAGGTTCCTTTCATTAAGCTCCTGAGTAGCAGGCTTCCTGGTGCAATAGAAGTATGTTTCAAGCTGTTAAATAATTGTCCGCTAAATGGGACTTCTCTTCTTTCCACCTTCCACCTTCTGCTCTTTTCTATCTGTGGGGAGCCCTTGGTGCTCTCTGACCTTGGTTGTTTTTCTTGCAGACGTCTCATTACCAAACTAGGTGACATAAAAGAATACCAGAGTTGGAAGGGACCTTTGGAGGTCTTCTAGTCCAACCCCCTGCCCAGGCAAGAAACCCTCTACCATTTCAGACAAATGGTTGTCCAAACTCTTCTTAAAAACCTCCAGTGTTGGAAAACCCAAAACTTCTGAAGGCAAGCTGATTCATTATTCTCATTGTCAGGAAAGTTCTCCTTAGTTCTAGGTAGCTTCTCTCCTTGATGGGTTTCCATCCGTTGCTTCTTGTCCTCCCTTCAGGTGCTTTGACCCACTTCTTTGTGGCAGCCCCTCAAATAACAAAAAAGGCATTAAGAGTTGTAAACCTAATCTTGCGAAGCTTGTTCTCTGGCAATATTGTACTGCAAACCAGGGCATACAAAACCTTTGCTAGACCAATTCTCGAATACAGCTCGTCTGTCTGGAATCCGCACTGTATATCGGACATTAATACAATTGAGAAAGTCCAGAGGCATTTCACGAGAAGAGTCCTCCACTCATCTTCTCACAATAGAATACCTTATGCCACCAGGCTTGAAATTTTGGGCCTGGACAACCTAGAACTTTGCTGCCTAGAGTCCAGGGGTGGGTCCTATTTACCTTTACTACTGGTTCGCAACGGGATTGCGCTTGCGCGCGCGCTTCACTCGCGTGCGTGCCTTGCTTCTGTGCATGCGCAGATCGCTTCTGATGATGTCAGGGTTAGTGGGCGGAGCCTCCCGCCAGTTTTACTACCGGTTCTATAGAACCGGTCTGAGCCCAAAAACTAAGGTGCATCTTATCCTCCGAAAAATACGGTATATATGTTAGTTGTTTTCATATTCTTCCTTACTTCGTTCCAACCTGTTCAAAAAAAAAAGGTTCACATCATGGGCTAATTCAAGGTTAACCTAACACAGTTTATTCCAGCAAACATTTTTTTTTTCTGAATCGACACGATTCGCTGAACCGTAATCTCCCCATTTGGCTGGGGTAGGTGACTGCGGCTCGCTTCTTTTCGGGGCTCAGATGTCATGCAAATACCGCGAGCAGAGAGAACAAACAGCTGTGTTCGCTCCACATGAAGGTCACTCGTGGAGAATAGAACCACGTTGGCTGGCCGTGACCCAGCATACTCAACCATAGACTTAAGGTCTGGCTGGGTTAAGAAAACACACAAAGGCACAAAGCGACGCAGAGCGCAATTGAGCCTGACGTGGTGGGAAAATCCAGCTGAAAAATAAGAACCAAAGGAGAAACCAGAAGATGGAAAAATCGAGGAGTGGCATGATGCTGAAGGAACCACTAAATGTTAGAAGAATCGAGTTGGAAGGGACCTTGGAGGTCTTCTAGTCCAACCCTCTGCTCAAACATGAGACCCTGGCCTATACCATTCCGGACCAACGGAAATCTCTTCTTGAAAACCTCCACTTGCAATTTCTGGAGGCAAGTCGTTCCATTGATTAATTGTTCTCCCTATCACGAAATGTCCCCTTATTTTCAAGGTTGGCTGTCTTTTTAATGATCTCCTGCTCGTTACTTCTTGACCTCTGGTGCTTTGGAGAATACGTTGACTCCATCTTCCCTGTGACAGCCACTCAAGTCCTGGAAGATAGCTGTCATGTCACCCTTAGTCCTTCTCTTTGTTAGACTAGGCACACCTAGTTCCCACAAACCTTCATCATACATTTTAGCCTCCTGACCCTAAAAAACTTTGCGAAGAAACCTGTCCAGACAGTCTCCGAGAATCGGACATGATCGAACTTAATTAAAAAAACAACAACCACCTTGAGTAGTAGGCCTCAGTGAGAACTGGAACCTAATTTAAAAAGAAGAAAACACAACCTTCCATAGAATTCCATAATTCTGAGCGGTGTGGGAAGAGAACAGCTTCAAATAATTTTGAAATTCCTTTGGGACGAGCACTTCGAAGAGAACTTCTGACCAGTTCTGATTCTTCAAGAGTAGATTTGGATCCAAATCTATTTTCATTTTCCTGTAATAAACAATTGTTCCCATCCCAACACAGCTGTTTCGTGAAATTATCAGCAAATGACACACCATATTAATAATTCTTATTTGGGCTATTTTCTCTCCAGCAGTTCGTTATGCGAAGAACAAAAATAAATGCTCCCACAAGCAGCCTTGATTATATTGATGTGTTAATGGTTTCAAATATTCACCATGCCTTGATCCAGCTGGTTTGAGCTTCTGGGAGTAGAACATGTCTCCCAGGACCTCCACTCAAAGCCCAGTTACTATAAAAGCAGTTGGGATCCAATAAAGTAGGTGAAAGACAGCAGAAGACAAACTTAAGTAAGGTTTCTACACACAGGAAATTCCGTTAGAACGCGGAATAACGGTTGGAAGTAGTGCTGGAATTCAATTTTCTTTTACTACCGGTTCTGTGGGTGTGGCTTGGTGGGTGTGGTGTGGCTTGGTGGGCGTGGCTTGGTGGGCATGGTAGGGGAAGGATATTGCAAAATCCCCATTCCCTCTCCATTCCTGGGGGAAGGATATTGCAAAATCTCCATTCCCACCCAACTCTGGGACCAGCCAGAGGTGGTATTTGCCGGTTCTCCAAACTGCTCAAAATTTCCGCTACCGGTTCTCCAGAACCTGCTGAATTTCACCCCTGGTTGGAAGGGACCTCAGAGGTCTTCTAATCTAACCCCTTGCTTAAGCAGGAGACCCTAAGATCCCAGACAAAGGGCCTCAAGTGATTCACTATTAATTATTAAGTGATTCAAACTATTCACTAAGTCTACATTACTATTACTATTAATCTTCTCATTGTTCCCACCACCCATCTCCTTCCACTTATGACTGTATGACTGTAACTTGTTGCTGTATCCTTATGATTTATATTGATTGTTTCCTAGTATGATTTGATTGCTTATTTGTTCCCTATGACTATCATTAAGGGTTGTACCTTATGATTCTTGACGAATGTATCTTGTCTTTTTATGTACACTGAGAGCGTATGCACCAAAGACAAATTCCTTGTGTGTCCAATCACACGTGGCCAATAAAGAATATTGTATTGTATTGTATTGTATTGTATTGTATTGTATTGTATTGTA
>WNWU01000061.1:4786503-4799576 GCA_012654045.1 Ptyas mucosa | reverse complement strand
CCGCCCCATTTTGGGCCTAGAAAGCCACCTGCACCAATCTGGAAGCCAAAATGGGGCGCGGGAGGCCACAGGAGGCCCCCGTGTCCCATTTTGAGCCTAGAAAGCCACCTGCACCAGCCTGGAAGCCAAAACGGGGGCAGGGCACATGTGCGGGGGGAGCAAATGTGTGGGAATGTGTGTGCGGAGGACGCATGTGCATGCGCAGGGGCAAGGCGCATGCGCGCGGGATACTTGCATTGCATTTTGGGAGTTCGGGCACGAGCACATGCATTCGCGCTCACGCGTGCACGCTTTGGGCACTCGGCACCAAAAAGGTTAACTATCACTGCTCTAGTTCATGTTTGCTGCTCTTCTCTGCATTCTTTCCAAGGCCTCAGCATCTTTTTTGCATCATGGAGACCAGAACTGGATGCAGTCTTTCAAATGTGACCTCATTAGTGCTGTATAGAGTGGTACTATCATAGCGATAGTACCACTTGTGATCTTGATGCCCTCTGCTCATGCAGTTTAGGATTGTGTTGGCTTTTTTGGCAGCTGCAGCACATGGCTGGCTCATACGTAAGCACCTCCCCTCATTAACACATCTACAAACACATCTACAAACAGACACAATAGCTTACACAGAAGGAATTTTCTGGTGTCGGTAAAGGGGATGGAAAGGATTCTAGAAGTCATGCTTTGAGTGTTTTCTTCTAACTTACCAAGTTTGGAGAAAACTCTGGAGACATGGACGCCCCCACATTGACTTGGCTGTGCTCTATCATCCTAAATTGGGAGTTTCCAAACTTGGCGATATTAAAACTTGTGGACTTCAACACCCAAAATTCCTCAGACAGTCACGCTGGCTGAAGGAAGCTGAAGTCCACAAGTCTTAAAATCACCAAGTTTGGAGATACTGGCTGGGGAATTCTGGGAGTTGAAGTCCACAAGTCTTAAAATCGCCAAGTTTGGAGACCCTTTTCCTAAATGAATGAGCCCCTTTTTGTTGGCTGATCATAAGAACCGAATTTCGGATCGTCCTCTAAAAACATCTCAACACTTCTCAGGGAAAGGCCATCAAAACATCTAGAGGTGTTTGACCATAGCAGGATCCTGTGGTTTTGCATGAAAAAGCAAATAATCTACCTATTTTTATTTCTGTTGGTCTTATCTCTTTGCTAGTTAAAGGACATTTGCTTGCAATCTTTGGATCTGAGGAATACCTTAAAAAAAAAAAGAAACAAGAATTGCCTCCTTATTATGATTCCATTGATTGGGCATTGAAAATCAGTGTGCCACTCTGGAAGAACGCAGCTCAACAAGAATTTTAATGTCCTGTAGCACATCAGATTGTATTTATGCATCTCAGTGAATATATTAAATCTCTTGCCATTAGCAACCAACAGGATTGCGAAGCTGTTTGTCAACCCCAGAAATGCTTAAAAATTAGGTGATGCATTTTTGATGAGCTGCATGGCTATTAGACCTGGGTGAATCCCCCAAATTCCATTTTCATTACTCCAAAGCTTACTCCCACTAAAGCTTTTGGTTAAGCTTTTACCACTGAACACGCTTCTTTATGACTTCCAATCACACGTCTCCATCATTGCTCTCTGTGAATAATTTTCTGTTCCACCGCTTTGCAGAAATATGAAGTAAGGCCAGGATGATTAAGAAAAAACAGAGATTTGCATAGTGCCAGAAAGCTATTTCAGCCTAAAAAATGGAATTTATGGGTCCTTCTTGGGGAACATAAAGTCATTTTCCAGTTGAGTGTGAAACCTAGTGAATGTTTCTGGACAGATTCTGTGGGTATATCGAAAATGTCTTGCCATTCAAGACCATAAGTAAATTATATTGCTATTTATTGGAACAAGACATGATTGAGGAACAAGTCAAAAAAACGATGATAATTTGGAGTAATTATTTTGGGCATAGTATTGATTCAGACAATTGGCAGACTCTGGGAAAAAAAAATTAAAAATTACATTAGCAACTTCATATAAGGAAAATTTACATAAGATGTTTTATAGATGGCACCTCCCCCCCCCCCCCACAAGATTAGCACGAATCAATAAGGGAAATTCTTTGGCATCTTGGAAGTGCGAGGTGGCTCTGGGGAACTTCTATCATATGTGGTGGGAATGCCCGAAGGCAAAGAAATATTGGAATCTGAAGAGTTGGTTGGAAGAAATTTTGTTAATAAACATAGAAGTCAAACCTTGACTTGGATAGTAGAGCCTTGGATAGTACAGTGGTCTAAAGCACCCTGTTATTAACACCAGCTGCCTGCAATTATTGCAGGTTCGAATCTCACCAAGGCTCAAGGTTGACTCAGCCTTCCATCCTTTCTAAGGTAGGTAAATTGAGGACCCAGTTTGTGGGGGCAATAAGCTGACTTTGTATAAATATACAAAAGTATGAAGGCTATTGCTTAGCGCATTGTAAGCTACCCTGAGTCTCCAGAGAAGAGCAGCATATAAATCAAATTGGAAAAAAAAACCCTGGAATTTTTCCTTTTGGGAATGACAGACATAAATTATCTACTACTGCATATACTTACAGCGACACGGATAGCCTTTGCGCAGAAGTGGAAAGAGAAAGATACTCTAAATGAAGAGGAAATACTACTAAAAATTTTCAACTGCGCAGAAATGGATAGACTCACCTTAGAACTCAAGGATAAAAGCAAAACATTGTACTATAAAATCTGGGCGAAATTCTATGAATGGTTAGATAAAAGGAGGAGAGCCGCGACAAATATGTAGTGTTAGACTAGAATTATATACATTATTATAGATAAAATATGTATGTGAATTGCATAGATAGGTATATGTAGGTATAGATATGTATAATTGTATAGGAATAAGGTATAAATGATTAATATTATACTATGTTTAAATAACATGTAAGGTGTAAGGAATATATTATTATATCATCATTAGTATATTACCGTATTTTTCGAAGTATAAGACACACCTTTTTCCCCCACTAAAAGGGGGGAAAGGCCAGACAAGAAATAATGGATGGAAACTGATCAAGGAGAGATTCAACCTGGAAATAAGGAGAAATGTTCTGACTCTGAGAGCAATCAACCCATGGAACAGAAGTTGTCTTCAGAAGTTATGTGTCAGTTTTTTCAGAGCGACTCAACTCCAGTTAAAACCTCTGAAGCAAGAATTTTCTCAAAAGTTCCCATTTATTAGGTATACTGGCACATCTGGGAAAACCCGAATCTGAGAGTTCCGGGTTTTCCCCTCAGTAAATCAAAACCCCATATCCAGCCCCTGCACCCATCGGTCTATCACGTGGCCCAATCACCCTCCGTCCCAACTTGAGCTACCACTGCAACGATTCCTCCTCCAGATGCAGGAGCGCCATGACTTTGACTGAAAAAAAGAATGCTATTATGTCTAACTGCGAAGAGCCTTGGTGGCGCAGCAGACTAAAGTGCTGTTAAGTAGCACCAGCTGCCTGCAATTACGGCGAGTTCGAATCTCACCAGGCTCAAGGTTGACTCAGCCTTCCATCCTTTCGAGGGAGGTAAAATGAGGACCCGGATTGTGGGGGCAATAAGCTGACTTCGTATTGTAGGAAGTTGGCACCCACCCCTTTCCTAGAAGAATGAAACATTTTGGGAAATATTAAAAAGGCAGAATGTTATGTTTCCCTAGATGAGAAATGGAGAAGCATGTTTTAAAGCAGCTCCCACTTTCTTTCCCTCTCACGCTTTGTTAATGGGCCAGAGGCAGAAACTCAATCTTTGTCAATGGACCATCACAACACAATAGGATCCATCTGCAACGCAATAGGGACAGAAACTCACCACATGGCACCTGGGAAGATTACATCAACCAGGCAAGGCTAGCTAAGACCCCCATCCCCTGGGAGTCTGACAACCAATCGGGACACTCTTTCGGGGCCCCAGGAAGTTCAGAGCCAGGGAGAGCATAAAAACCCAGGGACTCGCTGCGTCTCGTCCCTTTTTCTCTTCAGGAACTCAAACCATGTGAGCCTGTCCACCATTAAACCATCTTTCCAAGCAGTCTCCATGTTTCCAGTGTCTTTTTCCCCACTTGGAGCTGAACCCAGAAGGATATTTCTTCCAACAGTATAAAAAGAACACAGCTTAGGGCGGCCCGAAAGCCCTACTGAGTAGGTATATACAAAAGTATGAAGGCTATTGCTTAACACATTGTAAGCCGCCCTGAGTCTCCAGAGAAGGGTGGCATATAAATCGAACCAATAAATAAATAAATAATACAAATCCACTACTAGATCCTCCCCCCTCCTATTTTCCCAAGCGCAAGAAAGTGACATCGTGGAAGCTTCCGGTGTTAATATGGCTTCCAAAGCTAACATTGTGGGAGCTTCGTCACTGGAAGCTTTCAAGAAGAGACTGGGCTGCCATCTGTCAGGAATGGTGTGGGGTCTGCTTGGGTGGGTTGGGGGGGTTGGACTAGATGATCTACAAGGTCCCTTCCAACTCTATTAGTCTGTTAATGTTCAACCAAGGGGGGTTGAACCAGTGATGGGATTCAAATAATTTAACAACCGGTTCTCTGCCCTAATGATTTCTTCCAACAGCCAGTTCACCAAACTGCTCAGAAAGTTAACAACCGGTTCTCCCGAAGTGGTGCGAACCGGCTGAATCCCACCACTGGGTTGAACCGAGGGGGTTTGCATCCTTGCCATGCATCCTTAAAGCCGGAAGAAACCGGCTTCAGGTCATCCAGGAAGTTGGCGAGAGTGAACTCTTCGCAGGCCATGGGGGAGACAAGAATTCCTTTGGCATTTAGCTCCCAATGAATAATTTAGTTCCTTGCAGTGAGAACTCAGGGGTTGAGTGACCCCGAGTACTCAGAGGAGACCGACCAGGATAATAATAACTCCAGAAGACAAAACAAACCAGGAGAGAAGAGTCAGCTTCAAGTCTCGAGAAGATTGGGGTGGGGGGGAACGACTCGGGATAAATCCTTAACTATGTCCTTGAGATATTTTTTTTTGCTAGAAAAATTTGCTAGAAGTGCAAATTTTGGACAAACTGCATTTCACAGCCGGTCAACTCAGGATGTGTGTGTTGTGTTTTGGGATGCTCATCTAATTTTATTTATTTTTCAGTTCACCAATCAGCAAAATTAAGTAGAAGCGTCCTTAACAGTGAGGACAATTAACCAGTGGAGGGGCTTGCCTTCAGAGGTTTTTGGTGTTCCATCACTGGAGGCTTTTAAGAAGGAGACTGGTTAGTCACTTGTCTGAAATGGTATAGGGCAGTGATGGCTAACCTTTGCCATCGCGTGCCAAGAGGGGGATGGGTGAGGGGCGCGTGCGCATATGCCCACACCCATAATTCTATGCGCCCCGCCCCCACGCATGTGCACACAACCCCCTCACTCCTGGCATGAGATGGCCGGTAGGCCTGTTTTTCTCTCTCACCTGGCTCCAGAGCCTTTCTAGGAGTCTGGGGAGGACAAAAACGGCCTCCCCCACCACCCCGGAGGTCCTCCGGAGGCCGAAAATGGCCTGTTTGCCAACTTCTGGTCCCACTGGAAGTTGGCAAATGGGCCGTTTCTGGCATCCAGAGGACCTCCAGGGGGTGGGGGTGGGGGTGGGGGTGGGGAAGGCCGTTTTTGCCCTCCCCAGACTCCTAGAGAGGCTCTGGAGGCCGGGGACAGCAAAAAACAGGCCTTCCAGTCCCACTGGAAGTTGGCAAATGGGCCTCCATTGTCTGTCTGTCTGATGGCTGTCTGTTCTGCCTGCCTGCCAACCTGCCTAGTTATTTTGAGTAGAAAACACAATGAAGTCTTCCAAAGGACTTAAAAATCAGGGTTTTCTCCATGTGTCCCGACTTCGGGGACCTTCCCAAACCAGATCCCCGTTCTTCTTACTAAATCCACCCAGATTGACCTTGGAGTTTTACTGGAGTGAGATTAGATTTTGAATTATTACTTTGTGCATCATTTCTTGGAATACACACTTTGTTCTTGGGTTAATGTTGGATTTTGTTGACCCGAGACTTGTGAATAACTTCATAACTTGTTCTCTAAATTGGTGTTAGGAGAACTATTAGGGAGACCCGCCCTGGAATGTTATGCATGCATCAAGCTGTCGTTATGATTTCTTGCTTGTTTTCTTTCTCTGTAGGACACACTTCTGTTTTGCTATCTTGTTCTCAGGGTCCTTGAAAGCTTCTTTTTTTTTCATGGTGAAGATTTGGCATTTCCTCAGTGGGAGACAGAAATACCAATGGCGTTGATACCACATCTTTGAGATCCTTGGTGTTTTCTCAGTTTGGTGGTTTTCTTACAGACATTTCATTACCAAACTAGGTAACCTGATCAGGGCTAGAGGGAAGGAGGGTTTGCAGAGAGGAGGAGAAGGGGAGGAAGAGGGGGTGGACTGTAGGATCCTTGGTGCTCTCTGAGCTTGGTTCTTATCTTGCAGACATTTCATTACCCAACTAGGTAACACCATCAGTGGTAAAAGTGAAGGGGATTTGTGGAGAGGAGGAGGAGGAGGGGGGGAGGAGGGGGAGGAGGAGGACTGTGGGATCCTTAGTGCTCTCTGAGCTTGGTTGTTTTCTTGCAGACAATTAATTACCAAACTAGGCGACATCATCAATGCTAGAAGGAAGTGGGATTTGCTGTCTCTTAATATACATTTATATACAGAGAGCGAAACCCTGCTCACTTCTAGCACTGGTGATGTTACCTAGTTGGGTAATGAAATGTCTGCCAGAAAACCGCCAAGCCCAGAGAATAACAAGGAGTCCACAGTTAAGCCCTAAAGAGGAAGCAATGGATGGAACCCGGCAATCTTCCAGAGTGGGGTTTGGAAAACAAAATTAATCCAAATGGATTGAAGCAATTGAGGGAAGGTTGATCCCTGGGATTTTTGAGTCTGGTGCCTTTGAGACAGTTTTGACTCCTGGTAACTGCCTGGATTATCCCTCGAGTTTTCTTGGCAAGTTTTCCCAAACGATTTGCCTTTTCCTGCTTCCAAGAGCTGAGACAGATTGACCGGCCTAAGGTCACCCATCTGGCTTTTGCATTTAAAGCACAATTAAAATCATCCAACAGCTGGTTTTTTTTTTTTAACTTAGTGCCTTTAACTACTACAGCAGGGGTATCCAAGCTTGGCAACTTTAAAATCCCTGGACTTCAGCTCCCAGAATGACTGGCTGGGGAATTCTGGGAGTTGAAGTCCACGGGTCTTAAAGTTCCAAGGTTGGTTGGATTCCCCTACTTACTTTACTTTACTTTTATTATATTTATATACCGCCCTTCTCCCGAAGGACTCAGGGCGGTGAACAGCCATGGTAAAAACAATATACAAAACAAAAATTAAAAACTTATTAAAATAATTCAATCATTGGCTGAGTTTAAAACACCCAATTAAAATCGTTTTAAAACCCCTATCAAAACCCAATTTAAAATCCTTTATCCCATCAGACCAGCTTGCTGGAATAAGAGGGTCTTCAGAGCACAACAGAAGGCGCGGAGGTCAGGGATCCTTCGTATGTCTGGGGGCAGTTCATTCCAGAGGGCTGGTGCCCCCACAGAGAAGGCTTTTCCCCTGGGGGTCGCCAGCCTACATTGTTTGGCCGATGGCACCCTGAGGAGGCCCTCTCTGTGGGAGTGTATTGGTCAGTGGGAGGCAATCGGTGGCAGAATGCGATCCTGTAGATAACCAGGTCCTAAGCCATGGAGCGCTTTAAAGGTGGTAACCAATACCTTGAAACGCACCCGGAAGACCACCGGGAGCCAGTGCAGCTCATGCAAGAAGGATGTTACATGGGAGCGACGAGTCTCCCCCATTATTACTCGCCCGGCTGCATTCTGGACCACCTGGAGCCTCCGGGTGCTCCTCAAGGGGAGCCCCATGTAGAGAGCATTACAATAGTCCAGACGGGACGTGACGAGGGCGTGAGTGACTGTGCGCAGGGCGTCCCGATCCAGAAAGGGACGCAACTGGGAGATCAGGCGAACCTGGTAAAAAGCCCCCCTGGCTACGGCCGTCATATGATCCTCCAACGACAGCCGTGAATCCAGGAGGACGCCCAAGTTGCGAGCCCTCTCTGAGGGGGGGTAAGATCTCATCCCCAATAGCCTATTGCAAACCAGCTCACCTCTAGACTGTGGAGGCAATTCTGGTTTACAAGGAAAGGTGTGGTCCGTATATCTGTTTCAAATTCATAGAATAAGAATAATAGAGTTGGAAGGGGCCTTGGAGGTCTTCTAGTCCAACTCCCTGTTCAAGCAGGTGACACTACACCATTTTAGACAAAGGGTTGCCCAGTCTCTTTTTGAAAACATCCAGTAATGGACAGCATCTACAACTTCTGAAGGCAAGTTGTTCTATCGATTGATAGTTCTCACAGTCAGAAAAATTCTCCTTATTTCCAGGTTGAATCTCTCCTTGTTCAGTTTCCATCCATTATTCCTTGTCTGGCCTTCAGGTACTTTGGAAAATAACTTGACCCCCCTCCTCTCTGTGGCAGCACCTCCAATATTGGAAGACGGCTATCGTGTCTCCCCTAGTCGTTCTTTTCATTAAACTAGACATACCCAGTTCCTGCAACCGTTCTTTGTATGTTTTAGTCTCCAGTCCCCAAATCCTCTTTGTGGCTCTTCTCTGCACTCTTTCTAGGCTCTCAACATCTTTTTTATAGTGTGGGGACCAAAACTGGATGCAGTACTCTAGGTGTGGTCTTACTAGGGCTTTATAGGGTGGTATTAGTACCTCCCTTGATCTTGATTATATCCCTCTGTTAATGCAGTTTAGGATTGCATTGGCTTTTTTGGCTGCTGCCTCACACTGCTGGCTCATATCTAAGTGATTGTCCACTAGGACTCCAAGGTTCCTTTTGCAGTTACTTGTATTAAGCCTTAGTAAGACCACACCTAGAATACTGCGTCCAGTTTTGGTCACCACACTATAACAAAGAGGCTGAGACTCTAGAAAAAGTGCAGAAAAGAGCAACCAGGTTAATTAGGGGACAGGAGGCTAAAACATATGAAGAACGGTTGCAGGAACTGGGCATGGCTAGTCTAGTGAAGAGAAGAACCATGATAGTCTTGCAGGATAGCAGTCTTCCAATATTTGAGGGGCTGCCACAGAGAGAAGGGGGGGGGGGGCAAACTATTTTCCAAGGCATGTGAAGGCTAGTCAAGGAATAATGGATGGAAACTGATCAAGGAGAGATTCAACCTAGAAATAAGGAGAAATTTTCTGACAGTGAGAACAACCCACCAATGGAACAGAAGTTGCCTTCAAAAGTTGTAGGAGCTTCATCTCTGGAGGCTTTCAAGAAAAGACTGGACTGCCATTTGTCAGAAATGGTGTAGGGTCTCCTGCTTGGGCAGTGGGTTGGATTAGATGACCTACAAAATCCCTTCCAACTCTGTTCATCTGTTAATCTCATATATATAAATTTGATTTATATGCCGCCCTTCTCCGGAGACTCAGGGCGGCTTACAAGGCGTTAAGCAATAGCCTTCATACTTTTTTGTATATATTCATACAAAGTCAGCTTATTGCCCCCACAATCTGAGTCCTCATTTTACCTACCTTAGAAAGGATGGAAGGCTGAGTCAACCTTGAGCCTGGTGAGATTTGAACTTGCAGTAATTGCAGGCAGCTGATGTTAATAACAGTGCTTTAGTCTGCTGCGCCACCAGGGCTCTTATTTTAAAAAAAGAGGCAGGTTTTACCTAGGCTGTTACCTGCACAGTTGGGTTTTTCTTGCCCAAATGTAAAATCTCACTTTTATCAACGTCGGTTTAATCATCCTCAGATTTTAATCTTGGATTAAAGGATTTTCATCCCAGGCCACGGAGAAGTTCAGGAAGGATCTTGGCTCAGCGTTCAGCTGTGAAGTTAAGCAGAAGCCGGTATTCTTAAATGCACAGCTGTCCTCTTTTTACTGAAAGCCTAGTCCTGCCAGCACCATCTGGACTCCAAGTTTTCTCCTGCGGGCCTGTTTTTCTTCTTGTTTTCCAGCTGTCCAAAGAAACAACCAGCCAGTCGGAGTTCGCTTAGCTCAATGTTTTTCATTCCCCCCCCCCACCCTTGAGGGTTTGTCCCTCTCCGTGGCCGTAAATTCATCTCGCAGAGTCCCCCCGGGGGGATACGATTTGGCAAGCCAAGAACAGGCCAGTGGGTTCATTTTGTCTTTGTATGTGGGAATCGCCTACAGAAAACAGTTGTGGTTTTCTTTCTCGTGGGGAGTTTTTCTTGTAAAAAAATGGACATTTAGGATGGGCAGAGAAGCAGAAAGAGAGATGCGTAGCTTTTGCTCGGTGTCCCTCAAAACTAATCTGGGCTGTGCAACAGAGCAAATCTTTCTTGGAACCCAGTTGGGATTTTTTTTGTATCTAAAAAAAAAACAGCGTTAGAAATTACAAATTACTTATTGTAGAATTCCCTGAGGTGGACCCAGTGGTGGGATTCAAGTAATTGAGCAACTGGTTCTCTGCCCTAATGATTTCTTCCAACAACCAGTTTGTCAAACTGCTCAGAAAGTTAACAACCGGTTCTCCTGAAGTGGTGCGAACCGGCTGAATCCCACCACTGGGTGGATTGATGGTCAAAGGGCCATAAATCTCTGCCACTGGTCTGTGAGCCCAAACTCCCAACGTGGAAGAAGAAATGTTGGGGTTCTCCAGGTTGTAAGGTATTTGTGAGGCCGCCCATCAACCCTTGAGTCACAACTCATAACAAGTCTTGGGAGAAAGACAAAAGCTTTTAATTGCTTTAGAGGGGAAGGGGTAGTCCAGGAGCGGTATTCAGCTGGTTCGGACCGGTTTATCCGAACCAGTAGCAGAAATCATGGGTGGGTGGGGATGGGGTGGGGATGGGGTGGGCCCACACCGTCCCAGCTCTATGCCATTCTATTTAGGCATGTTTTTGAGGCCGGTCACATGCATGGAAGTGAGTGTACGCATGTGGGGCGAACTGGTAGTAACCAAAGGTGGGTTTCAGCAGATTCTGGCCAGTTCTGGAGAACCTGTAGCAGAAATTTTGAGTAGTTTGGAGAACCGGTAGTAAAAATTCTGACTGGCCCTTTCCCCATCTATTCTCTGCCTCCTGAGTCCCAGCTGATCGGGAGGAAATAGGGATTTTGCAGTAACCTTCCCCTGGAGTGGGGTGGGAATGGAGATTGTACAGTATCCTTCCCCTGCCACGCCCACCAAGCCACACCCACCAAGCCATGCCACGCCCACCAAGCCACACTCACCAAGCCATGCCACGCCCACCATGCCACACCCACAGAACCGGTAGTAAAAAAATTTGAAACCCACCACTGGTAGTAACATAATGTGAAACCCACCGCTCGTAGCTACCCTAACTTACAGTAACAAAGTTGAAAGGAGAATTTCTCCGGGAAAACTGGAGAACTACCAGAAGACTGGAAAAGAGCCAATGTGGTTCCCATCTTTAACGGGGAAAAAAAACTTCCCAGATCCAGGAACTAATTGACCAATCAACCGGACATCAGTTCCGGGGAAGATCCTGTAAAAGATAATCAAGCAACAGATTTGCCAAACAACTAGAAGCAAACAAAGCTATAACCAGTAGCTGACATGGGTGTGTCAAAAACAGATCATGCCAAACCAATCTTATTTCATTCTTCGACATGGTGACTAAATTACTAGACCGGCGAAATGCTGTGGACACAGTGTACTTAGATTTCAGTAAGGCATTTGACAAAGTAGACCACAATCTACATAATAGTAAGCTAGAAAAATGTGAGCTAACGGCATCACCAACAGATGGATTTGTTACTGGCTGACCGCACTCAATGGGTAATCCTTAATGGAACTACATCTACATGGAGGGAAGTAAGCGGTGGGGTTTTCCAAAGTTCTGTATTAAGCCAATCCTAATTCGAAACAGGCTAAATAATTCCTGGATGTTTGGCACTCAAGACAAATCAGCCATCAACAGGCACATAGGGGTAAACAACATCTACATACCATTCCAAAGAGATAACCAAAAAGCTAAAAAGGAAACAAAAAGACCAAAACACCACCTATCAACACTCAGATGAGCAGATTTAACACCAAGATCAACACCAGACCAACAGTCAAGAAGACAACGATACCCCAATCAAGGAACCACCAAGAACACTCTCACCAAATCTGACAGCAACAAACGGAGAGCAAACTTCTAGAATGGATGATGTTGCCCAGCAGGGTAATGAAATGTCTGCCAAAAAAGGACAATTAAATTGGGAGAACACCAAGGGCCTCACTTTTGTAGCTACAATCCAACCATCTAACACAGTGTTTCTCAACCTTGGAAGCTTGAAGATGGGTGGACTTCAGCTCCCAGAATCCCCCAGCCAGCGTTGCTGGCTGGGGGATTCTGGGAGTTGAAGTCCACCCATCTTCAAGCTTCCAAGGTTGAGAAACACTGGAAGACTGGATGATTTCCCATGAGCGCTGGGCACATGCGTGTAGGCATCTCCTTTTGTATGAGTGGTGGGCACACACGTCTATAGGTAGTCGTCTTACCAACACAACTGGGCGCCCGAATTTCCAGTGCTTAAAATGATACAGTTGTCAAATGGGTTTTGCCCCATTTTACGACCTTCCTTGCCACAGTTGTTAAGGGAATCATTGCACTTCTTAAATTAGTAACAGAGTTGTGGGGTGAATCTCTATTGACTTCGCTCGTCAGAAGGTCCCAAAAGCGGATCACATGACCCTGGGACACTGCAACCGTCATAAATATGAGTCAGATGCCAAGCATCCGAATTTTGATTGTGTGACTGTGGAGATGCTGCAACGGTCGTAAGTGTGAAAAATGGTCACAAGTCACTTTTTTCAGTGCCATAACTTTGAACGGTCACTAAATGAACTGTGGTAAGTCAAGGACTATCTGTAATGGAGTCTAAAGTATGCTGAAGAACCAGTTTGGTATAGTAGTTAAGGGCTAGGATCCAGAAGATGGTGAGTTCTAGTCCTGCCTAACGCATGCCAGCTAACTGGATGACTTTGGACCAACTACCAGGAGACTGTGAGTTCTAGTCCCGCCTTAGCCATGAAAGTTGCTGGAGTGACTTTGGACCAATCACCAGGAGACTGTGA
>WNWU01000061.1:4754559-4766808 GCA_012654045.1 Ptyas mucosa | reverse complement strand
CTTCCTTTTTCTCTCTCGCCCTCCCTCCCTTTCTCCCTCCCTCCCCCCTTTCTCCGTCTTTCTTTCTTTCTTTCTTTCTTTCTTTCTTTCTTTCTTTCTCTTTCTTTCTTCCTTCCTTCCTTCCCTCCCTCCCTCCCTCCCTCCTTCCTTCTTTTTCTCTCTCGCCCTCCCTCCCTCCCTTCCTTTCTCCCTCCCTCCCCCTCTCTCTGTCTCTGTCTCTCTGTCTCTCTTCTTTCTTTCTTTCTTTCTTTCTTTCTTTCTTTCTTTCTCTCTCTCTCTCTCTCTCTTCCTTTCTCTTCCTTCCTTCCCTCCCTCCTTCCTTCTTTTTCTCTCTTGCCTTCCCTCCCTCCCTCCCTTTCTTCCTCCCTCCCTCTCTCTGTCTCTCTCTCTCTGTCTTCTTTCTTTCTTTCTTTCTTTCTTTCTTTCTTTCTTTCTTTCTCTCTCTCTCCCTCCTTTCCCTCTCTCTCACTTTTCCTTCCTTCCTTCCTTCCTTCCTTCCTTCCTTCTTTCCTTCCTTCCTTCCTTCTTCCTTTTCTGTTCGATGCTTTTCAGCATCCCTTTCTTTCTTCTTGATCAAGCACATTGGATCTATACCAGTGATTGAAAAACAACAACAACCACAACCCCCGTTCTTTGAATTATTTTGTGGGTGGCCACAGGGTAACCATCTTTTAGTAAAGAAGCCCTGGTGTATTAATTACAACACAGAGAGATTTTCTTTAAGCCCCCCTGTTGCGTTGTCAGATCTTGAAAGAAAAGCCCGCAGGTAAAGGAAATAGTGTAAAGGTTCGACCACAGAGCCTGGGAAAGAGTGATAAAAGCCAGACGGTCCGGAGAGTGTTTGGGAATTGTGGTGCTATTGTGTCCATAGAACAAATCGATCGGCATTCTCATTTGCGTCGTTGACGGATCAAGCTCAAATAAACACAGTTTGGACACATTAGCTGAAGACCCAGCTCTCTGGAGAAGGCTTTGATGCTGGGAAAGGTAGAAAGAAAGAGACATGTAATTATGACTGTTTCAGTATTTATTATTTATTTATTTATTTATTTATTTATTGGTTCGATTTATATGCCGCCCTTCTCCGTAGACTCAGGGCGGCTTACAATGCATTATAGCAATAGCCTGCATACTTTTTTGTATATACCTGCTTTTTAGGGCTTTCGCCTCCCCCTAAGCGGTGTTGTTCTATACAAAGTCGGCTTATTGCCCCCACAATCTGGGTCCTCAATTTACCTACCTTAGAAAGGATGGAAGGCTGAGTCAACCTTGAGCCTGGTGAGATTTGAACTTGCACAAATTGCAGGCAGCTGATAGCTAAGTGGTAGCACTTAACAGCACTTTAGTCCGCTGCATCACTGAGGGTCACATGATCCCCTCTTGTGAACTTCTCATGAGCCAAGTCAATGGAGAAGCAAGAAAGGTCATAAACGGGGGCAAAACTCACTTAATAACCCTCTCACTTAGCAACTGAAATTTGGGGCTCAATTCTGATCATAAGTCAAGGGCTACCTGTAGATATTAGGAAGAACTTCCTGAGGTAAAATCTACCAAGCACTAGAATAGGCTGTCCCATGAAATGACACCTTCTCCATCCTTAGATGTTTTCAAATAAAGGGGTGGAGAGCTAACTATTCAAAAATGTTTGCAGAGATCCTGACGGGAAAATAGAGGGTTTGTCTATCAGGGGTCTGCAACCTTAAACACTCAAAGAGCCGTTTTCCACAGAAAAGAAAACACCGGGAGCCACAAAACCTGGGCAGGCGTGGCCAACTCTACATCACTCACTCCAACCCAGTCGCATGACCTGCTAGCCACACCTATCCAGATTTCCAAAAAGTTGCCAAGAAGAAAAAAAAAGGAGTAGCGAAGAGCCCCAAGGAGAGCTCTCTGGCTTTCCGAGAGAGAGAGAAGAGACACAGAGACAGAGCGAGCGAGAGAGAGATACAGAGATACAGAGAGAGAGAGAGAGAAACATAGAGAGAGAGAGATACACAGAGAGGATGAGACTGGCTGACTGGCGAGCATCTTTGGCGAGCATCTTTGGCATCTTTGACTGGCTTTCTCCGAGGCTGACCCCGGGGGTGTGTGTGTGAGATGACCGATGGGGCCAGCCCCTATTTCCCGCTGCCCTGAGCTTCACTCCTCCAGTGGAGCGGTGCCGCCACCGGATTTCATGGAAACACATCCTCCGGACAACAAAAGTCCCCCATGCAAGTTTAAAAGCCGCGGCTGGGCGCTGTAGGCCTGTCCCCCTTTCTGTCGTCCCCTCCTCCCAGATCCCATTCCCACTCCACCAGCCCTCATGTTAACGAGGTTGGTGTCAGTCACGGCTGGGTCGGGTTAGTGTCTCGAGGTGGAGAGCAGGTTGTGCGTATCCCCAAGCAACCGAGGCACACCCAGCACCAAAAGACGAAGCTCCAGCAAGAGTGAGGTGCCAGAAAATCAGTCCCTGCAGCTTCTCCATCTCCCGCCTTCTCAGGCCAAGCGAGGAGTGACTGGGAGGGGAGGGCGAGGAGTGGGGCCAGCCAGTGATGGGATCACCCGTCAGGGAGCCACAGCAGAGGGCCCAAAGAGCCGCATGCGATTCTGCAGCTGCGGGTTGCAGACACCCAGTCTAGATGCCTCTAAGAATCTCTCTAAGTCCATAATGATGTCAATTCTTACCTCCACGCCTTTTCCCATCAGAAACCTAATGCTTTAGATTAGATTAGGGAAAAATTTGGAGCGAATTATGCGAGTAATAGATCCAAAAGTTAGAGAAAGGATTCAGGAGAAAAGATACAATAAATATAAAAATATAAAAAGAAGAAGAAAAAGACAAGAGAATGAGATGAAGGGAGAAAATTATTAAGAAGTGGAATTCTGGAGAGACCAAGAAAAAATGG
This sequence comes from Ptyas mucosa, assembly GCA_012654045.1. Classification (NCBI taxonomy): domain Eukaryota; kingdom Metazoa; phylum Chordata; class Lepidosauria; order Squamata; family Colubridae; genus Ptyas; species Ptyas mucosa. Next base: position 4,763,920 of record WNWU01000061.1, on the reverse strand, counting down.
TTAAAAGGTGAAGAATAGTGGAAAGGAGGAAGGGAAACAAGGTATATATTAGTAGATCTAAGGGAACTGTATTAACATTAGTAACTGTGAATGTAAAAAGTAAATATGATGATGTATATTGTGTATTGTAAAATGAGCAGCAGATGAAATATGAAGTGGTAATTTGGTTCAATTATGAAAATAACTGAAATCAAGAGATAAAACTGAAATGTAAAAAAGCGTGATGGGGATTTTGAAATAATATGTTGTAAATGATGAAATAAAATAATTAATCGATGCTATAATAAGAAATGGGGAATTAAGGGCGGATAGTGATATTGCTTATTATGTACTTAGAAGAGATTAAGATAAGATGTGGAAGGTCAATTGAGTTAAAGGGTTTCAATGTAAAAATTGAATAAGATGAAGTACGTTGTTTATAGCCCCAAAAAAATGTGATGGGGATTTTGAGAAAAATACTTTATAAATGGAGAAATAAGATAATTAATGGAAGTAATGCTAAGAAATCAGGATTTGAAAGGCGGATGGTGATATTGTTTATATATTATGTATTAAAAAGAGATTAAGCAAAGATAAAAAAAATTAGGGAAAAAGAATATCATGGCAGAAATTGAAATACGTAAATTATATTTGGAAAAAAACAAAAAAGGAGATTGGAATAGATTATAAAAATCAATATATAACTATGTTAGAAGTTGTATAAGACATGACCCGGTCAATACTCTGTTTATAAAATATGTATGTAAAAGAAAAACTTAATAAAACTTGTTCAAAAAAAGAAAAAAGAAAAAGAAACCTAATCCTACAAGGAAAAGAAAAAAAAAACCCCATTCCTTGCATGGGTGGCCCTTCTCCCCTTCATCTCTCCTTGGCTGTGTTTATATACTGAATTTTCAGCGCCATCATTTACATTTTGTGGATCAACTCCCTGTTTCCCTCCTTCGCCTCCTGTTATGCAGATTTATGCTCAGGTTAGGCATGAATCATTGTTGATTTATTCCACCTGGCTTGTTCAGGCTGTAAGAGGTGAAATTAAAACTCTTGATTCATCAAGTGACAGGTTTCAGCGGCGAGAGGATCTGTTTGCCGGAGCTGTGTTTTCCCTTCCTTTTCAAGCCTCCTCTGATATCAGCCGCGGGCTTAATGCTTTTGGTCATAAAGCCTCTACCGTGTGGTGGGTATATGTATTTATTAATAAAACGTCCGTGGCCACCCAACTGACTCATTTCGACTGCAGGCAGCTTACCAAAAAATAAAACCCCAACGGATAACAGAGTTGGAAGGGACCTTGGAGGTCTATGGAGATGCTCCGTCATCCAGGTCACGGTTGTGGTTTTTCTTTTGAAGACGTTTCGCTTCCCATCCAAGAGGCTTCTTCGGCTCTGACTGGGTGGTGGGGAATGGAAGGATGAAAGAGGGGTCAAAAAAGCCACCTGTGTCAAAACTGAACAGCCCTCTCTCCACAGAGGGGGAGGGATACGAACAGGGGTGGGCTTCAAAAAATTTTAAGAAGGGGTTCACTGCCCAGTTGTTGGTGGGCGTGGCTTAGTCGGCTTCCTGCACCATGGTTGGGGGGGGGCGTTTTTGCCCTCCCTGGGCTCTAGAGGTTTTTCTTGAGCCTCCGGGAGGGCAAAAATGGCCTCCCCAGGCTCTGGAGGCCCTCTTGAGGCCGGAAACTTCTCGAACTTCCAGTAGGCCTATTTTTCACCCTCCCCGAGCCTCTGCGAATGTCCTGCACTTACCTGCATCCAAAACAGACCGTGTGGGGACTTCTGGGAGGGGCAGGATGGCCAGCTAGGAGTGGGATTTGGGGGTTCTCCGAATTGCACAGAATCTTAGATAGAGGTTCTCCCGAACCCCTGCGAACCCCCAGAAGCCCAGCCCTGGATACCACCTCATCTATCTCCAATCTACAACACAGTCCTTTCAACAGTTTCAAGAAGGCTCCACGCCAAGGGTGAAATGTAAAATTTGTTACTACCGGTTCTGTGGGCGTGGCTTGGTGGCGGTGGGGTAATGTGACTGGGTGGGCGTGGCCAACTTTTTAAAAAAAAAACTTTTCAAAGCATTTTTTCTAATGTTTTGAAAAGCCTCTGCCGATCAGGCAACTCAGCTGGGATCGTCAGAGACTTTTCAAAGCATTTTTTTTACCACCTCTTCGGCCAAGAGGTTGCAGAAAAAAATGCTTTGAAAAGCCTCTGGGGATCCCAGCTGAGCTGTGCGATCATCAGAGGCTTTTTTTTTTACTTTTAAAAGCATTTTTTCGTTGGAAGAGGTTGTAGAAAAAATGCTTTTAAAAGTAAAAAAAAAAAGCCTCTGATGATCGTGCAGCTCAGCTGGGCATGGGGGGGGGAGTGCAGGGATTTTTGCTACCGGTTCTCCGAACTACCCGCTGCCATCGCTACCGGATCAGGCGATCCGGTGCGAACCGGGAGCATTTCACCCCTGCCCCTAATCATCTTGGTTGCTCTTCTCTGCACTCTTTCTAGAGTCCCGGCAACTTTTTTGTTCCATGGTGATCCAAACTGGATGGAATATTGCAAGCATTAGAAAGTGATACTAACACTTCACATTTCTTCCTCGCCCTTCGCACCTCTTCACATTTTCATTGGGTAATGAACCAAAAGGGAATGAGTGTTGACGCTTTTATTGTGCAAGGAACAGAAATGGAATTAGTGTGCGTCAGTTGAAGGTTCAGTTATACTCCCGGCTCATTTAAACATCACTAGGTTAATGGCCATATTGTGCCGAGTAACCGATATTATTAGAAAAAAATGAACAGCTTGAACGGTAATGAGATGCGCCCCTCACGCCGAGAATCGAGTATCTTGTGAATAAACAAGACCTCAATAAAAATAAAACGATTATATTTCGGTCATCTTCAAACACGGCTCTTTGTGTTTCTGAATTTTCCAATGACTGATGAATTTTTCAAGGGTTGTTGAAAGGTCGGTATGAAACGAGGTGACTTCTGCTACCCTAAAGCCACCGCACAAATGTGAAGTTTATTTTTTCTTCTCGAGGTGATGGCTTCTGTCGTTGGGAAAAATGGGAGATAATACTGAGGGAAAAATCAGAAATTCAATCCTTGTGAAACTCAGCAGCAGGGAAGACAATTGACCTATGCAGGGTAAAACAACAAGAAGATGACAACTCAGAAATAATAGAATTGTATGGGACCTTGGAGATCTTCTAGTCTAACCCTCTGCTCTGGCAGGAAACCCTATTCCATTTCAGGGAGGCGGTAAATTCTAGTCTCACTTTAGGCATGAAAGCCAGCTGAATGACTTTGGGCCAGTCCTTTTCTCTCAGCCCACTCCCCTCACTGAGTTGTTTTTCTGAGGAAAATAGAAAGAGGAAGAATGATTTCTTCTTCTTCTTCTTCTTCTTCTTCTTCTTCTTCTTCTTCTTCTTCTCCTTCTCCTTCTCCTTCTCCTTATTATTATTATTACTATTATTATAGCCTAACTTTCTCCCCTTTTCTTTTAAATTTCTTTTAATTTTTTTAAAAACGAAATTTTGATCTGTTCTATTTTATTGGGATTTTAACTGTCTCGGGCTAAATTATCTAATTTGGTTTTAATTATGTCTTAACTTTTGTATCCATGTATTTTATTCTGTGCCTGTTCACCGCCCTGAGTCCTTCGGAAGTAGAGCGGTATATAAATATATATATATATATATATATAAATATTTTGCTGCCTTGAGTTATTTATAAAAAATAATAAAGGCAGGGTTAAAAATTCTGATAAATCAATAAATCAAATCTATAAGAGGGAATTACTAATTACAATTGAGGTGGAATTAAGGGCAGAGGTCTAGTTTTCCAAATATGACAAATTATTCCACCTCCCGCTCGATCTGAAATTTAAAATACTGCCCAAAAGAGGCAGTGAGATGATCAGAATACAATTAAGGATAATTTCAGAATCTGTTTACTGTAGCTTGAAGCTTCGGCACCTGTAGTCTGAAATGATACTTTATCAGAAATGGAAGAAAAATGGGGGGGGGGGGGGAACAGTATTTGGAAAAGATGCAGCAAATATTAATGCGATGTATTCAGCATGCTTCTAATTATGCTAATTGCATTATGCAAATCCGAGTTCGGGAATGCATATCTAACTAACGTGCTTGTGACTGATCTCCTGAAAATAGGTTTGTTGTTTTGGTTCAAATAGCTTCTGTTTTCTCTCTTGTAAGATTCCCAAATGTGTTTTTTTTTTTAAAAAAACAAACCTATAATCCTCTGGATTCTGTCATTGAAATACTGATAGGCAAGGGTGGGCTTCAAAAATTTTAGCAAGGGGTTCTCTTCCTGTTTGCTGGGTGGGCGTGGCTATGATGGGCGTGGCCTAGTCGGCCTCCTGAACAATGGTGGGGGGGGGCAGTGTTTTTGCCCTCCCCGGGCTCCAGAGGCTTTTCTCGAGCCACCCTGGGAGGGCAAAAATGGCCTCCCCAGGCTCCGAAGGCCCATTTCCGGCTTTCCCATTCTAGTAGGCCCATTTTTCACCCTCTCCGAACCTCCGTGTGCGCCCTGCACTTTCCTACATCCAAAACAGGCTGCGTGGGGACTCCTGAGAGGCGAGGGGCGGGGTGGGCGGGGCCAGCCAGGAGTGGGATTTGGGGGTTCTCTGAACTGCACAGAATCTTAGCTAGAGGTTCTCCTGAACCCCCAGCAGCCCACCCCTGCTGATAGGTGTGGCAGTCAATGGGGAATGTTCATACTGATCTCAAATTATGAAGAAGTTACAAAAACAGATGAAAATGTCAGAAATCACAAGGCTGAGTAGACGCTTTTGATGAACGTCCGAATTTCCAATGGTTTGTATTATCAGCTTGGACTGTGCATGCAGATAGTCCTTGACATACGACCACAATTGAACCCAAAATTTCTGCTGCTAAGCGGGACAGTTGTTAAGTGAGTTTTGCCCCATTTTACGACCTTTCTTCCCAGAGTGGTTAAGTGAATCAAAGCAATTGTTAAGTTAATAACATGGTTGTTAAGTGAATCTGGCTTCCACATTGATTTTTACTTGTCAGATGGTCGTAAAAGGGTATCATGTGACCCCGGGGCACTGCGACTGAGTCAGTTGCCAAGTGTCTGAATTTTAATCACATGATCATGCAGGGATGAAATCAAGCAGGTTCTGACAGGTTCTGAAGAACCGGTAGCGGAAATTTTGAGCAGTTCGGAGAACCGGCAAATACCACCTCTGGCTGGCCCCAGTGGGGTGGGAATGGAGATTTTGCAATATCCTTCTCCCTGGAGTGGGGTGGAATGGGGATTTTGCAGTATCCTTCCCCTGCCACGCCTACCAAGCCACACCACGCCCACCAAGCCACGCCCACAGAACCAGTAGTAAAAGAATTTGGATTTCACCACTGGATCCTGGGGATGCTGCAACGGTCATAAGTATGAAAAATGGTAGTAACTTCGACCAGTCACTAAATGAACTGTCGCAAATGAAGTACCTAAAAAAAGTTCCAGGAGTTTTTTCCCCCCAACTGTATGTCCATCGATCCCAAAAGATCTGGTCTCAATTGAATATTCATCTTTAAAATCCTTCGAATCCGTGCAATTTTTCTGAATTTTTCTAAACAGGCAAGGCATCGTTTTTTTTAAAAAAAATTCACGTGTTTCTGCTGGTAATTCTGGTCAGTGACCGTAATAAAAAATGCTTTTCTCTTCCCGCAATTGGTGCAAAACTGGGAAACTCAGTCACGAGCGAGATGGTGAGAGAACAAAGGAAGGGATTCGGAAAACTTTTGAGGGCCTCACGTTGAGGGTTTGAGATGCAGACTGTGTCCCTCTCTCTGCCTTTGTTAAAATAATTAGAGAGGGCCGAACATTACGGATGATTGAACCAGGGAAAAAAAAGAAAAAGAAGAAGAAGAAGAAGAAGAATGCTTTTCCTCGGCTAATTGCTAAATACGTATAATTGTGCCTTGGGACTGCCAATGAGTTTGCCTCCCCTGTAACTGTGTCAAACGGTTGGTGCTCTTCAGAAGAGGCCTTCTATTTGTCCTTCTCATTACAGGCAAGAGAAGGCCGGGGTGAAGCACCTGCTAGCAATTATGCAAATGAGACACAATAATGCGAATTATCTGGTTTGCATAATGATGACATCCGATCAGTCTAACGTGACACTTGGGTCAGATTGGATCGGGAGCTGATGAGAATTGCATAGCTAATTTCCAGAGTTTTGGGTAATCCCCAGAGGTGGATTTCACATAATTTTACAACTGGTTTGCTGTGCACCAAAAATGTGTCTTGTTACTACCTGTCCTGTAGAGAGGCTTTTTAAAAAATACTTCTCTGACGATCCCAGCTGTGTTGCCTGATCGGCAGAGAGGTATTTTTTTTTAAAATACCTCTCTGCCATCAGGCAACTCAGCTGGGATCCTCAGAGACTTTTCAAAGCATTTTTTTTTTTTACCACCTCTTCGGCCAAGAGGTTGCAGAAAAAAATGCTTTGAAAAGTCTCTGATGATCCCAACTGAGCCGCGCGATCATCAGAGGCTTTTTGTTTTTAACTTTTAAAAGCATTTTTTCCGTTGGAAAAGGTTGTAGAAAAAATGCTTTTAAAAGTAAAAAAAAAAAAAAGTCTCTGATGATCGTGCGGCTCAGCTGGGCATGGGGGGGGGGGGGGCGCAGGGATTTTTTGCTACCGGTTCTCCGAACCACCTGCCGCCATCGCTACTGGATCGGGCAATTCGGTCCGAACCGGGAACATTTCACCTCTGGTCTGAGGGAAATCCTGCCTTAGCGCTTGGCCACCACAGATACCCCCCCCGACACGAGTCACGTCGAAATGCCCCCCCCGGCCCCCACCCCCCCCCCAAAGTAACACACAACTCTGATGCATTCCTCAATGAAATCGAGTTTGACACCCCTGATCTACAGTAAGCAGTAGGGTACCACAAGGCTCCGTCTTAGGCCCAGTACGCTTCAGAATCTTCATACATGACTTTGATGAGGGAATAGAAGCGAAACTCATCAAATTTTCAGGTGACACTAAGCTGGTCCCCCCCAGCTCCATTCTGATTAATTGAACTCTTTCCTGCTTTTGGGACAGGCCCATGGAAGGAAATGAGACAGAGAATCCAAGACGGAAAGGAGCTAACGGGAAGGTAAGGAGAAAACAGGTTATCTTTGAGAAAGGAAAAAAGAAAAATCAGATTTTTCTTCTTCTTCTTTTTTTTTTTGGCCTCGGGATTTCTCTCTCTCTTCTTCCGCCCTGGCCTTCTTTCTTAAAGCAATCAGGGGAAATAATGCTTAGGAAACTCAGGAAGCTAAGAGGGAGTTCTGCATTTGGGTTAGAGGTCAGCAAAGGATTTCTTCAGTGACAGCTCACACAAAAGGACCGAGAAGGGTGTCTTTTCAAATATCGCTAAAATAGAGCACAGAATATAGAACAATAAGATTGGAAAGGACCTCGAAGGTCAGCAAAAAGTTTTCTTAATCGGTAATGCGAAGGATCAAGAATGGAAGGAAAGGAAAATAAGGAAAGGTAATCCTTGGTTTACGACCACAGTTCAGCCCAACATTTCTGTCCCTCCCTCTCTCTCCCCCTCCATTTTGTTCCTCTGTCTGTCTGTCTGTCTGTCTGTCTGTCTGTCTATCTATCATATCTCTCCCCCTCTCTATTTCTCTCTGTTGTCTGCCTGCTTGCCTGTCTGTCCGTCCATCCATCCATTCTCTCTTATTTCTCTCTCCCCCTCTCTCCCCCCTCTCTCTAGTTCCCTCCATTGCCTGTCTCTCTGTCCGCCCATCTATCCATCCATCCATCCATCCATCCATCCATCCATCCATCCATCCAATTTACCATATCTAATCTATTTCTCCCTCCATTTTCTATATCTATCTATCTATCTATCTATCTATCTATCTATCTATCTATCTATCATCTCTCTCCCCCTCTCTATCTCCCTCCATCTGTCTGTTTTCTGTCTGTGCCTGCCTGCCTGCCTACCTACCTATCTATCATCTCTGTCTCCCTCTATCATCTCTCTCTGTGTCTGTTTCCCTCCATTGTCTGTCTGTCTGTCCGTCCGCCCATCCATCCATTATCTCTCATCTCTCTCCCCTCTCTTTTCTCTCTCTGTCTCTCTCTAGCTCCCTCCATTGCCTGTATCTCTGTTTGTCTGTCCATCCATCCATCCAATTTATCTAATCTATTTCTCCCTCCATTTTCTGTCTATCTGTATCTATTTGTCTGCCTGCCTGCCTGCCTGCCTGCCTGCCTGCCTGCCTGCCTGCCTGCCTATCTATCTATCTATCTATCTATCTATCTATCTATCTATCTATCTATCTATCTATCTATCTATCTATCATCTCTATCTATCTATCTAATCTATCTATATCTATATCTATCATCTCTCTCTCTCTCTCTCTCTCTCTCATCAACTCTGATCAATCCAACAGAAAACGGCAGAAGCCAGATCTCTGCACAGTTTTCCCTTTTTCAGTCAGAATTTAGGAATCGTTCAAGGGGAGGAAAAAATCATTGTTGTCATCAAGCCAGTCCTTTAATGCCCAATTAATGTCCTTTTCCATGCAAAGCAGGCAATTTGCAGTTCATTAGCATCCTTCTTGTTTTCCAAGTTGGATCCTTCCCCCAACACCTCCAAGGTTGTGTACAAAACACACTTCATTAATTGCAACCACGGAAAAGGAAGGTTTCAGACACCGCATTCCAGCTGGGGGTCTCAGACCTTTCCAGGCCCTTGAGCAATCCACGAAGGCAATGTTGGCTTCCGATTACACACTCTGTGTATGTGTGTGTGTGCATATGTTTTTGTTTTTTAATTAATGACTTCTATTTCTCACCCCTCACCACTGGGACTTGCAGTGCCTGGAGGCTGTGGGGGTCTGGTTAGGGAACAAGAGATTGTGAAAAGCTTTATAACAAAATATAGTTTACTCTTCTTACGGTTTCCATCTTCCCTTAAAATGTTAACAGAATCCACAAGGGTCTGATAATGTCTCCCCTAGATAATTGATGGTCGATCTGAAATTAAGTTAATCAAACTTAATTTGCTTAATTAGCAAACGGGGTAAAATCTTTTACACAAACCTCCTCAAACCCCCAAATAGGTTACTCATGCCTCTTCCTCCTCCTCCTCTCTGCAAACTCCATTTCCTTCTAGCACTGATGATGTTACTTAAATGGGCCATGAAACATCTGCAAGAAAACAATCCAGCTCAGAGAACACCGAAGATCCCACAATTCTCCTCCTCCTCCTCCTCCTCCTCTTCTTCCTCCTCGTCCTCGTCCTCGTCCTCGTCCTCCTCCCCTTTGCAAACCCCACTTCCTTCTAGCACTGATGATGTTACCTAAACAGGTCATGAAACATCTGC
>WNWU01000061.1:4699247-4710374 GCA_012654045.1 Ptyas mucosa | reverse complement strand
TAATAATAATAATAATAATAATAATAATAATAATAATAATAATAATAATACTTGCACTTATTTCCTGTGTTCATGTCCATGTTTATACTTACACCTGTTACCTCATACCTGTCTGACAAACTAAATAAATAAAATAAAATAAATAAATCATGCTAGGTCTCGAGTGACGCACACAGTTTTTGTTCTGCCTGTCCAAAGGAAAATATTGATAAGGAGGGAAAAAACACAATTACCGAGCAATTCTGACTACAGAGACCGAACCTTCTCCGTGCAAGCTGAGGATAGTGGAAAGACGCCTGCCGAGGAAAGATAGCATCGGTTCTCGATCCCACGAGCCTTCTCTCTCTGTCCAATGCAATTTTAATTTGAAATATTGAAACTGCTCCCCCCTTAAAAAAAACCAATTCCACAGCGTCTCAGACAAACAGGCCTTGCGTTGTTTACTGCAATCAAGAAAACAGCATATATAATTGAAGAAAGATGTATTTATTTATTTATTTCGTGTCCTGATCAAAGTTTAAATGGCTGGAATGAGGCCACTTTTTTGGCTTTATCATTGGCTAGAAACCAATAAATTCGACTGGCAGTAATCGACAGACCAACAAATGGGTCGGATTCTGTATCTCTCCACATTCACTGTTGTGACCTAGGCTTCCTGAGTCAGTAAAACAGACGAGTAGTCTCAAAAACCTCTTTTATTGCAACAGCTGTGAATGCTGTCCATTCACAGTTGAGTCCCAAATAGTTGTAAAGAGTCCTTCGGGATAAGGCTGATAATCACCCACCTTGATCTCCCTTGACATGCTGCCAAAGACCTAATGGGCAAAGCCACACGGAGTCCAGAATCAAACAGAGCTTCAGGCTTTAAACTGAACAGAATTAACAACGTTGCTTCCTGCAAAGGCCCACGTACCTTTGCTCCTCTTTTAAGGCTTATGGGAGGGGCCATTCATCTCCAAGCCTTACTCCCGAGTCGTCCTTTTTGTTTTAGCTGTTCTTGCCTTCTGGCAGCTCTGCGCATGCACGCACTGGGAACAGCTCCCCCTGTTCTTCTGCCTCGCTGAGGTCAGACTCTGGAGGCTCCGGAGGCAGCACGTACCTCCCAGATGGCCCGTTCTCTGCCTCTGATGCAGAGCCTTTGTCCGAGCCTTCCCCAGACTCCAGGACTGGCCTATGGTCCTCCCCAGCCTCCTCACTATCCGACTCTGCTGCCAGCTTTGCAGGCTGCTGACGGACCACAACATTCACACAGCATATTGTTATCCACTAACAACTCTCTTTTCAGCATATTGGATATCTTACACTTAGTTAAGATACACTTTGCTAAGATACACTTATTGTAAATAAAATAGCATGTCTTACGCTTAGGCACTCCTGCCTACTCAATGTTCTCCAAGTAACACAGGGGAAGTCAGATCCCTCAGCTGTGTTCTCTTCTGGGATTATTAGCAAAACAGAGTTGGAAGGGACCTTGGAGGCCATCTAGTCCAACCCCTTGCTCTTTCAGGGGACATACACTATTTCCGATGGATGACTGTCCAGTCTCTTCTTAAAAGCCTCCAATGACGGGGCGCCCACAATTCCCGAAGGCAATTTGTTCCACTGGTTCATTGTTCTCACTGTTAGGAATTTTCTCCTTAGTTCTACAGTAGGTTGCTTTTCTCCTTGGTTAGTTTCCATCCGTTGTTTCTTGTCCTGCCTGTAGGTGCTCTGGTAAATAAGTTGGCCCTCTCTTCCTTGTGGGAGCTGTTCAAGTATTGGAAGACTGCTATTGTCTCACCCCTGGTCCTTCGTCCTTGTTCCGTAAATTCCTTGTTCCATAAATTCCCTGTTCCATACTTTTCTTGTTCTGTAAATTCCTTGTTCCATAAATTCCTTGTTCTGTAAATTCCTTGTTCTATAAATTCCTTGTTCCATAAATTCCTTGTTACATAAATTCCTTGTTCCATAAATCCCTTGTTCCATAAATCCCTTGTTCCGTAAATGCCAAAACTTCCAGTGTTGGAGCATTTACAACTTCTGGAGTCAATTTGTTCCACTGATTAATTGTTCTGTCAAGAAATTTCTCCTTAGTTCTAGGTTGCTTGTCTCCTTGATTAGTTTCCATCCATTGCTTCTTGTCCTGCCTTCAGGAGGTGCTTTGGAGAATAGCTTGACTCCCTCTTCTTTGTGGAAGCCCCTGAGATATTGGAAGACTGCTATCATGTCTCCCCTGGTCCTTCTTTTCATTAAAGTAGACATACCCAGTTCCTGCAAGCGTTCTTCCTATGTTTTAGCCTCCAGTCCCCTAATCCTCTTGGTTGCTCTTCTCTGCACTCTTTCCAGAGTCTCAACATCTTATTTACATCGTGGCGACCAAAACTGGATGCTGTAATCCAAGTGTGGCCTTACCAAGGCCTTATAAAGTGGTATTAACACTTCAGGTGATCTTGATTCTATCCCTCTGTTTATGCAGCTTAGAACTGTGTTGGCTTTTTTGGCAGCTGCTGCACACGGCTGGCTCATATCTAAATGGTTGTCCACTAGGACTCCAAGATCCCTCTCACAGTTACTACTATTGAGCAAAGTACCACATATACAGTACCTGTGCATTTTGTTTTTTCTTGCCTAAATGTAGAAGCTTACTTATTTGGGGAAACTCTGAGAGACATTGGAGGACTGGGGAGGGGGAAGGCTGGTGTGCTCTGGTCAGGGGTGGGGCTGCTGGAGGTTCGCAGGAGTCCAGGAGAACCTTTAGCTAAGTTTCTGTGCAGTTCAGAGAATCCACAAATCCTACTCCTGGCTGGCTCCTCCCACCCTGCCCCTCCCCTCCCAGGAGTCCCCACATGGCCTGTTTTGGATGCAGATAAGTGCAAGGTGGGTGCAGAGGCTCAGGGAGGGCAAAAAATGAGCTTTCTGGAAGTTTGGGAAGGCCGGAAATGGGCCCGTTTTCATCCTCCAGAGAGCCTCTGGAGCCTAAGGAGACCATTTTCGCCCTCCGGGAGGCTCAAAAAAAGCCTCCGGAGCCTGGGGAGGGTAAAAACCACCCCCCCCCCATGGTGCAGGAGGCTGATTAGGCCACACCCATCATGGCCACGCCCACCCAGCAACCAGGCAAAGAACCCCTTGCTAAAATTTTTGAAGTCCACCCCCATGGGCTCCCAAAGAGTCGGACACGATTTAGCACTTGTACAACAACAACACCACAATTGGTGAGAGGTGGTGGCAGGATTTTTAAAAAATATTAAGCATTTCGGAGCAAATCCCCTGGTAGTTCCTTGGGAAAGCAAACAGATGAAGCACCTATAAAGCAAAAACGATGAGAAAAAAAAATTACAGGTGTTTGAATTCCTTGAAAATTTGTATCTTGCCTCCCTATACGTTGCCTCCCATTACAACTAGAAACTGGACATGATCCCTTCCTTTCTCAAAAATATGCATCCGCTCCGCCGGTTTGGGGCCACGAGAAAGATTGATATGATATGATTTGACTCGGTTTGATTTGATATGTCCCAGCAGATGAAAGCACCTAGCCATCTTCAAAAACCCGAGCAGGGTTAAACCTGAGCTGTGTTTGTATGAGCTACCAGGACATCTGAGGATTTTTTTTGGCTAGATTGGCAAGTCAAAATAACTTAATCCCAGATGAAGGCAGAAGACAGCCTCACTTCCAAGAAAATGGAATGGAATGTATCCGTGAAGACACCAGGAGCTGAGCTTGGCTCAAAGAGGATATTGGCTTTATTCTCAAAGGAATATTAATTCAGATCTCTTCACTCTTGTTGACTCAATCTGCACCATGCTTAGCATGTTTTTTTTTTTTTTTTGGAGCATTCACAACTTCTGGAGGCAAGTTGTTCCACTGATTCATTGTTCTCACTGTCAGGAAATTTCTCTTTAGTTCTAAGTGGCTTCTCTCCTTGATTAGTTTCCACCCATTGCTTCTTGTCCTGCCCTCAGGTGCTTTAGAGAATAGCTTGGCTTCCTCTTCTTTGGGGCAGCCCCTCAAATACTGGAACACTGCTATCATGTCATCCTTAATTCTTAACAGAAATAACCAAATAACAGAGTTGGAAGGGACCTCGGAGGTCTTCTAGTCCAACCCCCTGCTTAGGCAGGAAACCCTACACCACTTCAGACAAATGGTTATCTAAACTCTTCTTAAAAACTTCCAGTGTTGGAACATTCACAACTTCTGGTGGCAGGTAGTTCCACTAATTAATTGTTCTAATTGTCAGGAAATTTCTCCTTGGTTCCAGGTTGCTTCTCTCCTTGATGAGTTTCCATCCATTGCTTCTTGTCCTGCCCTCAGATGCTTTGGAGAATAGCTTGACTCCCTCTTCTTTGTGGCAACCCCTGAGATATTGGAAGACTGCTATCATGTCTCCCCTAGTCCTTCTTTTCATTAAACTAGACATGCCCAGTTCCTGCAACCGTTCTTTCTATGTTTTAGCTTCCAGTCCCCTAATCCTCTTTGTTGCTGTTTTCTACACTCCCTTGCTTCTTTTCCTGCCTTCAGGTACTATGGAGAATAAATGGACCCGCTCATCCCTCTGATATCCTTTCATGTATTGGACAACTATTTGGAATATTGCATCCAGTTTTGGTTGCCACAATATAAAAAAGACTCTAGAAAGAGTGCAGAGAAAACAACTAAACAATTAAACTAGGAGAACGTGAATGCACGCACGTGTGCCAGAACCCCCAAAATGCGATGCGAGTGCCCCCGTGCATGTGTCCCACCCCTGCACGTGTGTCTCCTGTGCACGCATGTGAGTCCCCAGCACATGTGCCCCGGCTCCCCTGTGCATGCGCCCTGCCCCCCGTGCCCCGTTTTGGGCCTGGAAAGCCTCCTGCGTCAACCTGAACCCCTGCACATGTGCCCCATCCCCCCGCACATGCACACGCGTGTCCCCCGCATGCGCCCCAACCCTGTGCATTTGTGGTAGAGACTCGAAGACCAGCTGGCCAGCGGGAGGCGCATGCGCATACGTGGTGGAGCTTGGCTGGGGTGACGGCTGGCCTGCCTGCAGAGAGGGCTCTGTGTGCCACCTGTGGCACATGTGCAGTGGTGGGTTCCTCCCGGTTCGGCTTGGTTCAGCCCGGTTCGGCCGAGCCGGAAGCAGTGACAATATGACGTCACTGAACCAGTTCTCTTTGTTCGGGAGCTGCCCGCCCCCACGTTATTCTTACCTTTTATTTGGCCCCACCCCCAATTTTTCGCTGCCTCCCGAGTCCCAGTTGATCGGCTAGAAGGAATAAAACTGTTTAAACTCTTGCTCCAGGGCTTCAAAGGGCCGCCCTACCGCTGATCAGGGTTAATAGGCAGTGTGGTGGTAGACCAGTGCCTCAAAAAACAAATGGGTAGACCGGTACAGCTCTGCAAGCAGTTAAAAGCCTGGTAGACCAGGACCTCTGCTAAATCCTAAAGAATTGTCACATGACCATCAAACCACGCCCACAAAATAAGCCACGCCCACAGAACCAGTAGTAAAAATTTTTAGAACCCACCCCTGCACGCGTGCCATAGGTTTCGCCATCACGGGTATAGGACTCCAGAAAAATGGCCTAGAACCGTGATGGCGAACCTATGGCACGCGTGCCACAGGTTGCACGTGAAGCCATATTGGTGGGCACGCGAGCTCAGCTTTTGGGCCTTCTGTGCCGACTGGAAGTCCGCAAACAGGCCATTTCTGGCCTCTGGAGGGCCTCCGGTGGTGGGTGGGGAAGGCCATTTTTGCCCTCCCCAGGCTCCTAGAAAGGCTCTGGAGCCTAGAGAGGGTGAAAAATGGGCCTACTGGGCCCACAGTGCCATCGCGTGCCAAAAGCAGGGGAAGCACGCAGGGGTCGCACACATATGCACGGGGGCGAGGCACATAGAATTATGGGTGTGGGCACGCGCATGTGCAAACCCCCTCCCCGGCACTCCCCCCACTTTTGGCACGTGATGGCAAAAAGGTTAGCCATCGCTGGCCTAGAATGAAGAAAAATAACTTCAAATTGATGCTGGAAACAGGGTCAACATGAATAACTATGACGTGGATGACTAAGAATCTCCACAGATATTTAGGCCTCAGAAAGAGCTGGAGGAAACTTCGGACCAATACAAACAGCCCCTTTGCTTGGAGAAGCAGGGTGTGGATGTTGTTGCTTTGCGAAGCACTCCTTGAAATCTTTGCAAAGTCGTTTTGGGTTTCTCATCCCCAAGAACAGGGCGTAGAAAGCCATCCAAAATGGACGTGATCCTTGTTGTGAATTTAGCAGGGTTTTTTTTCCCCCCCTCATGCGAAGGAGTGAAGTTTGCTACTCGATGTATGCGATGAATCACCGCCGGAGAGGAAGCGCTCACTTCTTTTTTGGCATGTTTTTCCCCCTTAATTTATATAGATGGAGGTCTTTGCTAATGAGGTACAAGCGTACATTTGTTTCCACAACCTTATGATGTTTGCTCAGGGACGATCGACGCCCAAAGTCCCACGAACGAACGTTATTTCCTTCAAAAAAAAAAACACACTAGTTTGATAATTATTGGTAGACTTTGTTGCTTTAGGTTTTCAGATTAATTAAGACTTCGCTCGGAGAAATATGTCAACCTGTTATGAAGGAAGGAAAATGTGACTCATCGGTTTCCTTTTTTTCTGCATTCCACCAGATACAGGCAAAATGCAACCGCGACCTCCTCAGTAAACCATACAAAGATTTCAGACCTTCTCATCACAGGAGGGATTAATTTAATCAGCGAAAAGGGCAAATCCACATTGGTCTTTTGTTCTGCTTGGCACAACCTAACCAGCAGTTAAATTTATTGTTTGCACTCAAACAAAACCATATATCTACAGAAGGGAAGGCGAGGCGCTCTGGGAGGTGGGGGTGGGTGGGATTTTCTTAGCCAAAGACAATTGGACGGGAAAAATATGTTTTTGTATGATTCAAAGGTACAGTCTTGAATAAACTTCGTAAATTTCTTCTGTTGGAATATTTCATAGCTGAAGAGGCAGCAAAGTGTTTATTGAAGTGAGTGTGTGTCTTTTTCAAGTTTAAAAAAAGAAGGGGGGATTTTCTAAACGACTTCTCTTGAAACAGCTAAGCAAAATTAGATCTGCTGGTTGTTGGGAAGGGAGACCACTAGGAAACCCCAGGGCTTCGAGAGAAATACACTGATATGCCCATAAAGTCCGTTGTGGTTAAGGCATCAGGCTACAAATTGGGAGACTGTGAGTTCTAGTCCCACTTAGGAATGAAAGTCAGCTGAGTGACTTTGGTCCAATCACCAGGAGACAGTGAGTTCTAGTCCCGCCTTAGGCATGAAAGCTGGCTGGATGATTTTGGCCAATCACTAGGAGACTGTGAGTTCTAGTCCAGCCTTAGGCATGAAATCTAGGTGACTTTGGGTTAGTCCCTCTTTCTTAGCCCAACCACCTGACAAGGTTGTTATCGTGGGGACGTATGAGGGAGTATTAGTTATTGTTCACGGCTTTGCGTTGTCTATAAAAATAATAAAGGTGGGATATATAAATCAAATGCATAAAAATAAAAGTAAGTTATCAGAGGCAGACTTCAATTTTGAGATTTTAGTCACTCAACTTCGATTCATGCTGAAATAATCAAAACAAAGATCAAAGAGATATCCAAAGTAGGTGTATAGGTGGGAGGGGAGATAGGTTAAAAGAAAAAAGTAGTAAAATATGGCAAAACTCACTTAACAAATGTCTCGCTTGGCAACAAAAATCTGGGGCTCTGTTGTGGTCATAAGTTGAGTACTACCAATTGTCGGAAGAAAAATCCAGTTCCAGTTCCAAGCCAGGAATAAAATGGAGGCTGATTGGAAAGATTGTTTATTGGTGAACAGAACTAACACACAAACACAGTGTGCAGTTCTGGGATAGCTGACAAAATGGACTTGAGAGTAGGGTGGGGTTTTATACCTATTTGATTTCTATGGGGTCATGTAGGGGTCATATCTGGCTCTATAGGAAACAGAGGAAATTCAAATCCTAGCTGTTTGTCTGAGCTAATCTTGTCCTGCCTAATTATATTGCTTATCTAGAGTTTCTGTCTGACCCAGTCTTTCTGAATGGATTACCAAACCTGCATTTCTAAAGGCTGGCCACCTCAGTTTCTGCTTGGAGCAGGGAGATTGGAGCTGGTTTTCTGCCTTCCTTAAGATTTTTCCCCATTTCTTCTTTAGGGGAAATATTCTATCCTGTCCTTTTAATATTTCCCAAAATATTTCATTCTCTAATCTAGGAGGGTAGGTGGGTGCTGATTTTCTACACTATATAATTTTCCAATGCTATCCCAGCCTCCAATCCATTCCCAGCCTCACATCCAGCCGGTACAAATATGTTAGGGTCAAGAAGAGATTTATTATTTTTTCAAGTTTCATCCACTCGACCACCGAGGAAAAATACATATGTATTAAACCTTTGCTCTGATCTGGCAGGATTCCTCTTATATTCTTCAGGACATGAAAGAGAATATCCGGAAATGTTATTATGGAGTCAATTATATCCCATCAAAAGTAATGTTCGCTACTCAGAAGCCGCTCTGATTAATTAATTCCTCTCCTCAAATATAGTCAATAATTTGGTGGTGCTTCAGGGAAATAATTGCAAAGGCAGAGAGACGTACAATATTCCCCGAGTAATCTGGCAAAACGGCTTTTATTCATACCTAAATTTAGGCCTGTGTCCTATTTTTGCAGTTGTTATAATTCCAGTTAATGCGCTCTCTCTCTCTCTCTCTCTCTCTCTCTCTCTCTCTCTCTCTCTCTCTCTCTCTCTCCCTCCCTCCCTCCCTCCCTCCCTCCCTCCCTCCCTCTTTTGTAATGGTATAAACCACACTGTTGATGCTCATGCGTTGCTCTTCAAAACAGCGACAAGATAGAATAATGTTTTGAGCTTAAAAACTGGGCAGAGGCCAAAAATCCTGACTGTGTATAAATAGCATAGGATTCGTGGGTTTTTTTTAAAAAAAGAAGAAACGAAGAAGACAAGAGTTTCTCTAACTTTGTCAACCACGATTTCTTAAACTAAGAAAAGGATGTGCGTGCCTCCTTAGTAAAACTGCCAGACCCCCATGCTGTCCAGGTCCCCACTGTCAGACAAGCATAAAAAGCTGAAATGATATATTGTTAATATCTCCCATCTCTTGTGGCACAATGGGGGTTGAGCCACATAGGGTATTTTTTCAATTGGCCTTCTGGACTTTTACAGTCCCTCCCTCCCTCCCTCCCTCCCTCCCTTTCTTCCTTTTCTTTATTCTTCTTCCCTTCCCCTCTCTCTCCTTGCTATTTTCCTTCCTTCTTTCCTTTTATCTATTCCTCTTCTCTTTTCTTTCTTTTCTTTATTATCTTTGCTTCCTTTCTTCTTTCTATTTTCCTTCCTTTCTTCCTTCCTTCTTTCCTTCCCTTTCTCTATTCCTCTTCCCTTCTTTTCTTCCTCCCTCCCTCACTTCCTTTTCTCTATTTTTCTTCCCTTCTTTTCTTCCTTTTTTCTATCCTTCCTTCCTTTCTCTTTCTTTCCTTCCTTTTCTCTATTTTTCTTCCCTTCTTTTCTTCTTTCTATCCTCCCTCCCTTCCTTTTCTTTATTCTTCTTCCCTTCCCCTCTCTCTCCTTCCTTCTTTCCTTTTATCTATTCCTCTTCTCTTTTCTTCATTTCTTCCTTTTCTTTATTATTCTTTGCTTCCTCTTTCTGCTTTCTATTTTCCTTCCTTCCTTCCTTCCTTCTTTCCTTCCTTCCTTCCTTCCTTCCTTCCTTCCTTCCTTTTCTTCCCTTTCCTTTCTCTATTCCTCTTCCCTTCTTTTCTTCCTCCCTTCCTCCCTCCCTCCCTTTTCTCTGTTTTTCTTCCCTTCCTTTCCTTCTTCTTTCCATCCTTCCTCCCTCCCTCTCTCCCTCCCTCCAAGCAAACTGCTCCATTCATCTTGAATCAGGCAGCTTCTAACTTTGAATGAATGAATGATACGCAGATGCTAAAGCATCGCGTAATCGTTGCGATTATCAGCGTGTGCAGCGATTGTGATAAGATACCGTCACGGGTGATGACACCCTCACCATGCAAGCTCCTGGGGATGTAGCTCTGAACCTCAACATCTGAGCCCTCACTCTTTTTCTTGAGGCTTTCTATTTTAAACAAATCAGCAGAAAAAACAACCTGAAAGTCCAATGAATGCCGTCCGATATTTATAGCTTGGGGACATCACTAAAACAACCGTCCTTTCCCAAAACAATTTCTTGAGGTTTCTTTTCCCTTCGCCATGCAAGCCTGGGTTTTCAGTGTCGTGGTCGACCAAATTCTTGTGAGCCCTTTCAAAATGCAAAGCAGCTGGTCCCTCTCACAGCCCTGCCAGAAGCTTCTTACTTCTCCCCCGTGTTTGACTGGCGTGTTCTCTTTGCACTGCTGCCGACAAGGACGATTTTTAATTCATTGTGTGCTGGGTCCAGATATAGTTTTGTGAACAGGGCAGTTTGAATTAATTTGATTCTGCTGTTGAATCGGATTCCAGTAGGCCTGGATAAAGTGATGCCACGAAGAACTGAAGGATTGAAGCCCCCGATCGTCCTGCGCGGAGTCTTAAGCCGTTCAATCAAATATGTCTGTTCGCACCCAGGAACTAGAAGGCAAATGCAAGAAATTTCACGCACTTTTTTTTTTTTAAGACGCGGCTTTTCCTAATCTCCGCAATCTGTTTATATATAACGGGGCCTCGTTTTTCATGCCCCTTTAAGATGCACATTTGATTCGGTGGCACGGTCAAATCGAAGGGCTGGATCTGAAAATGAACTCTCTGATATGCAGCCCAGCTTTTAGAATCGAAAGCAGTTTTGAAATAATCTGTTTTCCCTTTTGCCAGGGTGGGGGGTTTAACTTTCTTACACAAGTTTTATTCAGTTGGCGGATGATGTGTGAGTGACCTTTTCTGGAAAGAAGAAGAAGAAGAAGAAGAAGAAGAAGAAGAAGAAGAAGAAGAAGAAGAAGAAGGGGAGGAGGAGGAGGAGGAGGAGGAAGAGGAAAGAAGAAGAGGAGGAGGAAGAGGAAGAGGAGGAGGAGGAGGAGGAGGAAGAGGAGGAGGAGGAGGAGGAGGAGGAAGAAGAAGAAGAAGAAGAAGAAGAAGAAGAAGAGGAAGAAGAAGAGGAGGAGGAGGAGGA